>CM038214.1:218034286-218558189 GCA_021442155.1 Cymbidium sinense | reverse complement strand
TTATCAAAGAGGCTAATCATATCCAAGCCAAACATTAAAGAATCAATCATTAAAGAAACTATGAAAGCATGCCATCCTAATGCACAATGTTAACATAACAACAAATAATTATATAAACTATCATAAAATAATAAAAGGTCGATGCGTACCTCTACAAGAAGATAAAGATGGGTAGAGCTCTACCCCTATACAACCTGGAATATGAAAGAATAATTATAATTGTATTAAAACCTATGGGGGTCTTCTTTCTTCATATCTCCATTTTTGATTTGGTTCCTTATTTTATTTGGTTGGTGCTTGCTTCAAAGGCATCATAGGGCACCTTAGGACAAAGCCTTGCCCTTTGCTCATCCTAAACCCCCATAATCTTAATTCCTATTGCAAAATTATATTTCTATGGGAAAAGTAAATCTAACTACACTTAAAAAATAGAGATTAGCTAAATATACATATAATCCCAAGCATTTGTATTTATAATTTGGACTTAGCACCCTACACATGGATAAGCCCACTCCTAACTTGGATTATACTTAAGCATTTAAGCAACCTGCAAAAAGAGCATTCACATTTATTTTTAAGCATCCCTTAAGCATAATCCCTTGTAGAAAACTTGATTAGCCTAATATTGGCCTATCATCCAGTCTACGAAGCATACACCCTAACATCCAATCTAAAATAATACATCATAAAATAAAACATACATCACAACATACATCATCCTAACTTAGAGCTAGAAGTGATGACTTAATTCAAATGTGTGTATAAGGCATGTGTAGTAAGTCTTGTTAGGCATTAGTGTTGTATTTTCTAAGTGTAGAAGGATTCAATTTAACATGAAAGGTTGATTTCACTTGAAGTAGTTTAATTGATTTGAGAATTTTAATTTGTGTTTTCTTTTGTTTCATTTGATAAAACTTAGCAACTAAGTGTTATAAAGAGAGGAAAAGAGGATTTCCTCTTTCATCCCTACCTTAAGTCACTTTCTAAAGTATATTAATTTGATTTAGTTCTCTTTAGTGAATGGCTTATTAATTGAATTAGTTAATCCTAAGTTTAGGTTCACTTTAAATAATCCTATTCAAAATGAAAGGCATCTTAAGATTAATTTAATTGAATTACTACCACAAGACATATATTAAATCATTCCTTTATATCACATGTAACATCAAAGAGGAAAATCAAATATAAGCATGTGATTCATTCAACCAGACTAGTTCTTAGGGATAGTCAAATCAAATAAGATTATTTAAAGCAAACCAGAGCTTCTTTATTAATTAAGTTTTGGATTTGATTTGATTTAAAGAGGAGAAGAGAAATCATCACTTGCTATTTTAAACCCATTCCCACATTAGTGATTTAATTTAATTTAAGGAAATGTAATTAAGTTGATTTTATTGGTTAATTAGTTCTTAATTAGATGAATTAATTACTCTTACTTATGTCACCTTAAAGTAATTAACTAAATAATTATGAGCCAACAACATGATATGCATGGAAAATAAACTTGCAATGATCATAAGAAATAAAAGGGGCCTAATGCAATTGGCTCATGATTAATAGTTAATTAGATTAAGAGACTTAATTAATTACTCTTATAGTTTTCCACACATGTGGACTAACCATAATTTCATTAAACCCTTTTATGTTATTAAATACCTAAAGATCTACCCCATGATTTAATTAATTTATGTCTGACGTGCTTATGATTTCAGTTTGATTGTGTGATTTAATTAAATAGTTTGGTCTTATTTAATTTCATTTTAAAATAGGGTTAAATGAACTTAGGGAAAGGGGTCAATCCTATTCTTTAGTTCACTTAATGTTCAACAATGATTAATAAACTTAATTAACCAATTAATTATTCATGGGATTAATCATTAATTAACTTAAAAGAGTAGTTAAGGTTTAATTAGTCAATTTTTCTAATTAAGTGAGCAATAAATCCCAAGAAAATCATGGGAGACATCATTAAATTCCATTACATAAAATTTGGGATTAATTTCTCAAGTAATTAAGGAGTAAACAAAATAATTAACTTTGTAATTAAACCTTAATTACTATTCAAAATTAGTTAAGATCATTTTTACTTAATTCTCCTTTGAAATACCTTTAAAATGAGTATTTATTTGCATTTTTTTATTTCTCTATGATTTTTTATAATTTTTGAAACTCTTTGCCATTAAAAATGATTGATTAAGCCTAATCTACCATGAGGCTCTCTCCATGTGGTGCCATGTACTTAAAACTTCTTCAACACCTACGTGTGTGGTGGCGTGCTTTCTTGTTTTCCATCCAATCTAAGATCGATGGCTATGATTAATCCCATAGCTTAAATTAAATTAGATTGATCTAGTGAATCTAATCATGAGCGTTCATTCGATCACATGGAATATGGTGTGTGATCTAATCATCTTGGTGAGGAGAATGGAGTCTGCCATTCCTCACTTGATGCTTACAGCTTGGATCAACTCAAGGATCCCACACCTTCACATCATGGAGGGGATCCAATAGTCAAGATCAAATGAGATGCAAGTTTTCTTTAAAAGCTCCAACCCATTTTGCTTAAGGATCATTTTTTGCAAGCATACCTCAGAGCTCATGGCGAATGATTGAAAACTTCATCTAGTGGAGATGAAGCCCTGTTGAGCATCATTTGGATCAATTCTTTGACATTCACTCGGATGGCCATGAAATGATGATTTTGAGTTCAGCTTTGATTGAAGTCCCACCTCCAGTGCTCGGGAAGCTTGGTAGATGATGTTCCTTCTCAATGAGGCATAGGGAAGGTGCGTGCAAAGTTCATTTGAGTTTAATGAAGAAATGTGGAAGTTAGGTCAGAAATGGGAGTGTCCTATTTTGGGACAGACTGGAATGGCATTTTCTGATCGAGGAATGAGCTTGGGAGCTTAGGGAATGGCTCTAATGGCTCATCTTGGGTAGCTAAGGCTCTGAGGAATGATTTTTATGTGTGTTTGAGTGAAAATGAGGGGGTGTATACCCCCCCTTCATCTTGATCGAATGATGGGATAGGGTTTGGCTTCAAGTGGCCATCTGGCCATCTCAGGGAGTCATGGCTGGCATGGAGGAGGTGAGTTGGCTTGGCTTGGTTGGTTGAAGGTGTGGAGGTTGCTTCAAGGAATCATGGGTGTCCTATGGGTTTCAAATGCTCTAATGGTAGGTGAGGTGATTTCACCTCCCATGGGTCATGCAAACCCCAGGTGAGGTTGGGTGTGTCTAGGTGCCTAGGTGGACCATTGCAAGAGTACCAAGTGGCCAAGGAATGGAAATGACCACTTACATGGGTGATTTGTCTCATGTGATGCCCTTTAAGGGGTAGAATGATCATTTAGCATTGGATTTGATTTGGGTAGATTTGAAATGAGCTAAAAGTGGGTTAGCCCAAATTTTAAGTCAATTGGAGTTGATTTGGTTAGGTTTGGCTCAATTTGACTCATTTAGGTCAAATTAGGTTAGGTTGGGTCAAGTTGACCAATTGGTCAAATTGGGTCAAAGGGGTTGTTCATATGATCATTTGGGATGTTTTGGTTCAATTGGTTTGGTTTAGTTTGGCTTAGATTTGATTTTGGCTCATTTAAATTCATTTGGGTCAAATGGGTTAAGTTGATTTGACCAAATTGGCCAAATTAGCTTGGGTTGGTGTTGGTTGGTTTGGGTTTAGTTGGATTGAAGATGATTGTAGGCTTTAGTTTCAATTAATTTGGATTTGGTTTTGATTTGGCCAACTTGAATGTTTAGGCCAATTTGGTCTAAGTTGGTCAAGGTTCAATTGGGTCCAATCATGGCTTTGATCAAGTTCAATCAATTTGGAATAACTTGAGCCATTGGTTGCAATCTATTTGGTTTTATATTTTAATTTGACCTTTGGTCTTTTAGGTCAATTTGGGTCAACTTAGGGAAGTGGGCCAATTGGGTTTAGTTTGACTCAATTGAAGGTCAAGTCATATTCAAATATTAATTTTGATTTGGTATGAATTATTGGTTTCAAGGATTTGACTTAGGTTGCAATTTGGCTAGTTTGGGTTCATATGGGTTAAGGGGTTGACTTAGTCAAATGACCAAGTTGACTTGGTTTGACCCAATTTGTGAAAATTGATCAATATGGGGTGATCAACAATCATGATGAGAGGTTTTTATGGGCTTTGTTCAATCAAATTTTGGTAGGATTAGAACTTAGCTCAAATAGGTCAAATTGGCCACTTTGGGTCAAGTGGACCAATTGGGTTTAGTTGGCTTGATTTTGGGTTGAGTTTGAATTAGTTGAGTTTATATATGGATTTGGGATTGATATATAAATTCAATTTCAATTGGCTTGGGTTCAAATGGGTTTTAGTTTATTTGAACATTTCAAGTCAAAAGGGTTAAGTTGGGTTTAACTTGGGTTGATTTTGGTTTGGCTTGATGATTGTAGATTTCATTTATATTTGTGAATATGATTTATATTTGGTCAAGTCCATGGAGTTTAGTCATGTGCTTAGGTTTGGATTTTGATTTGGTTTGATTTAGTTTTGATGATTTAAATGTATATTTCACTTAAATTTGTGAAGATGATTGAAAATATGATTGATTTGTGAGAAAATCAATTGAGTTTGACTTGATTTGGATTAAGATTTGGCTAAGTCCATGGGATAGGTCATATGGCTTAGGAAGGGTTTTGATTTAATTTGATTTAGTTTGATTTAGTTTTGATCATTTGAATGTAGATTTTATTTATGTTTAGGAAGATGATTGATGATATAAATTGATTATGAGAAAATCAATTGATTTTGGATTGATTTGGATTAAGATTTGGATAAGTCCATGGGATAGGTCATATGGCTTAGGAAGGTACCAAGTTTGGATTTGATCATGGATACAATCATTTGGTTTTGGAATTTGGGTTTGGAATTGGATTTGAATTTGATGTTTGAATTGAACTTGAGGTTTGGTTTGAGAAGGTAAACATGGATTGGATTTGGGTTGTAGGCTAGGTGGATTATTCGAATCCTTAAGGCATAATCTAATCCTATGATTAACCCTTCTAAGTCTTTAGGCTTAGGTTAAGTGTTTACCTAATTGTTATAAGTGTCTTATGACTAGGGAAGTCTTAGTGTCTAGAAGACTCCTAAGTTTAAGATGGGAAGATTGAATCACTCCAAAAGTGAGATAGGCCCAGGCCCCATGTTGCCTTTGAAGATAGATGATTGGAAGATCGAAGCCAAGTTTCACATTATAGACTCAGATACATCTTTGAACACTTTGCTTAGGAGACCATGGATACATGAGAACAACATAGTTCCATCCTCTCTGCTTCAGTGTATGAAGTTTGTGAAGGTGGGATTGTCTACTGTGTCAAAGGAGATCTCATGTTATTTATAGTTCACGAGGTCTACAAATATGAGGATGCGGCTTACTACTACCCTCAAAATCAATAAGTCTTTTCGTGAACTTGGCCAAAGTTTAAAAGTAAAATAAAAATAAAAATAAAAAAAAAGAAAAAAAGAAAAAGAAAATAAAAGAAAATGAGTGAAAATATAAACTTGGAGGAGGAAGTGGAGTCTTACATTAGATTCCACCCATGGTTCATTACTCCATTCAAACATATGGGTAGGATGACCTGGTCTCCACAAGGTAGAGGAAGAGACCAGTTCAGAGGCAGTCCTAGGGGTGGAAAACCTCCTTATTGGCCACCCAATAGAAAATATGTCCTAACTAAGTATACACTATCCATATAGACTTAGAATCTAGTTCATAGGATGAGTCTTATATGGTTAGCACACAAGCCAACTCTTCTCAGAAGTAGATTCCCTTGGAGGTGACACTTGAGCAAAATATCGATGAAGACCGGGCTCCAAAGCAAAGTGTAAGTGTATCCAAGTCTATATGTAAAACAGTTAGGCACCAGTTGGGAACCTTAGCTTTAACCCCACTTTCCTCTAAACAAGTTGAGGGTTTGGTAGTTAAGGGAGCCCCTAAGTCATCCATAGGTGTGAAGATTCAGAGCTTCTTTTTTGGAGCATCATCCTAAAGTCAAGAAATTGATGTATGACTTGAGGATGATTCATATAAATATTTAATAGAATTACCTTTTGATTGATACTTGCCTTGTGTTCATAATTTAGCAAAGAAAGGCTTTATCCGACATACTTGGTCAAAGTATAGGTCAGACTACTTCAAAAGAATATGGAAGATGCTCTGCTAGAGTTCAAAGAGGAGATCAAGTCAACCATCGATGAGCTAAAGAAAATCAACTTAGGAACTGAAGAAGATCCACAGTATACCTCGAGTTCTTTGTGAATAAAATTGAAAAATGACCCGAGTTTGAACTACTTTGCATGGAGTTATGAAGAAAGAGATGCCTAGATTGGCTCGACATAGCGGTCCATAACTAGCAATAGAGCTCTTGCTAACCCATCAAGTAAGCTCCTAGACACATGCGATTAGACATAGAACAACAAGTCATTTATAAAGTCAAGAAAGCGATCGATCTAACTTCATTGAAGAAAAAATACCTACGGTTGCTTGACATCATCCAGTTAAGAAAAAGAATGGCCAAATTCACATATGCGACGATTTTAGGGATTTAAATAAAGCATGTCCAAAAGATGAATTTCCACTACCAATCTCAAAGCTAATGGTAGACATTGCCTCATCTCATGCTATCATCTCTTTCATAGATGGATCATCTAGATATATCCTAATAAAGATGGCCCTAGAAGATGAAAGAAACACTACTTTTAGAACCACGATCAAAATCTATTGCTATAAGGTCATGCCTTTCGCCTTAAAATGCATGCTACCCATATGACTTGAATCTTTGATGAACATTCATCATCATCTATGTTGATGATCTCATAGTCAAAAGTAGAGAAAAGGAAGACCATCTCTTTGACTTGAGAGTCATTTTTGAATAGTTAAGACAATTTAACCTCAAAAGGAACCCCTTGAAGTATGCATTCGGAGTAGCTTCAGCAAAATTCTTTGGGTTTGTTGTCCAACACCAAAGAATCAAAATAAATTTAGAGAAGATCAAGGAGATATTAGAAATGCCACCCCCAAAGTTTAACTCAACTACGATCATTCCAAGGGTGGTTGGCATATCTAAGATGCTTTAAATCCAACCTATCAGGAAGATGTCAGCCATTCTCAGCACTTATCAAAAAGGATAGCAAGTTTAAGTGGGATAACAAGTGTGAGCATGCCTTCAAGACATCAAGCATTACCTGATGATGCCACCGTTTCTATCTCCCCCTATCCGGGCAAGCCATTCATACTTTACACTGCTATGTTAGATGACTCCCTTGGTGCATTGTTGCCCCAAGCCAATGACGAAGGGAAGGGAAATGCACTCTACTAGCTACGCTATAATCTAATCCCAGCTGAGGCTAATTATCCATCCATTGAGAAGCATTGCCTAGTTTTAATCTTTGCATCCCAAAAGCTACAACACTACATACTTCCTCATAAGGTGAACTTAATCTCTAGGATAAATCCACTATAATATCTCATGACAGTGATGTGACGGTTGACATGACAGTCCATGATCCTCTCGTAGTTTGACATTACCTTCATACCCCATGCGGTGAAAGGACAAGCAGCAGATCTCTTAATAGCACACCCACTTCCTACTGACTCTTGGCTTAGTGATGATCTCCCAATAGATAAATCATGAATATTGGGGATACTAGCATTCACCACTGGAAGATATTCTTTGATGGTGCGACTTCCTCTCAAAGAGGAGAAGAACCATAATGTACTATTCCAGGAAACGCAGGGGTAGGAATAGTTCTCTTAACTCTAGACCACTATGTGATGAGATTCTCATATCATTTGTCCAATCTTTACACCAACAATGAAGCTGAATATGAAGCTCTCATTGCCGGTCTAGAGTTAGCCATTACTCTAAACATTTAACATCAACATCTTGAGGATTCTCAAGTTATCAACCAAATTGTTGGGTCCTATAAGGTTATGCCCAAGCTCCATCACTACCACAAGTACACCATGGAGTTGTTGGCCCAAATCTCAAGGTTACCATTTATAAGATTCCTCGAGGAGAACACCATAGCATATGCTTTAACTAAGCTTGCCAAAGAGTTTGCATGTCCAGGATGAGTCCATATCAATAAAGGTCCAAAATAGACAAGTCTTATATCTTATTGATATTGAACTCATCAAAAGTACTCTCCTTAGGAGGTTGCCATTGCCAAGAAGGATGAGGAGTAAGATTGGAGGCAACCATTCATGGATTACTTAAATAAAGGCAACTACCTCAGAGAAGTCTCAAGCCCATCGATGAACAGAGAGCACTTTCCATGCTCTTGTGGATGGTGTCTTATACTTGGTCTTTGATCATATGTGGTTACATTGTTTAGAAAACAGCCCATAAGATCATGACAAGGTCAAGATTATGTGGAGCCAACCAATCTCGAAGATGAAAGCCAAGATCAAGAGGTGGGATACTAGGTCATCAATGATTAAAGATTACATGGATACGACTATGCGATGCCACCAATGTCAAATACACAGTGTGGTCCTACCAACCACCCAACATTATACATCCTACATTGGCCTCATGGCCATTCAAATGTTGGGGTATTGACATAGTAGGTACGATTGATCCTCCTTCTTCCAAGGATCATCGATTCATCTTAGCTTATACTGACTACTTTTCAAATGGGCTAAGGTGATTCTACAGAGAGGTCATAGCTCAACATGTGCTCCAATTTTTTAGGAACCATATCGTATATAGGTTCGGAGTGCCTTGATGAATTATATTTGATAATGGTACTGCATTCAAGAGCACCAAGATCAACAACTTTGCCCGAGACACAACATAGATTGGAGATATTCTACCATCAACTACCCCAGGGCAAACAACTTAGTAATAGCCTTCAACAAAACTGTCATCTAAATACTAAAGATGAAACTCGACAATAATAAGAGATAGTGGCATAAGCAGTTAGTTGAAGCCTTGTGGGCCTACCGCACCACATATAAAACTCCAACTCAGTCTACTCCTTTCTCCTTAGTGTAGTCGTTCTACCATTAGAAGTCTAACTCCCATCACTAAGGATAGTAATGGGTAGCAAGATCACAATAGAGCAGAACAAGTTGCGGTTAGAAGAGCTCAAAGGTTTGGAGGAGAGATGCTAGTGAGCATGCTAAAACCTCAAGTTGTACAATGCTAAAATGATTCAAGCTCATAATAAGTTGGTCTGTCCTAGAGCTTTTCAAGTAAGAGAGTTTATTTTAGTTCTAAGGAGACTGATTGTTGCCCTTCATAAGATGGGAGGCAAGTTTGAACCAACTTGGGAAGGCTCTTTTGCCATAGAGAAGGCCTACTAAGGAGGATCTTATCAGTTTATTAATCATAAGGGAGAGCGCCCAATGCTTCCAATCAATGGGCTCTACTTAAAAAAAAATATTATAAATCATATTTGAAAATAATTATCATCAATGAAAATTCCATTTCAAATTCAATCTCTTCCATGTTGAAAGTATTCTTATTTACAAATCTGCTACGATGTGTTTAGGGTAGGTGTAAGGAACCCGAGTGACATCCTATCCTTCATCGACACAACACAAACACAAACTACACATAAGCATATAAAATAAACATATATCTTTTATCTCGGGCTACTCTGAGTTGAGATAACTCCCCCAGCAGTACTCACTCAATAGCTGCTCTAGGTTGGGCTGATGTGCTACCCTGCTAGTGTGTCACCCCAGAGGTCTTCTTGCTTTGGAGGATGTAAGTCTGCTATGCTTTCCTTCCATACCTGGCCACTGCACATCAAATAGTGCCTTGTTAGGTTGGTAGGCCTTAATGTGTGGCCAGTAAGCTACCTCATGTTGGCTTCATTTAAGAGGATGTGAGTCTACTACGCTTTCTTCTTGGATTAGCCTTATCGGGTTGAGTATATTTAAAGTTTAGGATAAGTCTCTAGTGGCTCCTTCCCTCTGGCTTCAAGTGGGTCTAGTTCTTCCTCGGGCTCCACAGCAGTAATTAGCTCTAGGTTAGATAGCATCTATCCCACGATGATGACTATCTCGATGATCGGTTCCACTTGGAAAGTTGTAAGCTACACTTTCTTTCTTGATTGTTACACCAATGGGCACCTTAGGTTTGTTTTCTCACTATCTTGATGGATACACCACACATGCTGATGGATACACCTTAGGTTGGTTGGTTCTTGCACCTTAGGATACACCACTCATGGCAGATGTAAGTCTGCTTCACTTTCTCCTTGACTTGGCCACCATACTTCAAGAGGCTTTCTTTTTCAGGCCTCAAGATAACGCCTCTAGTAGCACCTCCCCTGTGGGCACAATATTTGGGTCATGTCCTTTGCACCCCATTTAGACACTTGGTTACTATTGGATTGGGAGTTCCCCTAGTAACCACCCCTGTGGTTGGAGAATCCATCCTGTGGATGTATAGATTCTCTCTTGGTCCAGTAAATCTGAGATAGGTCAAAGCCTACATAGCCCCTTCTCAGTGTGGTCTCTTGCACACCAATAGGGTCTACACAAACATATAAATAAAATATATATTCACTTATGGATTAGGAGGACACCCATAGCGATACATTTTCCCAAGAAGGCATCTTATCATTAGGGCAGTGTTAGCAAAACTCCCTATTGGAATCGCCTGACTACTCTTGAGTTGATATAAGTCCCCTCATTCACTCTAGTCTCCCCAAGTCGGTTGATTTGTTGTGCTACCAACAAGTCACCCGAGGTTCTTCCACCTTTAGAAGATGTAAATATGCCTTCTTCTTCTCAATCATTGCACATCAAAGGTAACCCCTTAGGTTGGCTAGCTCCACCCCATGGCTAGTAGACTATCCCTTTAGATTTGTAAATCTGAGATAGGACAAGTTCGATATAGCCCCTTCTCAGTGGGTCCATCGCACACCTACATGGTCCATAAATTAAGTCTATCAAATTTGATCGAGCTCACATCCCCAGTGGATATGCCCTCAATTTGAAATCAAACTAAACCAAATAAACCATATCAAATCACATGAAATTAAGATCAAATTAATCCTGACTACTTTTGAGTTGACATAAGTCCCCGACAGCATTCACTCAATAGTCACCCTAGGTCAAGTTCAATTTGTTGTGTATCCAATAGGTCACCCCAATAGTTTTTCCTTGCTTAAGAAGATGTAAGTCTGCTACACCTTCTTCCCCACCATTTTGCAAAAGGCAACCCCTTAAGTTGGCTAGCTCTACCCCACAGTCGGTAGATTTTCTTTTGGATTTGTAAACCTGAGGTAGTTTAAGGCTAATATAGGCCCTTCTTTTATCGCCTCGATAGGGTCCATACATTAACTCAGATTAAATTAAACCCAATCTAATTTTTTTTAGTGTTAAATCACACCCTTCTCCCTAGTGGAGCCCCAAATCATATATAAACAAGTCAAGCAAATAAATCAAATTCAAAACCAACCTCCCTAGTGGAGAAAAATTAAACCAACTCCCCCAGTAGAGTCTAAATCAAAGAAATCCAACCAAACTCTTATTCCCAGTGGATACATCCCTAAATAAATCTATGAAATCAAACTCAAATCCGGATCCCTAGCGGATAGCTCAAACCTACTTCCCTAGTGAAAGGTTCATATACCTAATACTGAGTGGACTTGAGCCCATATCTTAAGCAGATATGCCTCCACATCAATTAAAACAAATCAAATTAAAGTCAATTTGATCATAATCCCCAGTGGATTATAGATTCTTATCCCAAACGGATCTTCTTTCCATAAATCATATAATCAAATCAAATTCAAACCTTATCCCCAATAGATTTTCTTCTTCTATGCCCTCGACATAGACCCCTTACTTATCATGTCCAATGCATGTGTGATACCCTAGCGGATCTCCCTCCATGTCCTTGACATGGAATTCTCATCAAATCTTATTTCTTCTCTTATGCACACCTTTAATACTTCAACCAAAAGGCTAACAATCTATTCATTCAAATTACATCATCTTAACATTATAATCAACATTTTATGATTTGTGATGGTGCAAGCTCAAACTAACTATACAATATCATGCTAAACATATTATAGTGTGAATTAACACACTATATTATATTATAATATATGATGTTATATTATTATTTGCTATAATATAATATATTGTCTAACATTACACCTCATTAAAATCACTTAAAAGGAACAAATAACAAAATTTTCTCAAAATATGAATAATGTTCATTTTGGATGTAAAATTTGTTATTTTTCTATTAGAAATGGTACAAAATAGCATAATTTTGGTGTTGCTTCTTAGTGTGTACCATGAATTTGGCCAAATTCTTCCATCTTAACCTTCAAACTAACATTTTTGTGAGTTTTGACCCAATGTAATATAACAAAAGTAAAAACACTCTAAATTATACAATAACATTTAGTAACACACCACATTCATATATATGTGAAGTTATTTTGTTATGTACATTATATTTTAATATGCTTTCATATAATATATTATCTTACATTACACCTTAAAATGAATCACTTTAAGCAAAAAAATTATAAAATTTGGTTGAAAAATGAACATTTATTTTGGATGAAAAATTCCATTCTTTTGATTAAATGACACAGCATAGCACACCCTAATGATATTCCCTAAAGCGTACCTTAAATTTGGCCAAATCCCATCATCTTAGCATATAAATCAGTATTTTTATGAATTATACCAGTACAAACTCTACTACATCATACTATAACAAACTAAAATATGCTAAACAACAAGTAGTAATACACAATAGTATGCTATAATGCATGATGCAACACTATGTTATGGCATCCTATATTATAATACACTATAACATATTATATTATATTATATTGCATATCACATCACAAGGGATTGCTTAAGATAAAAAATCATAAAATTAGTCTAAACAATAAAAAATATATATTTTAGTCATATCACTTACATATTTTAAATTGATACAATATATGATGCCATGCTCTACCTATTATGAATTTGGCCAAATTCCACCATTTTAAATTCTAAATCAAGATTTTTATAAATAATGCTAGTGTAGGCTCGACTTAATGATTATAAAATACTAAAAGAATTTAGAATGCGTAGAATAATATAATGATATATGATGTTATACTATGTGACAACATATAATATTTATTTAGAACATAAAATCTTACTTTTTTAGACTACAAGTGGTGTAGCACACCTTTGGTACTACAACTCAATTCCCACTTCAAATTTAACAAATTTCATCATCTAATTTATTAAATCAATATTTTATGATTTATATTAATATATACTATAGAACAATACCATAATAGACTAAAACATTTCAAAACATCTTATAACATCTAAAACACATCACTACATGCTCAAATATATGATGCTACATTATACTATAATATAAGGTAATATAATATGATTTAGGGTGAAGGTTTAGGTATTCAAATCTCTAATAGTCAAGGAAAGTCACTTGAAGACATTTTCTTAGCTACCATAACTATGTTAGGATTAGGTCATTCTTTAAATCTACTCCTATTGACATCTTTATTCAATGTTTAGGGTTTAGGGTTTTGGGTTAGGGTTTAGGGTTAGTTTAGGGTTTATGGTTTAGGATTTATTTAGGGTTTAGGGTTTAGGATTAGTTTAGGGTTTTTGGTTTATGGTTTAAGGTTTGGGGTTTAGGGTTTAGAGTTTAGGTTTAGGTTTTAGTTTAGGGTTTATGGTTTTAAGGTTTAGGGTTTAGGTTTGGGTTTTTTAGGTTTAAGGTTTAGGGTTTTAGGGTTTAGGGTTTTAGGATTTTAGGTTTAGGTTTGTTTAGATTTAGAGTTTAGTTTTAGGTTTTAGTTAGGTTTTAGTTTAGGATTTAGGATTTAGGGTTTAGGATTTAAGGTTTTTTTTAATAGAGAAAAATTCATATTCAACATTTCTTCTTTTTGATTTCATCAACCAAGTGGCACCCTAAGTTTTCTAAGACACAAGCGATGACATAGATAAAAAATGAGAACCCATAGAGAAAATCAAAACCCTTAGATAAATAGAACTATCTCTATAAAGACAGTTCCATAAGCAAATATTGGATGTTCTTCTTATTTCTCTAGTTCCCATCACCACCCCACCTCTCGAGTAGCGGGATCTACCATCATATCCCTGATCTCTCCCTCCGGCACCACCACGAATGTAACATCCATTTTAGGTACATTCTTAGGTTTTATTATTTAGTTTATGTTTAGGTTTATTTTTTAGTTATTTTTTTAGTTTTTGGTTTAGGTTTAGTTTATATTTTAGTTTTTTTAGTTTAGGGTTTATTTTTTTAGTTTATATTTAGGTTTATTTTATTTTTTATTTTTTAGGTTTAGTTTTTTTTAGTTTAGGGTTTAAGTTTATTTTTTTTATTTATTTTAGGTTTATTTTTTAATTTATTTAGGTTTAGGTTTTATTTAGTTTATTTTTTTTATTTTAGGTTTATTTTATTTTATTTTAGGTTTATTTTTTTTATTTAGGTAATTTATTTTTAGTTTAGTTTAGGTTTTTATTTATTTTATTTAGTTTATTTTATTTTATTTTTATTTTTTTATTTTTTAGGTTGTTTAGGTTTTATTTATTTTTTATTTTTATTTTATTTTATTTATTTTATTTTTGGTTTAGGTTTTTTATTTATTTTTTATTTTTATTTAGTTTAGGTTTATTTTATTTTAGATTTTAGGTTTAGGTTTAGTTATTTAGGGTTTTATTAGGTTAGTTTATTTGGTTTAGTTTAGTTAGGTTTAGATTTTTAGATTTAGGGTTTAAGTTTTAGTTTAGGGTTTAGGTTTTAGGTTTTTTAGAGAACAAATTTCAACATTTCTTCTTTTATTTCATCAATCAAGTAGCACCTAGTTTTAAGTTAGCGATGACATAGATATGAGCACCCAAGAAAATATAAGTTGAACCATCTAGGGATTATTAATAGCAAGTTGGTCATTTTTATTCTAGTTTTATTTTTATCATCATATCCTTTCTTTTACCACCATGGTTTAACCTTTTATTTATAAATTTTAGACCACCTCCATATCCATAAGCACCTATTTATTTTAGCCACCTTTATATTGGTTTAGGTTTTAGTGATGTTTCTATTAGGTTCTTATTCTTAGGGTTTAGGTTAGTTTAGGGTTTAGGGTTTGGTTTATTTATTTAGTTTAGGGTTTTAAGGTTTAGGATTTATTTTTTTTTAGGTTTTAGGGTTTAGGGTTTAGGGTTTAGGGATTAGGGTTTTAGGGTTTAGGGTTTAGGGATGAGGGTTTAGGGTTTTAGGGTTTATGGTTTAGGGTTTAGAGTTTAGGGTTTAGGTTTAGGGTTAATTTAGGTTTAGGGTTTAGGTTTAGATTTAGGGTTTAGTTTTAAATTAAGTAAATCAGGTTTGGTTTATTTAGTTTATTTATTATTTATTTCACTTTATTTTATTTTTATTTTTATTTAGGTTAATTTTTTATTTTTTATAATTTAGTTTATTTATTTTAGTTTAGGTTTTTTATTTTAGTTTAGGTTTTTTATTTTAGTTTATTTTTTAGGTTTAAGTTTATTTTTTAGTTTAGTTTTATTTTTATTTTATTTTTTAGGTTTAGGTTTTATTTTATTTTTTAGGTTTAGGTTTTAGGTTTTTATTTTAGGTTTATTTTTAGGTTTTATTTTTTAGTTTAGGTTTAGGTTTATTTTTATTTTATTTATTTATTTAGTTTAGGTTTAGGTTTAGGTTGAGTTTAATTTAGGTTTAGGTTTAGGTTTTATTTATTTTAGTTTAGTTTATTTTAGTTTAGGTTTAGGTTTAATTTATTTTGTTTATTTTATTTTTATTTTATGTTTAGGTTTTTTAGTTTGTATTTTATTTTTTATTTATTTTTAGATTTATTTTTTGGTTTAGGTTTTTATTTAGTTTTTATTTTATTTTATTTTAGATTTTTTTTATTTTTATTTTATGTTTAGTTTTTATTTTTTTGGTTTTTAACTCTTAGGTTTATTTAATTTTTTTATGCTAGTTTAAGTTTTATTTATTTTATTTTTTATTTTTATTTTTATTTTATTTTATTTAGGTTTAGGTTTAGGTTTTTTTTAATTTAGGTTTTAATTTTTAATTTTTTTAATTTTATTTTAGTTTATTTTATTTATTAATTTTTATTTTAGGTTTAGGTTTTAGTTTTAGGTTTTAATTTTAGTTTAGTTTATTTGGTTTAGGATTTATTTTAGGGTTTAGGCTTTTAGGGTTTAGGGCTTAGGGTTAAGGTTTAGGGTTTAGGGTTTAGGGTTTAAGGTTAGATTTGGATTTAGGATTAGTTTATGATTTAGGGTTTAGGTTTTTTTGTGTTTAGGGTTAGTTTTGGTTTAGGTTTTTTTATTTATTTTATTTTAGGTTTAAGTTTTTAACATTTTAAGGTTTAGGGTTTAGGGTTAGTTTAGGTTTAGGGTTTAGGGTTTAGGGTTTAAGGTTTAGGGTGTAGGGTTTAGGGTTTAGGGTTTAGGTTTTAGGTTTAGGGTTTAAGTTTTAGTTTAGCATTTATGGTTTATAAGTTTTTATTTAGAGAACAAATTTATTCAATATTTCTTTTTTGATTTATTTTAGGTTAAGACATAAGTGATGACATAGATAAAAATGAGCACCCATAAAAATAAAAATAGATAAGTTATCTCTTTAAAGATATTATAGATTGGATATCATTCTTTATTCTCTAGTTCTAACCACCCAGTTCGAGTTGCATGATCTTCCATCATATCCATGATTTCTCCCCGCCTCCATATTGTAACTTTTCCTCCGCCTATAACCACCACTTTATTTTTTCCACCACCTCCATATCCTTTACCTTATCCTCCACCACCACTGATAAGTATCGCCTTTCCTATTTCTAGGGCTGGTTTGATGTTTATCAAGGTTTCCATTCTTAGGGTTTAGGTTAGTTTATAGTTTAGGGTTTAGGTTTAGGGTTTTTTGGGGTTTAAGGTTTAGGATGTAGGTTTTAGGGTTTAGGTTTAGGGTTTATGGTTTCTTTAGGTTTAGGGTTTTTTGTTTAGGGTTAATTATTTAGGGTTTAGGTTTTAGGGTTTGAGGTTTGGGGTTTAGGTTTAGGGTTTTTGGTTTAGGGTTTTAGGGTTTAGGTTTTAGGGTTTAGGGTTGTAAGTTTAGGTTAGGTTTAGGGTTAGTTTTAGGGTATAGGGTTTAGGAGTTAGGGTTTAGGTTTTTTTTTAAAATATTAAGTAAATTGGTAGGCTTATGATTATTTAGTTTATTTAGTTTATTTTTTATTTATTTGAGTTTATTTTATTTTTATTTTTATTTAGTTTAGTTTATTTATTTTGTGTTTATTTATTTTAGTTTATGTTTTTTATTTTAGTTTTGTTAGGTTTAAAATTATTTTTTTATTTGAGTTTTATTTTTATTTTATTTTTAAGGTTTAGGTTTTAATTTTTATTTTTTGGTTTAGGTTTAGGTTTTTGTTTTATTTTTTTAGGTTTAGGTTTTAGGTTTTTATTTAGGTTTATTTCATTTTTAGGTTTTATTTTTTAGTTTAGGTTTTCACTTATTTTTAGTTTATTTTATTTTATTTAGTTTAGGTTTAAGTTTAAGTTTAGTTTATTTTAGGTTTAGGTTTAGGTTTTATTTATTTTAGTTTAGTTTATTTTATTTTAGGTTTAGGTTTATTTATTTTGTTTATTTTATTTTTATTTTAGGTTTATGTTTTTTTTTAGTTTAGGGTTTAGGTTTTATTTTAAATTTATTTTTAGGTTAAGGTTTTTATTTAGTTTATATTTTTATTTTATTTTAGGCATATTTTATTTTTATTTTATGTTTAGTTTTTTATTTAGGTTTTTTATTCTTAGGTTTATTTTATTTTATTTAGTTTGTTTAGGTTTTTATTTATTTTATTTTAGTTTAATTTTATTTTTTATTTTATTTTACTTTTAAGTTTAGGTTTAGGTTTTAGTTTAGGTTTTTATTTTATGTTATTTTTTATTTTATTTATTTTATAGGTTTATTTAGTTTAGTTTATATTTTAGTTTAGGTTTAGGTTTAGTTTTAGTTTTAGGTTTAGGTTTTAGGGTTTAGGTTTAGGTTTTAGGTTTTTAGGGTTTAGGGTGTTTTAGTTTAGTTTAGGTTTATTTTTAGTTTAGGGTTTAAGTTTAGAGTTTAGGTTTAGGGTTTGTTTAGGTTAGTATTTAGGTTTTAGGTTTAGGTTTTAGGTTTAGGGTTTTATTTAGGTTTATTTATTTAGGTTTAGTTTTAGATTTTAGTTTAGTTTAGGTTTTAGGTTTAGGGTTTAGGTTTAGGGTTTAGTTTAGGGTTTAGTTAGTTTAGTTTAGGTTATGTTTATTAGTTTATGGTTTAGGGTTTAGGGTTTTTATGTTTAGGATTTAGTGGTTTTAAAACATTAGTTGAGGTTTAGGTTTATTTAGTTTATTTTTTATTTATTTTATTTAGTTTAGTTTATTTATTTAGTTTATTTATTTTAGTTTATTTTTTTATTTTAGTTTATTTTTTTAGTTTAGGTTTTTTATATTTTTTTTAGTATATTTTTTATTTTTTATTTTATTTTTAGGTTTAGGTTTTGTTTATATTTTAGGTTTAGGTTTAGGTTTTATTTTATTTTTTTTTGGGTTTAGGTTTAGGTTTTTATTTTAGGTTTATTTTTTTAGGTTTATTTTTTTTTAGTTTAGGTTTAGGTTTATTTTTGTTTATTTTATTTTATTTAGGGTTTAGGTTTAGATTTAGGTTTAGTTTTTAGGTTTAGGTTTATTTTATTTATTTTAGTTTAGTTTATTTTAGTTTAGGTTTATTTTATTTTATTTTTTATTTTAGGTTTAGGTTTTAGTTTAGGGTTTAGGTTTTATTTTTTATTTTTTAGGTTTTATTATTAGGTTTATTTTTATGTTTAGATTTTATTAATTTTTTTATTTTATTTTTTGGTTTTTTTTTTAGTTTTTTTATTTTATTTGGGTTTTATTCTTAGGTTTATTTATTTTTTAGTTTAGTTTAGGTTTTATTTATTTTATTTAGCTTAGTTTTACTTTTATTTATTTTATTTTTTAGTTTAGGTTTAGTTTAGGTTTAGTTTAGGTTTTATT
This sequence comes from Cymbidium sinense, assembly GCA_021442155.1. NCBI lineage: Eukaryota > Viridiplantae > Streptophyta > Magnoliopsida > Asparagales > Orchidaceae > Cymbidium > Cymbidium sinense. Next base: position 218,539,097 of record CM038214.1, on the reverse strand, counting down.
TTATTTTATTTTATTTATTTTATATAGGTTTAGGTTTTTTTATTTAATTTATTTTAGTTTATTTATTTTAGTTTAGATTTTAGGTTTTTTAGGGTTTAGGGTTTATGTTTTTTTTATTTTTTGGGAAAAGAGGAATTTTATTATGAAAAGAGGTGATTAGGGATAAAACTCAAGATTTTAGAGTTTAGGAAGGTAGAAAAACCCTAATATAAAGATAAAAGGAAACTAAGAAAAGAATATAGGTATCCATCTAAAGGGCAAGAATTAGAAACAAGGTAGTTAAGAAAATAGATAAAGAGAAAGGAAAGGGGAAAGCTAGGTTAAAAATTTTGGCAACAAATTTTTTAAACTCAAAGGAGAGTTACAATTATAATGTTTAGATTTAAATTTATCATAATAACAAACCACAGGTAAGCACACCAATAATTAGGATCTAGAAGTTAGAGGTTAGTTAGGGTAAATGAGCCAACAAGAAAAATCCAAAGTATCCAACCACCAGAGCAACAAGAATAATAAACAAAGCCACCAAAAGAGGATTACCATAGGCAAGGGAAGAAGGGAAGCAAACAACTTACTAGATGAAAGCAACCATAATTTATAGTAAATAAAATAAGAAATAAGTTAGGGTAGTACCAAATCAACCAACATCTTATAGAGAAGGCACCAAAACTAGGAGCTCAAGGATAGATAGAAAAATAAACCAACCAACCAAGAATAATCCTAGATACCACATTAAGTAGGGGTAGTTTAGGGCAAAATAGGTAGCATTAACCTATAAAGTACAAGAAAAATACAAGAATAGAAAGCCCCCAAGAAAGATAGGTAAACCACCAAAACCTTTAGTTAAGAATAATAGAAAGGATTAGAAAAATTTAACATTTAAAGATTTATCTTTAGATAACCCTCTTAATTTATTAGGAATATTTGCATTGGTAAACAGTAAAATTGAAATTACACCCCAAAGTATTTTGCATTACCTTCTCATTAATATTAAGAAAGTTTAGAGATAATAGCTTTAATATTTTAATTAAATAAAAAGCTTTTATGGTTAGAATTGATTTAGCCATCTAGATTCCAACCAAATAGTATGAAATCCATGCAAAGCTTAAGAGCATGATAAATACCATCAATTTTTAATAATAGAATTAGTAGAGAGAGGAGTGGAAAAGCCAAGATAATATTAGATTATTTAAAATACCACCACAACTTACTTGTTATGTTTAGCCATTATTAATTTTAATACAATAATTAGAGGCTTAATCCTGAATAATTTTATAATATGGAATGTTTTGGATATTTAGAGGAAACTTGCAACCTCTTTAGTACCACTAAGAAGCTTTATGTAAAAAATTTTCTTTAGTTTTAATAATCCTCTTTAATTCATAGGCACATTATGATTTTTAGGGTTTATGGTTAGGTTTAGGGTTTAGGTTTAGGGTTTAAGGTTAGTTTAGGGTTTAGGTTTTTTAAATTAAATAGGTTTAGGTTTATTTTGCTTATTTAGTTTATTTATTTATTATTTTTTATTTAGGTTTATTTTTTTTTTATTTTTTATTTAGTTTAGTTTATTTATTTTAGTTTAGGTTTTTTTTTTAATTTATTTTTTTTTTAGTTTAGGTTTATGCAAATTTTTTTTAGTTTAGTTTTTTTTTATTTTTTATTTTTAGGTTTAGGTTTATTTTTTTTTATTTGTTTAGGTTTAAGTTTTATTTTATTTTTAGGTTTAGGTTTAGGTTTATTTTTAGGTTTATCTTTTAGTTTAGGTTTTAATTTTAGTTTATTTTATTTTACTTTGTTTAGGTTTAGGTTTAGGTTTAGTTGACTTAGGTTTAGGTTTAGTTTTTATTTATTTTACTTTAGTTTCTTTTTGTTTAGGTTTAGGTTTATTTTATTTTATTTATTATATTTTTATTTTAAGTTTAGATTTTTTTTATTTGTTTATGGATCAGGTTTTTTTATTTTTATTTATTTTAGGTTTATTTAGGTTTAGTTTTTTTTTAATATTTATTTTATTTTATTTTTGGTTTATTTAGTTCATTTTTATTTATTTTAGTTAATTTTAATTTTAATTTTATTTAGGTTTATTTTTTTATTTTATTTTGTTTTGTTTATTTATTTTAGGTTTATTTATTTTAGTTTAGGTTTTTAATTTTAGTTTATTTTTTAGGTTTAGGTTTAGGTTTATGCTTATTTTTTTTAGTTTAGTTTTATTTTTATTATTTTTTTTAGGTTTAGGTTTTATTTTCATTTTGTTTAGGTTTAGGTTTTTTATTTTATTTTTTAGGTTTAGGTTTTAGGTTCTTATTTTAAGTTTATTTTTAGGTTTATTTTTTTTTTTTAGTTTAGGTTTAGTTTATTTTATGTTTTAATTTAGGTTTTATTGGTTTATTTTAGGTTTAGGTTTAGGTTTTATTTATTTTATTTTAGTTTAGGTTTATGTTTATTTATTTTATTTTTTATTTTAGGTATAAGTTTTTTTTTTAGTTTAGGGATTAGGTTTTATTTTTTTATTTTTTATTTTTAGGTTTAGGCTTTTATTTAGTTTTTATTTTATTTAATTTTAGGTTTATTTTATTTTTATCTTACCTTTAGTTTTTATTTTATTTAGGTTTTTATTCTTAAGTTTATTTTATTTTTTTTGGTTTATTTTAATTATTTATTTATTTTAGTTTAGTTTATTTTTATTTTTTATTTTACTTTATTTTTAGGTTTAGGTTTAAGTTTTAAATTAGGTTTTTATTTTATTTTATTTTATTTAGGTTTAGATTTATTTATTTATTTTATTATTAGGTTTTATTAATTTAGGTTAAGGTTTTTAGGTTTTTAAGACTTAAGGTTTATGGTTTAAGGTTTAGGGTTAACTTAGGGTTTAGGGCCAGTTTAAGGCTTAGGGTTTAATCTTTAGGGTTTAGGGTTAGTTTAGGGTTTATGATTTACGATTTTAGGATTCAAGGTTTAGGGTTTAAGGTTTCGAGTTAGGGTTGGAGTTTAGGGTTGTGGGTTTAGGGTTTAGAGTTTAGGGTTAGTTTTAGGTTTAGGGTTTGGGGTTTAGGGTTTAGGATTTAGGGTTTAGGTATATGGTTTAAGGTATTTATTTTTTTTAAAATTAAATAAACTGGTAGGTTTAAGTTTATTTGGTTTATTTAGTTTATTTTATTTAGTTTATTTTATTTTATTTAGGTTTATTTTATTTTTATTTTTTAGTTTATTTATTTTAGGTTTATTTATTTTAGTTTAGGTTTTATTTTAGTTTTTTTTAGGTTTAGGTTTATGCTTATTTTTTTAGTTTAGTTTTATTTTTTATTTTGTTTTAGGTTTAAGTTTTATTTTTTTATTTTTTGTTTAGGTTTATGTTTTTTATTTTATTTTTTTAGGTTTAGGTTTAGGTTTTTTTAGGTTTATTTTAGGTTTATTTTTAGTTTAGGTTTAGGTTTACTTTTTAGTTTATTTTATTTTATTTAGTTTAAGGTTTAGGTTTAGTTTATTTTAGGTTTTGGTTTAGGTTTTATTTATTTTAGTTTAGTTTATTTTCGTTTAGGTTTAGATTTATTTTATTTTATTTATTTTAGGTTAAGGTTATTTTTTAGTATAGGGTTTATATTTTATTTTTATTTATTTTAGGTTTTATTTTAGGTTTATTTTTTTAGGTTTATTTTATTTAGTTTTTATTTATTTTATTTTTTGGTTTATTTTATTTTATTTTATGTTTAGTTTTATTTTATTTAGATTTTTTTATTTTAGGTTTATTTATTTTTAATTTAGTTTAGGTTTTTATTTATTTTATTTTAGTTAAGTTTTTATTTTTATTTTATTTTATTTTTACGTTTGGGTTTAGGTTTAGGTTTTACTTTAAGTTTTAATTTAATTTAATTTAATTTATTTTATTTAGGTTTTGGTTTTTTTATTTATTTTATTTTTTGATTTTATTTAGTTTCAATATAGGTTTTAGTTTTTTTAGGGTTTAGGGTTAGGGTTTAAGGTTTGGTTTTTTTTTAAAATTAAATGATAGGTTTAAGTTATAGTTATTTTATTTATTTAGTTTTTTTAATTTATTTTATTTTATTTAGTTTAGTTTATGTAATTTTGGTTTTATTTATTTTAGGTATATTTATTTTAGTTTATGTTTACTTATTTTAGTTTATTTTTTTAGCATCAAGTTTAGTTTTATGCTTATTTTTAGTGTAGTTTTATTTTTATTTTATTTTTTAAGTTTAGGTTTTATTTTTTATTTTTAGGTTTAGATTTTGGTTTTTATTTTATTTTTTTTAGGTTTAGGTTTTAAGTTTTCATTTTTGGTTTATATTTAGGTTTTATTTCTTAGTTTAGGTTTAGGATAATTTTTATTTTATTTTATTTAGTTTAGGGTTTATGTTTAGTTTATTTTGGGTTTAGGTTTAGGCTTTATTTATTTTAGTTTAGGTTTAGGTTTAGTTTTTTTTTTGGGTTAAGGTTTTATTTTTTATTTATTTTTAGGTATTATTTTTAGGTTTAAGTTTTTATTTTATTTTTATTTTAGGTTTAGTTTTTAGTTCATTTAGGTTTTTTATTTTTTAGTTTAATTTAGGTTTTTATTTATATTATTTTAGTTTAGTTTTTATTTTTTATTTAATTTTTTTTGGTTTAGGTTTAGGTTTAGGTTTAAGTTCATTTTTTATTTTTTTATTTTATTTTTGTTTAGGTTTTTTTATTTATTTTATTTTTAGGTTTTATTTGGTCTAGGTTTAGGTTTTTAGCTTTTTAGGGTTTAGGGTTAAGGTTTTAGGGTTTACAGTTTAGGGTTTAGGGTTTTAAGGTTTAGAGTTTTAGGTTTTTAAGGTTTAGGGTTTAGGGTTTAGGGTTTAGAGTTTAGGTTTTAGGTTTATGGTTCGAGTTTTAGTTTAAGATTTAGGGTTTTGGTTTTTTATTTAATAGGACAAATTTAGATTCAATTTTTCTTCTTTTGATGTCATTAGTAACACTAAGTTTTTTAAGACATGACATAGATAAGAGCATGCATAGAGAAAATTAAAACCACAGATAAGAACTATTTTATATAATGACATAAATTAGCATTATCAGGATTATTCTTAATTTCTGTTATAACCAGGTTTAGTAGTGGGATCCACATCATATAGATTTTTAGAGTATAATTTAGTTAGATTACTAGACCACCACATTATTTTAGGGTACCATTGAGATAGCCACCTTTTCTTTTTTTAGATCTAGAATTTAATGGTGATGTTTATTAGGTTAGATTCTTAGGGTTTAAGTTTAGGTTTATTTTTATTAGGTTTTAGGTTTAGGTTTATTTTTAATTTATTTAGTTACTTTGTTTAGGTTTAGGGTTTGGGGTTTAGGGTTTATTTAGGGTTTTGAAACCCCATGATTTAGGGGTATTTTATTGCCACAAAAAAAAGGTTACAAGGTCCTTAAAGGGGATAAACTCACTCTTGCTCAAGATTGATCGACTAGTAAATCCCCATCTAAGTACATCCAAGAGCAAAAGAAAACATTAAAGCAATCAAAAGATACAAGATGATTAACATAATAGGCTAAAGGAAGGTTAAGGCCAATGCTCGATGGTTGTAAGGTGCTTGGTAATATGGAGCAAACTGCAAAAGAAGGAGAGAATCACTGTAAAGTTATAATAAGAGGAGATTAGAGGTGGTAATATAGACAAAAGTTAGGAAAATAACATATGAGTATGTTAGTAAGGAATTGTGATAGAGAAGGCTTAGGCTCAATCACATCTGTTGAGGCATCAAGTATGAGCATCAAACTTTGGAAGGGTTACATCGATTTACCAATGGGGAGTGAGATCATCACGACCATCATAGCCAACAAACCTATGAGAAGGAAGCACCAGTTGTTGATATTCTTGTGAGCTTTATTACACAAACCTAAGCAAAATCATATCTAAATATATAGGTAATTCTTAAATGAAGGATAGAGTCTCATTCAAGAAAAATATCATCAATAAAGTCATCTTGACATGAGAATACATAAACATAAGTGAGTGAGCCATCTTAGCTAGAATCTCATGAATAGTCATATTCAAGAAATTAGTTGACATATAATCCCTCCATAAGAAAATTACGAGGAGACAACTGCGAACACTAAATAAGTCAATGAGCTTATACTTAACACCATCCCAATCACATGATATGTAAATGAATCTTTTTAGTGCAGAAAACAACGAAATCCCTTATTAATGTCACGGAGAAAGCAATAGTAAAGGAAGATAGCATAGCTCAACAGAATGAGCGCAACCAAAATAAGCAAAAAAATAGTTAGCGGCTCAATAGCGACATTAGGGGCCTCCATTGGATAATCAGATCAACAATCAATCAAGAGAACAAAGGCGGCAACAACATCCAAGATAGAAAGGGACTAAAGCGGCCATAATACCATTCTTTGAATAAAGCTCATAAAGGCGCACCAACTAGTCAGAAATGAGATAGCAGTGATGCGGTCGAAAAATAGGAGATAAATTACAGGGCAATCGAGCAATATAGCGGCGACTACAACATTGGAACCCGCCATAATAAAAATCAACAAGTGAATTGAAATGAGTCTCAACATTAAAATCAGAAAATAGCAATTAAGATGGAAACATCAAGATAGGAAGATACATAAATTGGCCATAAAACTCCTGGCATAGACATGGCAATAATAGATAAACAAATAAATAAAGCATAAGCGGTTATCTGAAGCGATAAAAATCACCAAAACCCTCACCATCGAATGACATGTCGGGGAAAGCTTAGCATGAGACACGAATTCTACCAAAAGAAAAAACCAAGTGAGAAGGTAAAACAAAAGGTAAATCTCAAGACAAGAACAACCAAAATAGCAAAAACCGGTTAGCTTGCCTTGATGCCACTCATCGGTATAATCAAAGCAATAGATACAAGTTTGACAGAAAAGGATGAAGTAACATGCAGAAAAGGTAGATCAATGAATTCCAATGATAGGCATAAAATAAACTAAGATGGTTCAAAATAAAAATCGCAACTTCAATAGAGACTTCACAAAATAATCAAAGCCCAGAGGCAAAGGTGGGTATTGATCGATGACCAACCAACAAGGTAGTTAAAACCAACAAGCTATCAGATTCCACCCATAAACATATATGTAAAGGAAAGGATAGATAATGAATAGCTCTCCACCATAAGACTATCCGATAAGTGACATTGAAATGGTCGATTATCGGGATGCTTATTAACCATAAATTTTGCCAGGGTAATGACAATAATAACCATTGGGTTTGTCAATAACAATTATGCATATAAGAAATCATTGATTATTCCAAGCATAACAAAGAAATGTGCTTCAAGTTGTACATGTTCCAATCATAGATGGGAGAACAACAACAAGGAAAAGCAACATCCAGTGTTAGTAATCGGAATCTGAAAGCGTAGCATGGACAATTTTACAGTGGCGGTGCCAATCTCGGTAGATGCACAATGATAATCCCTTGAAAACTCCAAATCTGGCGAGCATGGGAAGCAAGACCGAAAGCAAGACTAGTAGAAAAAATAACACAATTCCATTTACGCAAAATAAGGGGATATCCCAAGCAAAATAAACAATAAAGAAAATTGCAACCAATAGGTGCTCAATAAGATCTAAGAGCAACAGTTGATTAAAGGTTGCTTTGTCACATTAAGCCAATATTGCAAGGATATTGGATCATGTCGGTAGGCATATAGGATAGACCATTGGTTACATATAAGCGAGAAGAGTAGAATGTGAGTTTTCATGATCTCCTCAAAACATGAAGGGTGAAAACAATTGTAAAGTCCAACATCAACCCAAATGTTAACAAGTAGAAAATGAAACAGAAGAGGAGGGTAAACCACATTAGTACCAAAAGGAGCGACAACAAAATCCATTCTGCGGGGATAGAAGAAGACATCATTACCAAGCAGAATTTTAAGACAATAAAGGTCCAAAACCAGAACTTTACTAAGATAGTAGCATACAAGATGGCAAAAAAATAGCGGGAGGAAAAGCGGGAGAAGCGGCAAAAATCTGCGGGAACAAAGAGATTAAAAAACCAAATCAATAAACAAATCAACAAACAACCATGGTAGCAAACCTCCAAAACCCAAAAAGTAATTAAGCCCAATCCATTCCAGTACAAGGATTTCAGACCAAAATAACCATTAAAAGAGACCAGGGTATTACAATTTTTTCCCTTGAAAGCATCTTTGAGGTTAGGCATTATATAAAAAAGCAGGATATGTGAAAGTCTGGCTTGACACCAACCAAAATCCTTTCAGCATAAGTGTTGAAACCTTTATGAATTAGGCCTTTAAGGAGGAAGAGTCCCAAGGAATGTAAAATAAGCATCAAGAAATACTATAATCATCAAAATAAAAGCGCACGACATAATGCACATTAATGTTGCTATAAGCAACATAGGTAGTAGATACTCCAAACCATATTGTCCGGTTAAAGAAGTTAGTACTAAAATCTAAGCCCATCAAAAGATAACTTCCTCCGGCAATGGTTAATTCTCTCAGTTTAGAAATGAATGTATCAATGAAATTAAAGTCCCAAGTGGGATTGCGGTTATAAAACCGATAAGTAACACAAGGCTCAAGCGGGTTCCAATTCAAGATATTGATGTGCATATAGTTCAACATCTACCCCATAATATTGTAAATGCCAAAAATAGAATTCTTCCAACTAAAGGAGAAGGGGTAAAGGCAACAAGTCATGGCAAAGAGCACAAGGCGAATGATATCTATGTGGAGTATCCATAAAGAACACAAGGAAGCGAGAAAACCAAAAAAGGAGGTGAAGAGGAGAGAATTAGATTACGAGGTAAGGAAGCCATTGTCCAAGTTAACAGACCATGAAGTATTTGGGTAATGTAAATTGATCAAAGAAGATGATCTTATCTAATCTGCACCCATTTGCAAGGTAATCGACCACAGGCGTTACCTTCACGCATGACATGAGTGATGGTAAAATTGGTTGAGAGAGAAGAGCCTAGTTTGCTTGAGGTAGTACAAACAAGCATTGCTCATATTGGTAGAAGTCAAAGGTCAATCGGTAGAAGTCCACCTCTATCAAATATTGAGCGCATTTTGAGACAAATTTCTAGAGCTTTGTGGGCGCCATAAGCTTCGGTATAAGGGGCGATCTTGGAAATAAGGGGATAAGCAAATGCACATAGGACTATACCCTTAGAATCCCTGAAAATGCCTCCACAAAGCCATTATGAGAGCGAGAGCATCGGTATTAATTTTAATAATATGATCAAGAGGTTTTTCAAAAAACCATTCTATCATTTAGTAAGAGAGGATGCGGAAGGTTGAGGCCAGTTTATTAGCTTACATTACTGACCTTTAAAATGTTTGTGATGAATTAAATTGGCTTTAAATAAGTCACAAATTTTGTTTTAGTTCTAGCAATAATCCTCATGTGATTCATACGAATCCCGATGTTTAGCTTCATTTGGTCCATCCATATGAACCAAATAAGAGTAATGGCGATTATGATTTTAATATGACCTTTAATTGCATTGTCAAAGTAAACTTCAAGAAGTTGATATAAAGTAAAGAACAATTAAAATTGGCGGTGTTGAATAGATGGTCATACCAAATCCAAATTTTAGAGGCAATAGCCCCATTAACAAAAACATGGTTAACATTCTCAATATGAGAACAACATTGACATTTAGAGGGTAAATAAAACCCTTTACCCCACAAGAGAAGCAGGAATAAAGTTTTTTAGGATACAAGTTAGAATAGAGTAAGAAGAGGGGATATTGTTATTCCAAATTTTGGAGAACACAATAGAAGAATCACGAGTGTCTTTAGTGTGAAGCCACACATTTTAAGGTTGAAATCCCCATTATGAGATAGCTTAAAGATAATCGATCATGATTGTTAGGAGTGATAGGAATATTAGTAATCATATTTAAGAAAGTGGAAGGAATAGAATCGGTAATCTTACTAGTGTTCCACTTGTGGTTTTGCGAATGAATTAACTCTAATAGCGGAGTGGAGTGAGTGTAGAGTAAGTCATCAAATGGATCCTAACCACTCAGGTTGTCTTGCCAAAGAAGGAATTGCCAGTTTATGCCCCAAAATTAAGGATTACGCATCCCATTTGAGAACAAAGTCTTCTCACGGAGAATCACGATTTAAAGGGACAAATGAGAGGATGTTTACCACGGCAATATTTAGAAGTCATGAAATTCCAAAGACTATTTTTGCTCCTAAAATTCCACCAAAGTTTGTAGGGAGAAGGCATTGATAACTTCTTTGATGGATTTACATCCCAGACCTCCCTCTTCAAGGGTACCACAACTTTTAGACCAAGATGACCAGTGCATTCTTTTAGGAGGTATTGGTTCCCGAGAAAATTTGTTTAAGAGAGCGCTCAATTCTATTGATGGTAGAGTTGGTAGGCACAATGGTTTGAAGAAGGTATATAGGCATGGAATTTAGAGTGCTCTTGATCAAGGTAAGCCTACCACAGAAGAGAGTAAATGAAATTCCCAAATGAGATTTTGTTAGAAATTTTTTTGAATAGATTGCCATAAAAGAAATCAATAGCACATCAACTAGGTTGGTTTTAATAAATAAGATCTTGAAGAAGTGGTGTATAGCCGTGAAGTCATGTTCATATTCTTAAGAGTATTACTAATCTCCTCTTGAAGGGCACATAGTGAGTAAATGATTATCCTCATTTAATCATATAAGGGATAAGATGGGTGTTTGGTAAAGTTCCAAAGCGGATTAAAATTTAATAAAGTTTGGAAATGATGGATGTAATCCTTAATATCATTGTTATGGATTATCCATTCACCATTAGAGTTCTTAATTTTCTTAATCAAGTTTAAGGCTTTTAGTTTATTATAAATGGCATGAAAATACACGGTGTTTTGTCACCATCAGAATATGTTTGCTTGCGACTTTTGGCGTAATAGGTTTCTTCCATGTTTGATAATTAACCAAGTTATTCTTGGCAATGTTCAACTCCTCAAGTTTCTTGGAATGGTTGAGGGACCTCTTCAGAGAGCAAACCTCTTGTTCCATAGCTTTAAGATTTGTGAAAAGGTTTTAAAATGTGTTTGTTCCACCAATTGAGATTTTGTTTAAGTCTTTTGAGCTTAAGCCAAAAGGCGAGTCATACCTTAGAATTATCAAAGCAGGGCCATCAATTGGTGAGCGACATTGATGAAGTCACTATGTTGGGTCCACATATTTTGAAATCGAAAGGAGAGGGAGTAGGAGGTTAGGGGGGGCATATTTTGAAGGAAATCAAAAGAGCGGTATGGTCGACAAAGTTACGCTCAAATGCTCAACAATGGTAATGAGCATTGATCAAGAGAATTAAGAGGGTCTATCAGAGCGTTGCCAAAGTCTAGAGTTGTTATTGTGAAGTTAGACCAGTGAAACCAATATCGATCGTTGCAATCAAGGATCATATTTGAGAAGTCCTCCATGGAATGAAGGTTAGGAGAACATCCTCCCCTTCTTTTGAACTAGCTATGATAGTATTGAAATCACCTCCAACCAAGGGGAAGGTTAGCGAGGAAGCGAAGGTGTAAGTGATTCAAAGGATGTTCTTAGCTCTATTACAAGAAGCATAGATAAAGAGCCAAAAGCGATAAGTCACCTAAGGAGATTTTGACATTAACCAATTGGTCAAGATCATCAATGATGGAAATTGTGATGGAGTTGTGCCAAAAGCACCAAATTTTATTATTAAGATTGAAGAAATTATGAAAACCAAGGGATCTAGCAAAAAGCAATCTTAGAAGAATTAATGAAAGGTTCAATAAGAACAAGTAACTTGATATTATGAACACGACAAAGACTCCTAACATGATTGTAGATAGGAAGAGACCCACAACCCCGGATATTCCAAATAAGAAAATTAATCATAAGGGGACAACCAAAGGGAAAAGGAAGAAAGGAAGAGAAATGATGACACATTACTTGTGTGGGGTGGAAGAAGCGAGTGGTTCTAGAGGTTATTATTAGAAAATTTTGCTTTGTAGGGTTTTATGTTTTAACAATTTGAAAGGGTCTATAAGAATCAAATTATCTTCGAGTGATTGATTTTTGGGTTCAAATAGTAGAAGAATCTATCAATGTTTTAGAAGAGGATTTCACCTTCTTCCTGTCGGATAGAGTGTGAGTGGGTTCAATTGATTATCACTGAAGGGAAATAGATGGGAAGTTTTGGCACCATTCGTAATATAAATATCTTTGTCAATATGTTCTAAGGCCATAGGGTCATCATTGTTTTGGTCCAATATATGATTCCCATTCAAATTGTTTAATTGGGTGTCCAATATAAGGCTACCATTTGATTTTTTAGTAGGATTTAAAGGAAGCAAAAGAACTATCATGGGAACAGTTATTACTAGCGTGAGGTTGGGTAAATTGGCATTGGTATCATCACACCCTCAATGGCTATTTAGTACCAAGGTGAGTGTTTTCCTAGACGGTCATTAGGAGGTGTAGGGAGGAGAGGTTCTTTTGAGTATTTTTTTTAGGCACATATGCTAGAGTAGTGGTTTTCCTAGTTCCATTAATGGTTTTCATATTCTGTGGTAAATTTTTTTGAGATTAGGATGAAGCACAAAGCATTTGATGGTGCCATGAATCTTGCGTGAGTGCAAAAGGCAGGAAAATTTTTCAAATTGACTTTTGACTATATCAAATTTTTTGGAGCCAATCAAACCTCTTTGGGATATTTTTTTGTGATGTCTATCTCAGCGAGAATCTGAGTGACGGATGGCCTAGATCTAGTGGCCGTTGCTTGTATTTGGAGAGGCCTACCAAAAGGCCATGGCAAACAAAACTTGATGAGTGACATAGTGTATTGCATGTTAGGAAAAAAGCCAAAAAGGGACAATGGGAGATTCCTCTTTGACATCAAGAGAGCGACCATTTCAATAGCGCATTTGACAATTATGCATGAAGTAAAGACGGCGAAAACCATGAGTAATCTAAATCATTTGAGAGTTGAATAAGAATGTGGCGGATCGATCGTAGATAGAAAGTACAGATAATTTTAAACTATGAAAGAAAAGAGCGAATATTATCAAGTCGGGCATCTAAGGAGAATTTACCCACCAAAGAGAGAACTTCGAAGGGCTTAGCAAGTTTCTCAACATCGATCGAACACATTTACTTAGGTAATCCATGATAAGATGTCAAAATGAGATTAACTGAAGCATTCGAGCTAGAGATCTTACCAGATAAAGCATCTTTGAATGATTTAACAATAGGTGCATTAGCAGGTGCAATTGAATCCAGAAAACCTATATAGAGAGAGAAAGCGGTGCCGCGTCGAGGCAGGCGGATGTAGGGAAGAGCCTCGCCATTGCTCTAATCAAGGGCGTCACATCTGGGAGCGATACAGCTCAGTGAGAAAACCTGAGAAGCGGCCAATTAGAGCAGACAATCCATCGAGGGGAATCAAAATCATGAGAGAACCTGTGAGAGGAGAGAGCATTTTGGGTTTAGGGTTATGGGTTTAGGGTTTAGGGTTTTAAGGTTTATGCATTTATGATTTAGCATTTAGGGGTTAGGGTATTTTAAGGTTTAGGGTTTAGCATTTAGGGTTTAGGTTTGTAGGTTTAGGGTTTAAGGTTTATGATTTAGGGTTTATGTTTATTTTTTAAATTAAGTAAACTGGTAGGTTTAAGTTTATTTAGTTTATTTTTATTTTATTTTATTTTATTTTATTTATTATTTTTATTTAGGTTTAATTTTTATTTATATTTTGTTTTGTTTATTTATTTTAGGTTTATTTATTTTAGTTTATTTTTAAGGTTTAACTTTATTCTTTAGTTGAGTTTTATTTTTATTTTCTTTTGTAGGTTTTGGTTTTATTTTTTTATTTTTAGGATTAGGTTTAGGATTTTATTTTATTATTTTTGGTTTAGGTTTTACGTTTTTATGTTAGGTTTATTTTTGATTTAGGGTTTAGGGTTTAGGATTTAGGGTTTTAGGGTTTAAAGTTTTAGGATTTAGGGTTTAGGGTTAGTGTTTAGGGTTTAAGCTTTAGGGTTTAGGGTTTTTAGGGTTTAGGGATTAGGGTTAGCCTAGGGATTTTTTAATTAAGTAAACCATAAAGTTTAGGTTTATTTAGTTTATTTTTTTATTCATTTTGGTTTATTTTATTTTTTATTTTTATTTTTGTTTATTTTTTTATTTAGTTTAGTTTATTTATTTTAGGTTTAGTTTTATTTTTCAGGTTTAGGTTTTTTTTTTAAATTTTAATTTTAGGTTTTTATTTTATTTTTTGAGGTTTAGGTTTTAGATTTTTATTTTAGGTTTATTTTTAGGTTTTATTTTTTAGTTTAGATTTAGGTTTATTTTTATTTTATTTGATTTTATTTTTTTTAGGTTTAGGTTTAGATTTAGTTTAGTTTGGTTTATGTTTAGGGTTTAGGTTTAATTTATTTTAGGTTTTATTTGTTTTTATTTAGTTTATTTACAATTAGGTTTAGGTTTATTTTATTTTGTTAATTTACTTTAATTTTAGGTTTAGGTTTTTTTAAGTTTAGGGTTTAGGTTTTATTTTTTTATTTTTTTATAGGATTATTTTTTAGGTTTAGGTTTTTTTATTTTGTTTTTTATTTTATTTTAGGTTTATTTTATTTTATTTCAAGTTTAGTTTTATTTTATTTAAGTTTTATTTTTAGTTTATTTTATTTTATTTAGATTAGTTTAGGTTTTTATTTATTTTATTTTAATTTATTTTTATTAGTTCATTTTATTTTGTTTTTAGGTTTAGGATTAGTTTTTAGTTTAGGTCTTAATTTTATTTTTTATTTTATTTTATTTAGGTTTTGGTTTTTTAATTTATTTTACTTTTAGGTTTTATTTAGTTTAGGTTTATAAGTTTTTAGGGTTTATGGTTTATGGTTTGGGGTTTAGTTATTTAGGGTTTAGGGTTTAGGGTTTTAGGGTTTACGATTTACGATTAGGGTTCAGGGTTTAGTATTTATGGTTTAGGGTTTAGGGTTTTAGTTTTAGAATTTAGGTTTGGTTTAGGGCAAGGTTTAAGGTTATTAAGTTTAAGTTTAGGTTTTTAGGGTTTAGAGTTTAGGTTTATAGTTTTATACTTTAGGGTTTAGGATTTAGTGTTTAAGTTTTAGGTTTTTAAGTTTAGGGTTTAGTTTTAGGGTTTAGGTTAGTTTAGGTTTAGGTTTTAGAGTTTTAGCTTTTTGGGTTTAGGTTTAGAGTTTAGGGTTTAGTTTAGGGTTTAGTTTAGTTTAGGTTTAGTTTAGTTTGGGTTTTAGGTTTAGGTTTTTGGGTTTTAAGGTTTAGGGATTAGGGTTTAGGGTTTAGGGTTTAGCATTTTAGGGTTTAGAGTTTCGGGTTTAGGGCTAGTTTTAGGGTTTAGGGTTAGTGTTTTTTGTTATTATTTTTATTATTTTTTTTAAATTAAGTAAACTAGTAGGGTTTTCATTTATTTAGTTTATTTATTATTTATTTTAGTTTATTTTAATTTTTATTTTGATTTAACTTTTTTGTTTAGTTTATATATTTTAGTTTTAGGTTTTTATTTTAGTATATTTTTTAGGTTTAGGTTTAGGTTTATTTTTTAGTTTAGTTTTATTTTTAATTTATTTTGTAGGTTTAGGTTTTATTTTTTATTTTTAGGTTTAAGTTTAGGTTTTTATTTTATTTTTTTTAGGGTTAGGTTTTAGGTTTTTTGTTTAGGTTTATTTTTAGGTTTTATTTTTTAGTTTAGGTTTAGGTTAATTTTTAATTTATTTTATTTTATTTAGTTTAGGTTTAAGTTTGGGTTTAGTTTATTTTAGGTTTAGGTTTAGGTTTATTTTATTTTTATTTTAGGTTTAGGTTTTAGTTTAGGGTTTAGGTTTATTTTTATTTATTTTTTAGGTTTTATTTTTAGGTTTATTGTTTAGGTTTAGGTTCTTATTTAATATTTATTTAATTTTATTTTTGGTTTATTTTATTTTTATTTTAGTTTTAGTTTTTATTTTAGTTAGGTTATTTTATTTTTTAGTTTAGTTTAGGTTTTTATTTATTATATTTTATTTTTTTTTAGGTTCAGGTTTATGTTTATGTTTGTGTTTAGGTTTAGGTTTTAGTTTATCTTTTTAATTTTTTTTATATTTTTTATTTATCTTATTTTTAGGTTTTATTTAGCTTAGGTTTAGGTTTTTTTCTTTTTAGGGTTTAGGGTTTAAGGTTTAGGGTTTAGGGTTTAGGATTTAGGGTTTAAGATTTTTTTATTTTTTTTGGAATTATTGTTTAGGGTTTAGGTTTTAGGTTTTAGGTTTTATGGTTTAGCATTTTAGGGTTTAAGGTTTAGGGTTTAGGGTTTAGTGTTTAGGGTTTAGGGTTTTTAGGGTTTAAGGTTTAGGTTTTAGATTTAGCATTCATATTTTAATTTTGGGTTTAGGTTTTTTTGGTTTTAATAGAGACATTGATTCAACATTTCTTCTTTTGATTTCATCAACCATGTAAAACACCAAGTTTTCTAAGACACAAGCGATGGCATAGATTAAAATGAGCAGCATAGAGGAAAACAAACCCTTATAGAACTACCTCAGGGTAAAGACACAAGTCCATATGAAGTAGATCGGTCGGTTCTTGGTTTAGTTCCCATCAAAACCACCCAAGCCTCTAGGATCCACCATCATATCCTCTCTTACCAGTTACCTTCCATCACTTCTCCACCTCCATAACCACTCTTTGGACCACCACCTATATCCACCAAGACCCCCCCACCAAGATAACAAGTTTGTCTCACCTTTTTGGATCTAGGCAGGCACGGTTGATCTTATGTTCTTGTCAAGGTTACCATTCTTAGGGTTTGTGTTTAGGTTTAGGTTTATTAGGTTTTAGGGTTTAGGTTTATTTTATTTATTTATTTAGTTACTTTAGGTTTAGGTCTAGGGTTTGGGGTTTAGGGTCTAGAGTTTAGGGTTAGGGTTTAAGGTTTAGGGTTTAGGGTTTTTTCTAAAAAAAAATTAAGTATACCATTAGGTTTAGGCTTATTTAGTTTATTTTTTATTCATTTTAGGTTTTTTCATTTTTTATTTTATTTAGGTTTATTTTTTATTTAATTTAGTTTATTTATTTTAGTTTTAGTTTTTATTTTATTTTATTTTTTATTTTATTTTGGTTTAGGTTTCTTTATTTATTTTATTTTTAAGTTTTATTTAGTTTAGGTTTAGGTTTTTCACTTTTTAGGGTTTAGGGTTTATGTTAGCTTAGGGTTTAGGGCTTAGAGTTTAGGGCTTAGGGTTTAGGGTTTAGGGTTTAGGGTTTTTTTTGTTAGTTTAGGGTTTAGGGTTTAGGTTTTAGGGTTTATAGTTTAGGGTTTAGGTTTTAGGATTTAGGGTTTAGGGTTTTAGGGTTTTAGGGTTTAGGATTTAGTGTTTAGGGTTTATGGTTTTTAAGGTTTAGGGTGTTGGGTTTAGGGTTTAGGTTTAGGGTTCAGGATTTAGTTTAGTGTTTAGGTTTTTATTTTTTTATTTAATAGAGAATAAATTCAGATTCAACATTTCTTTTTTTCAATTTGATCAACCAAGTAACACACATGTTTTCTAAGAACCTGGCGATGACATAGATAAAATAGGGCTTAGAAAATCAAAAACAGATAACTAGGTCTCTCTTGTAAGGACTTTCCATATAGTCAGAGCCATTCTTCAATTTCTCCGGTTCAATGAACCACCGGCTCTCGGTAGTGGGATCCACCATCATATCCCCAAACTCTCCCTCATACCACATTTTAACCTCATCCTCCCACTTCCAAACAACCCTTTGCCACCACCACCTCCATGTCCACAAACACCTCCAGATCCCCCACGTCTGTTGTGATAACCACCGCCTCCGCATTTGCCTGCACCGCTAGACCTAGACTGATCCTATTTGACAGTGATGTTCCTGCCATTAAAGTTTTACCCATAATTAGGGTTTAGGTTTATTAGGTTTTAGGGTTTAGGTTTATTTTTTAATTTATTTAGTTACTTTAGGTTTAGGTTTAGGGTTTGGGGTGTAGGGTTTAGGGTTTAGGTTTATTTAATTTATTTTTATTTATTTTAGTTTATTTTATTTTTTATTTTATTTAGGTTTATTTTTATTTTTATTTACTTTAGTTTATTTATTTTATGTTAATTAATTTTAGTTTAGGCTTTTTATTTCAGTTTATTTTTTTAAGTTTAGGTATAGGTTTAAGTTTAATTTTTAGTTGAGTTTTATTTTTATTTTATTTTTTAGGTTTAAGTTTTATTTTTTATTTTTAAGTTTAAGTTTAGGTTTTAGGTTTTTATTTTAGGTTTATTTTTACTTGTTATATTTAGTGAAGGTTTAGGTTTATTTTTAATTTAATTTATTTTATTAAGTTTAGGTTTAGGTTTAGGTTTAGTTTATTTTACGATTAGCTTTAGGTTTTATTTATTTTAGTTTAGTTTATTTTAGTTTAGGTTTAAGTTTATTTTCTTTTATTTATTTTATTTTTATTTTAGGTTTTGGTTTTTTTGTTTTAGTTTAGTGTTTGGGTTTTATTTTGTATTTATTTTTAGGTTTTAATTTAACGTTTAGGTTTTTATTTAGTTTTTATTTTATCTTATTTTACATTTATTTCATTTTTATACATTTAGTTTTTATTTTATTTAGGTATTTTAATTTTAGGTTTATTTTATTTTTTTAGTTTAGTTTAGGTTTTTATTTATTTTCTCTTTATTTATTTCTATTAGTTTATTTTATTTTATTTTTAGGTTTGGGTTTAGGTTTTACTTTAGTTTTTTAGTTTCTTTTATTATTTTATTTTATTTAGGTTTAGGTTTTTTTACTTATTTTATTTTTTTAGGTTTTATTTAGTTTAGTTTTAGGTTTTTATGGTTTTAGGCTTTAGGCTTTAGGGTTTAGGGTTTAGGGTTTAGGGTTTTAGGGTTTAGGGTTTAGGGATTAGGGTTTGGATTTAGGGTTTTTTTTTTTGTTTAGTTTAGTGTTTATTTAGGTTTAGGGTTTTAAGGTTTATGGTTTAGGTTTAGGATTTTTAGGGTTATTTAGGGTTTATTTCTTTAGGGTTTAGGGTTTTTAAGGTTTAGGGTTTAGGATTTAGTGTTTAGTGTTAGTTTAGTGTTTATGGTTTATGGTTTTAGGTTTAAGGGTTTAGGGTTTAGGGTTAGGGTTAAGGTTTAGAATTTAGAATTTAGGGTTTAGCGTTTAGGGTTTAGGGTTAGTTTATGGTTTAGGGTTTTTTAGGGTTTAGGGTTTAAGGTTAGGAGTTTTTTTTTTCTCAATTAAGTAAAGTCGTAGGTTTAGGTTTATTTAGTTTATTTTTTATTTATTTTAATTTATTTTTTATTTATTCTTATTTTGGATTTAGGTTAGTTTATTTTTAAACCCTAAATAAACCCAAACCCTTAAACCCTAAAAAAGGAAGCAGAACTATCATGGGCAACCGATTATTACTGAGGTGAGGTTGGGTAAATTGGCATTGGTATCATCACACCCTCAATGGCTATTTTTTATACCAAGGTCAGTGTTTTCCACTGCAGTAGGCGGTGTAGGGAGGAGGTTCTTTTGAGTATTTTAGGCACATATGCTGGTAGTGGTTTTAGTTCCATTAATGGTATTCATATTCTGGTAAATTTTTTTTAGAGATTAGGATGAAGCACAAAGCATTAGGTGATCATGCTGAATCAGTGAGTGCAAAAGGGAAAGTTTTGACTTTTGACTATATCCAAATTTTTTTGGAGCCAATCCAAACCTCTTTGGGATATTTTTTTGATGTCTATCTCAGAATTGAGGAGATGGTAGATCTAGTGGGTTGCTTTCTATTTGGAGGCCTAAAGGCGAAACAAAACGATGAGTGACATAGTGTATTAGATGTTAGGAAAAAGCAAGCCAAAGAGGGACAATGGGAGATTCCTCTTTGACATCAAGAGAGGCGACCATTTATGATTTGACAATTATGCATGAAGTAAGAACGAGTTAATCTAAATCAATTGAGAGTTGAATAAGAATGTGGGATTGATAGAAAGTAGATAATTTTAAACTATGAAAGAAAGAGCTACATTATCAAGAATTATCTAAGGAGAATTTACCCACAAAGAGAACTCAAGGGCTTAGCAAGTTTCTCAACATCCCGATCACACATTCTTTTAGGTAATCCATGATAAGATGTATGAGATTGAGCATTAGCTAGATCTTACAGATAAAGCATCTTTGAATGATTTAACAATAGGTGTTTGAATCTGAAGCCGGGAGCAAAGCGTGCCAGTGCTAGGGCATTAGACTAGTATTCTTAATCCAAGGACGTCACATGGGAGTAGCCTTCAATTTGAGGCAGAGAGCTGATGAACAGAGCAATCCATCGAGGGGAATGCAAAATTAGAGAGGAGAGGCATTTTAGGTTTAGTTATGGTTTAGGGTTTAGGTTTTAGGTTTATGCATTTATGATTTAGCGTTTAGGGGTTAGGGTATTTTAAGGTTTAGGGTTTAGCATTTAGGGTTTAGGTTTGTAGGTTTAGGGTTTAAGGTTTATGTTTTAGGGTTTATGTTTATTTTTAAATTAAGTAAATGTAGGTTTAAGTTTATTTAGTTTATTTTTATTTTATTTTATTTTATTTTATTTATTATTTTTATTTAGGTTTAATTTTTATTTATATTTTGTTTTGTTTATTTATTTTAGGTTTATTTATTTTAGTTTATTTTTAAGGTTTAACTTTATTCTTTAGTTGAGTTTTATTTTTATTTTTTTTGTAGGTTTTGGTTTTATTTTTTTATTTTTAGGATTAGGTTTAGGATTTTATTTATTTTGGTTTAGGTTTTACATTTTATGTTAGGTTTATTTTGATTTAGGGTTTAGGGTTTAGGATTTAGGGTTTTAGGGTTTAGTTTTAGGATTTAGGGTTTAGGGTTAGTGTTTAGGGTTTAAGCTTTTGGGTTTAGGGTTTTAAGGGTTTAGGGATTAGGGTTTAGGATTTTTTAATTAAGTAAACCATAAAGTTTAGGTTTATTTAGTTTATTTTTTTATTCATTTTGGTTTATTTTATTTTTTATTTTATTTTGTTTATTTTTTTATTTAGTTTAGTTTATTTATTTTAGGTTTAGTTTTATTTTTCAGGTTTAGGTTTTTTTTAAATTTTAATTTTAGGTTTTATTTTTTATTTTGAGGTTTAGGTTTTAGATTTTTTATTTGGTTTATTTTTTAGGTTTTATTTTTTAGTTTAGATTTAGGTTTATTTTTATTTTATTTGATTTTATTTTTTTTAGGTTTAGGTTTAGATTTAGTTTAGTTTGGTTTATGTTTAGGGTTTAGGTTTAATTTATTTTAGGTTTTATTTGTTTTTATTTAGTTTATTTTCAATTAGGTTTAGGTTTATTTTATTTTGTTTATTTACTTTAATTTTAGGTTTAGGTTTTTTTAAGTTTAGGGTTTAGGTTTTATTTTTTTATTTTTTTATAGGATTATTTTTTAGGTTTAGGTTTTTATTTTGTTTTTATTTTATTTTAGGCTTATTTTATTTTTATTTCAAGTTTAGTTTTTATTTTATTTAAGTTTTTTTATTCTCAGGTTTATTTTATTTTATTTAGATTAGTTTAGGTTTTTATTTATTTTATTTTAATTTATTTTTATTAGTTCATTTTATTTTGTTTTTAGGTTTAGGATTAGTTTTTTAGTTTAGGTCTTAATTTTATTTTTTTATTTTATTTTATTTAGGTTTTGGTTTTAATTTATTTTTGGTTTATTTAGTTTAGGTTTATAAGTTTTAGGGTTTATGGTTTATGGTTTGGGTTTAATTATTTAGGGTTTAGGTTTAGTTTTAGGGTTTATTTATTAGGTTAGTTTAGTATTTTATGGTTTAGGGTTTAGGTTTTAGATTTAGTAGGTTTGTTTAGGGTTTAGGTTTAGGGTTAGTTTAGGTTTAGTTTATTAGGTTTAGTTTTTAGGGTTAGAGTTTAGGTTTTAGGTTAGTTAGTTTAGGTTTAGTTTAGGGTTTAGGTTAGGTTTAGGTTTAGGAGTTAGGAGTTAGGTTGGAGTTTAAGGTTTAGGTTAGGTTTAGGTTTAGTTTAGGGTTTAGGGTTTAGGGTTTTGGGTTTTGGGTTTAGGGTTTTGGGGTTTAAGGTTTAGGGATTAGGGTTTTGGGTTTAGGGTTTAGCATTTTAGGGTTTAGAGTTTCGGGTTTAGGGTTAGTTTTAGGGTTTAGGGTTAGGGTTTTTTGTTATTATTTTTATTATTTTTTTTTAAATTTAAACCAGGGTTTTCATTTATTTTTTATTTATTATTTATTTTAGTTTATTTTAATTTTTTATTTTGATTTTAACTTTTTGTTTAGTTTATATATTTTTAGTTTAGGTTTTATTTTAGTATATTTTTTTTAGGTTTAGGTTTAGGTTTATTTTTTAGTTTAGTTTATTTTTAATTTATTTTAGGTTTAGGTTTATTTTTTATTTTAGGTTTAGTTTAGGTTTTATTTTATTTTTTTTTTAGGGTTAGGTTTTAGGTTTTTTTGTTTAGGTTTATTTTTTTAGGTTTTATTTTTTTAGTTTAGGTTTAGGTTAATTTTAATTTATTTTATTTTATTTAGTTTAGGTTTAAGTTTAGGTTTAGTTTATTTTAGGTTTAGGTTTATTTTATTTTTTTTATTTTAGGTTTAGGTTTTTTTTTTTAGTTTAGGGTTTAGGTTTTATTTTTTATTTACTTTTAGGTTTTATTTTTAGGTTTATTGTTTAGGTTTAGGTTCTTATTTAATATTTATTTAATTTTATTTTTGGTTTATTTTATTTTTATTTTAGTTAGGTTATTTTATTTTTTAGTTTAGTTTAGGTTTTATTTATTATTTTATTTTTTTAGGTTGGTTTATGTTTATGTTTATGTTTAGGTTTAGGTTTTAGTTTATCTTTTTAATTTTTTTATATTTTTTATTTATCTTATTTTTAGGTTTTATTTAGCTTAGGTTTAGGTTTTTTTGCTTTTTAGGGTTTAGGGATTAAGGTATAAGGTTTAGGGTTTAGGATTTAGGGTTTAAGATTTTTTTATTTTTTGGTTATTGTTTAGGTTTAGGTTTTAGGTTTTAGGTTTTATGGTTTAGCATTTTAGGGTTTAAGGTTTAGGGTTTAGGGTTTAGTGTTTAGGGTTTAGGGTTTTTAGGGTTTAAGGTTTAGGTTTTAGATTTAGCATTCATGTTTTAATTTTGGGTTTAAGGTTTTTGGTTTTTTTAATAGAGAACGAATTCAGATTCAACATTTCTTCTTTTCAATTTCATCAACCATGTAAAACACCAAGTTTTCTAAGACACAAGCGATGACATAGATTAAAAATGAGCACGCATAGAGGAAAACAAAAACCCTAGATAATTAGAACTACCTCTAGTAAAGACACAAGTCCATATGAAGTAGATCAGATCGGCCGTTCTTCAGTTTCTTCAGTTCCCATCAAAACCACCCAAGCCTCTCGAGTAGAGGGATCCACCATCATATCCCTGATCTCTCACTCCGCCACCACCACGGCTATACCTTCCATCACTTCTCCCACCTCCATAACCACTTTGCTGCCACCCTTATCCACCAAGACCTCCCCACCACCAGTGAGCTTTGTCTCCGCCTCCTTGCCAGATCTAGGGAGCACGGTTGATATGTTCTGTCAGGTTATTCTTAGGGTTTGTGTTTAGGTTTAGTTTATTAGGTTTTAGGGTTTAGGTTTATTTTCTTTATTTATTTAGTTACTTTTGGGTTTAGGTCTAGGGTTTGGGGTTTAGTCTAGAGTTTGTTAGGGTTTAAGGTTTAGGGTTTAGGGTTTTTTCTAAAAAAAAATTAAGTATACCATTAGGTTTAGGCTTATTTAGTTTATTTTTTATTCATTTTAGGTTTTTTCATTTTTTATTTTTATTTAGGTTTATTTTTTATTTAATTTAGTTTATTTATTTTAGTTTTTGTTTTTATTTTATTTTATTTTTTATTTTATTTTGGTTTAGGTTTCTTTATTTTTTTATTTTTAAGTTTTATTTAGTTTAGGTTTAGGTTTTCACTTTTAGGGTTTAGGGTTTATGTTAAAGGTTTAGGGCTTAGAGTTTAGGCTTTGTTTAGGGTTTAGGGTTTAGGGTTTTTTTGTTAGTTTAGGGTTTAGGTTTAGGTTTAGTTTAGTTTAGGGTTTAGGTTTTAGGGTTTAGGGTTTAGGGTTTTAGGGTTTAGGGTTTAGGATTTAGTGTTTAGGGTTTATGGTTTTTAAGGTTTAGGGTGTTGGGTTTAGGGTTTAGGTTTAGGGTTCAGGATTTAGTTTAGGGTTTAGGTTTTTATTTTTTTATTTAACAGAGAATAAATTCAGATTCAACATTTCTTTTTTTCAATTTGATCAACCAAGTAACACACCACGTTTTCTAAGACACAAGCGATGACATAGATAAAAAATGGGCACGCTTAGAGAAAATCAAAAACCCTAGATAACTAGAACGTCTCTAGGACTGAGTTCCATATGATGTCGGCCATTCTTCAATTTCTCCGGTTCAATCAGAACCACCGGTTCAGTAGTGGGATCCACCATCATATCCCCAAACTCTCCCTCCGCCACCACCATTTAACCTATCACTCCTCCGACTTCCATAATTTGCTTGACCACCACCTCCATGTCCACAAACACCTATCCCCGTTATGTTGTGATAACGTATTTGCACAGCTAGACCTGATCCTATTTGTGATGTTTTAGGTTTTACCCATAATTAGGTTTATGTTTATTAGGTTTTAGGGTTTAGGTTTATTTTTAATTTATTTAGTTACTTTAGGTTTAGGTTTAGGGTTTGGGGTGTAGGGTTTAGGGTTTAGGTTTATTTAATTTATTTTTATTTATTTTAGTTTATTTTATTTTTTATTTTTATTTAGGTTTATTTTTTATTTTTATTTAGTTTAGTTTATTTATTTTATGTTAATTAATTTTAGTTTAGGTTTTTTATTTCAGTTTATTTTTTTAAGTTTAGGTTTAGGTTTAAGTTTAATTTTTAGTTGAGTTTTATTTTTATTTTATTTTTTAGGTTTAGGTTTTATTTTTTATTTTTAAGTTTAGGTTTAGGTTTTTATTTTAGATGTTTTAATTTTTATATTTAGTGAAGGTTAAGGTTTATTTTTAATTTAATTTATTTTATTTAGTTTAGGTTTAGGTTTAGGTTTAGTTTATTTTACGATTAGCTTTAGGTTTTATTTATTTTAGTTTAGTTTATTTTAGTTTAGGTTTAAGTTTATTTTCTTTTATTTATTTTATTTTTTATTTTAGGTTTTGGTTTTTTGTTTTAGTTTAGTGTTTGGGTTTTATTTTGTATTTATTTTTTTAGGTTTTAATTTAGGTTTAGGTTTTATTTAGTTTTATTTTACATTTATTTCATTTTATACATTTAGTTTTATTTATTTAGGTATTTTAATTTTAGGTTTATTTTATTTTTTTAGTTTAGTTTAGATTTTTATTTATTTTCTTTTTATTTATTTCTATTAGTTTATTTTATTTTATTTTTTAGGTTTTGGGTTTAGTTTTTTTACTTTAGTATTTTAGTTTCTTTTATTATTTTATTTTATTTAGGTTTAGGTTTTTTTTATTTTATTTTAGGTTTATTTAGTTTAGTTTTAGGTTTTTTTATGGTTTTAGGCTTTAGCTTTAGGTTTAGGTTTAGGTTTAGGGTTTTAGGTTTAGGTTTAGGGATGGATTTGATTTAGGGTTTTATTTAGGTTTAGTGTTTAGGGTTTAGGTTTAGGGTTTTAAGGTTTATAGTTTAGGGTTTAGGATTAGGTTTAGTTTTAGGGTTTCTTTGGGCTTTAGGTTTAGGTTTAGGTTTAGGTTTAGGTTTTAGTGTTAGTTTAGTATTTTGTTTATGGTTTTAGGTTTAAGTTTAGTTTAGGTTAGTTAATTATTTAGGTGTTTAGCGTTTAGGTTTAGGTGTTATGGTTTAGGGTTTTAGGGTTTATTTGGAGTTTTTTTTTTCTCAATTAAGTAAAGTCGTAGGTTTAGGTTTATTTAGTTTATTTTTTATTTATTTTAATTTATTTTATTATTTATTCTTATTTAGATTTATTTTTTATTTTTCCTTAGTTTAGTTTGTTTAGTTTAGGTTTATTTATTTTAGTTTAGGTTTTCTTATTTTAGTTTATTTTTTAGGTTTAGGTTTAGGTTTATGTTTATTTTTTAGTTTAGTTTTATTTTTATTTTATTTTTTAGGTTTAGGTCTTATTTTTTATTTTTAGGTTTAGGTTTTTATATTATTTTTTTGGTTTAGATTTTAAGTTTATTTTTAGGTTTTCTTGTTAGTTTAGGTTTATGTTTATTTTTAGTTTATTTTAATTTATTTAGTTTAGCATTTAGGTTTAGTTTATTTTAGGTTTGGGTTTAGGTTTTATTTATTTTAGTTTAGTTTATTTTAGTTGAAATTTATGTTTATTTTGTTTTATTTATTTTAGGTTTAGGTTTTTTTTTTGTTTTTAGTTTAATGCTTAGGTTTTATTTTTTATTTATTTTTATGTTTTTTTAGGATTAGGTTTTGATTTACTTTTTATTTTATTTAGAGTTTTGTGCCACCGTCCTTCAAGATCTTTGATGATAGTGGGAACCCACGATAACACATTACCCACTTTAGAGTATGCGAGTTGGTAATGCTCCTCTTTTAGCCTTTTGTTAGCATAGAGGTGTTGCATTTGATTGGTACGTCGAACTGCCTAATAGTTTGGTGAAGAGTTTTGTTGAGTTCGAGCACCTCTTCATCAAGAGGTTTGCTGGAGCTGAACAGAGGGTGGCTGTAGGCGACCTCATTCTAGAGAAACAAAAACTCATATAAGTGTCAACGATAGAAGTCATATATCTATATAATCTTAAGAGACAATGCACAAAATCTATCCAATCACCCACACCAAATTGGTCGATCTGAACTTTTATTATTATATCATTCTCAACTTCTAAACAAGAACAAGAAAATCAAGAAATAGATCCACTCATATTTGGGTCAAATTAATCAAAACTCATCAAAGCTAGAATTGCCTAAAGTAGAATCTCATCGAGTCAACCATAAGTGAAAACTTCATGCCCTAGGAACTAAACAATTTACCCACAATATTCACTAGCCAATTATAGGTTTATCACCCAAAAAACTTGTCAAGAATACCCAACCTAATTCTGGATCTCATCATGAGTTCCCAACTAGCAATCAACTACAAGCCTAATTTGCTCGCTACAAAATTAGCTACACCACATTGAACCCACATAATCCATATATACTTTCATCATGCAACTAATTTTGTAATGTGAACTGATCTTGACTCTTATCTACAAATAAGGAAATTGTTGGTGGTGTACTGACACCTAGAACACCATGAAACTATCACGTTGAAATCTAACATAAAAGTTTTAAAAATAATCCCATAATCCCTCTTTATTTGAATTGATTTTCTATAGCTCAATTCCACAACCTTTTCTGCCAAAAGAGTTTAACCAAAAGATCAAATCAATAATTCATCCATTTCTCTTAATATATTTTTCATAAACAACCTTGAATCCAACAAATTTAGCCACCAATTAATTATACACAATACAAGAACTTCACATATTACCAAAGCATAGTAGATTACACAAATAGTTATCAAATTATTATTTTAGGGTTAGTCCATACGAAGTAAGAATTTGAATAAGACTATATTTGATAATTGCTAAACATAAATAAAATAAAATAAAACCTCTTAAAACTTGTCCATGATGATGCCATCTTTGAGGACCTCATATGCATTGTCTCTACTTTTCTTTACTCCGGTGTTGAAATGGACCTTTGAACCCATAGTAATGGATGTAAGTTTTTGCCCAAATTATGACTTTGGTCTTCATGCCATTTATATGATAGGCTCCCATTATCCGGATAGGTGATAGTGGTAAGAAATCTCGGAGGAGGAATCCTTATAACCAACCTCACATATGGAGGTATGAACACGAAGCTTCCTCGTCTCTTCATTGAACTCATAGTTGGTGGCATCATGAGGGAAGATGCCAATTGGCAAGTCATACTCTTTTAGAAGATCGCGAGGAAGTGGTCATCACTTGATAATTTCTTTACACATAATGTAGTCTATAGATTTGGAGTGTTGCACCGAATAATTTCTGATAATGACACAACTTTCAAAACTACAAAGATTTATAGATTCGTCGATCAACAATAACTTGATTGACGATACTCTTCAATATACAATCTAAGAGCAAATGGTTTGGCAAAGGCCTTAAACAAGACATTTGTCAAGCTGCTCAAGAAGATCCTTACTAAAAATAAGAGAGAATGGCATACTAAATTGATAGGGGCATTAAGGGCATATCAAACCACCTACAAGACGCCGACTAAAGCCACTCCCTATTCATTTTTATTTGGAACTGAAGTAGTTCCTCCACTCAAAGTTGAGTTTCCTTCACTTCAAGTAGCCATCCAATACAATCTAATTGAAGAGCAAAATGTTCATTTGATAATAGAGGAACTCGATGTACTTGATGAAGTTAGATTGCAAGTTTATCAAAATCTAGAGGTTTATTGAGCAAAGATGTCAAAGGCTTTTGACCAAACAGTATGGCATCGAACATTCCAAAAAGGAGAATTGGTCTTGGTGTTGAGAAGGCCAATTATTCCTAATCAAAAATTTGGTGGCAAATTTGAGCTTGGGAGGGCCCTTTTGTCATTGAGAAAGTGTACTAAGGAAGAGCGTACCAACTCATTGACTTAAAGGGTGAAAGATTAATGCCACCAATTAATGATTGATACTTGAAAAAGTATTATACATGATGACCACATTCTTGAAGTATAATAGAAATCCCTATGCAAGACAAATCTTCTAAAAGAGTATATACCCATTACCATTCAATCATGTCATCTTTAAGAATCTCTTAAAAAACTTGACTTTTAGTTACCTGAGCCTAAGAAGCTAGAGGAAGTGGGCAAGAGTGATGATCCTATCTATTGCCTCTACCACCGCATGTTAGGCCATATCTTAGAGGATTGTATCACTTTTAAGGACTAGCTTGAGTGCAGCTACAAGTTGGGAGTCATAGTTATCCCTAAGGAATACTTGTTAGAATAACCTTCCAGTTCTGTTAGAATTATCCTTGGGGATACTTTCAATCCTCTTAAGACCAAAGAAGGTTAGGATATCTCCCTATCTCGAGCCTCTAAGAAGATCATTTCTAAGATCAAGAAGCTTTCCTTACAGGTGCCTGAAGTAGCTCAAAGTTTCAACACTAAAGAAGGTTTGCTAGTTGCAAAGGACAACTCGGTGGGTGGGTTGGCAACTCTCCTGGGATAGTCCAATAGTGCAGCTACCGTCCGAGTCCAGTACTCCCTCCTGTTGGAGCTACCACATCTTCTACTAGCTCCTCTTCTAATAGTAGGGCATTGTTTTTGCAGATAATGGAAATCCCTTACTCCGCTTAATTTTCTTGATTTCTATCATGTACCTTCACCCAAAAATAAATTAATGAAGAAAGTTGATTCTACTTATATATTGTCTACCTCTGATGCTCTTGATTTTATTCCTATTGAAAGCTCTCCGAGCTAAATAAAAATAATAGCTCTAGTAGTTTCGATCCTTTCCTTTATGATTCATAGTAGGACTATCCTTCTCTAAATCAATCTGGGTCACCTCTTGATATTGACTTGGAGTCAACTGACTCTGAGGATCCCATAAGAGAAGCTATAGGTAACCCCGATGAGAAGGTAGAACTTTCCATAAGCTCATAATTCAAAGAAGTCATTGAAGACAACCTATGCAGTGGCAAAGTTCTACCTCATAGGGTAGCACCTAAGGATAAGGGTAAGTAAGTCATTGGTTATAGTGAGTAGATAGCCCCTCCTTAAGATGCTCCACCCATGGATATGCTTGTGGAGGACCAAGCCAGAGTTGATTACAATGTCCTAGCTCACCTTAGAAAGTTTCTAGCTAAGTCAAGCATATATGACACCCTTATCTTATCCAAAGAGATGAGAGAATCTCTAATCAAGGCCTTAGTTGATCAGAGAGATATTAGCTCACTGACCACTCAAGAGGAGGCATGCCACATGAAGGACATCTTAGGAGTTACATTCAGCAATGAGGACATACTCTTAGGGATGATTGAGCACAACCACCTCTTTACATTACAGTGGATTTTGGCAGATACAGGCTATCCAGGGTTCTAGTTGACCCCAGGACAAAGCCTTCTTGCCATTGCTCACCATAATCTCCCATAAAACTAATCATAATTCCTATTACAAAAACATTTATGTGGAAAAGTAAATCTAACTACACCTACAAAATAGAGGTTAGCTAAGTATACATATAATCCCAAATAGTTGTATTTATAATTTTGTCTTAACACCCTACACATGGGTAACTAATCCCACCTATCTTAACATGGATTATGCTTAATGATATAAGCAACCTATAAAAAAACATTCACATTTATTTTTAAGCATCCCTTAAACATAATCCCCTACAAAAAAAATATGATTAGGCTAATATTAGCGTATCATCCAGTCCACGAAGCATGCACCCTAACATCCAATCTAAAATAATAAATCATAAAATAAAACATGCATCACATCATACATTATCCTAACATAGAGCTAGAAATGGTGACTTAACTCTACTATATGTATTAAGGCTTGTGTGGTAAGTTTTGTTAGGCATTAGTATTATATTTTTTGTATAGAAGGATTCAATTTAACATGAAAGGTTGATTTCACTTGAAGTAGTTTAATTGATTTGAGAATTTTAATTTATGTTTTCTTTTGTTTCATTTGATTACACTTAGCAACTAAATGTTACAAAGAGAGGAAAATAGGATTGTCCTCTTTGATCCCTACCTTAAGTCACTTTCTAAAGTATATTAATTTAATTTAGTTCTCTTTTGTGAATTGCTTATTAAATGATTTAATTAATCCAAAGTTTAGGTTCACTTTAAATAATCCTATTCAAAATGAAAGGCATCTTAAGATTAATTTAATTCAATTACTACCACATGACATATATTAAATCATTCTTTTCCATCACATGTAACATGCATATGATTTAATCCTAAGTGTATCTATACATGCAACATATTTTAGCACACTTAAATGATGAAGGTATGTGTATGTTTAAAATTTATATTTTATTTGATTGAATTATTTAAACATATTAATTTAAAAATTTATCTAAATTCTTATACAAAAAGAAGATAAAAATGAAATTAAATAGGCATGTGTCGTTGTTAAACCAAGGAAGTGAGGTAATCAAATGACCTCCTTGGAGCTAGCTAAAGCCTCGTATTCTTGGTAAGTCCATACTATATACCCAATTGCATTCAAAAATATGTAAATTTGTAAAGATGAACATAGGAAGTAAGCTCCAAATCATATGGCTAATTAATTCAACCACTTAGTCAATTATGAATGCATGCAATTTTAATGTAAAATGGGATTTTCATTCACTAGTCACATATACATATACATGTACAAAGATATAAGCAAGTACATGCCATTGTTAAACCAAGGAAGTGAGGTAATCAAATGACCTTCTTGGGGCTAACTAAAGCCTCATATTCCCAGGATGTCTAGACTATATACTTGATTTTCTTGGACACACATGGTTGTATACATAAATGAGGGAAAGAAAACAATGCAAAGATTGTATATTCTTTTTGATTGAATCATTTATATTTATGAACAAAAGCTCTATCCAAATTCTAATGTTGAAATACATAAGAATGAAATCAAATGAGTACATGTCATTGTTAAACCAAGAAAGTGAGGTAATCAATTGGCCCCATTGGGGCTAACTAAAGCCTAGTGTTCTAGGGATGTCTAGACTATATACCCATTACCATTCAATCTTATATAAATCTACACTTTAATAGAGGAAAGAGAACTTAACATTCATACACTTAAGCTATATGCACGCATTTCTTATGTATTTATAACTAGCATCATAACACATATTATTATTCATTTATAAGCTTTTGAAAATACATTTGGATTTAATAGTGATAATACCACATATATTAAATTAAATCAACACATGCAAGCTTACATAAAGGAAATCAATTTTATTTTACTTGATTTTGAAATGATGGATGCATGAATTCAAATTACATACCAAATTTGATGATTGGAAAATCAAATATAAGCATGTGATTCATTCAACCAAACTAGTTCTTAAGGACAATCAAATCAAATAAGATTATTTAAAGCAAACCAAAGCTTCTTTATTAATTAAGTTTTTGATTTGATTTGATTTAAATAGGAGAGGAGAAATCATCACTTAATGTTTTAAACCCATTCTCACATTAGTGATTTGATTTAATTTAAGGAAATGTAATTAAGTTGATTATATGGGTTAATTAAGTTGAACCCTTAATTAGATGAATTAATTACTCTTAGCTATGTCATCTTAAATTAATTAACTAAATAATTATGAGCAAACATGATATGCATGGAAAATAAACTTGCAATGATCCTAGGAAATAAAAGGGGCCTATTGCAATTGGCTCATGATGAATAGTTAATAAGATTAAGTGACTTAATTAATTACTCTTATGGTTTTCCCATACATGTGGACTAACCATAATTTTATTAAACTCCTTTAGGTTATTAAACACCTAAAGATCTACCCCATGATTTAATTAATTAAGGTCTGATGTGATTATGATTTCAATTTGATTAAGTGATTTAATTAATTAGTTAAATCTTAATTTAATTTTATTTAAAAAAGGGTGGAATGAACTTAGGGAAAGCAGTCCCAACCCTATTCCTTAGTTTACTTATTATTGAACAATGATTAATAAACTTAATTAACTAATTTATTACTATTCATGAGATTAGTTAATCATTAATTAACCTAAAAAGTAGTTAAGATTTAATTAGTCAATTTTTTCAAATTAGCAATAAATCCAAAAAATCATGGGAGGTAGAGGTCATCCCATTAAATTAATACAAATTTGGGATTAATTGCTCAAGTAATTAAAGAGTAATTAAGCTAATCAATTTTAATTAAACTTTAATTATTATTCAAAATTAGTTAAGATCATTTTTAATTAATTCTCCTCTAAAATACCTTTAAATAGAGTATTTATTTGCATTTTTTTATTTCTCTATGATTTTTTATGATTTTTAGAAGTTTCAACCATTAAAAATGATTAATTAAGCTTAATTAAAGCTTAATCCTATTGGCGCCATGCAGCGCGCTGATGCGGTGTGCTTTCCACATGGTGTCGCAAGATTGGCTACTTAAAACTTATCCAACTTAGTGCCTACATGGTGATGCGCTTTCTTGTCTGCCATCCAATATAAGATCGGACGGCTATGATTAATCCCATAGCTTAATAAGATTAAATCGATCGTTAGTAGATCTAATCACGACCATCTATTTGATCACGGAATGGATGGTGTGATCTAATGTGCGTGAGGAGAATAATTCATCCACCATTGCTCTCTTGATGAGCTTTCAGCTTGGATCAACTCCAAAAAAATCCATACCTTCACGACATCGATCAGAGGGGATCCAATGATCAAGATAACCTGAGATGCAAGTTTTCTTCAAAAAGCTCCAACCCATTTTTGCCTATGGATTAGTTTTGGAAGCATACCTTGCTAGAGCTCAAGATCGATGGCTCAAACAATTGAAGAAGCTTCATCTAGTGGAGATGAACCCCTGTTGAGTATAAATTGGATCAATTCCTTGACGTTCACTTAAAAAGCCACAAACTGATGATTTGGAGCTTGGCTTTGATTGAGGTCCCACCTCCAGTGCTAAGGAAGCTAGGGAGATGATTTATTCTTACTTGACAAGGCCTAGGAAAGGGGCTTGCAAAGTTAATTTGAGTTTGATGGAGAAATGGGGAAGTTAGGTCAAAAATGGGAGTGTTATTTTGGATGAGAATGGCATTTTTATAGGAATGAGCTTGGAGCTTAGGGAATGGCTCCTGCTTGTCTTTGTAGCTAGGGCTCTAAAATGATTTTTTTGTGTGTGTTTGAGTGGAAATGAGGGTGTATACCCCTTTCATCTTGATTGGTGGGATGGGTTTGGCTTATTCTAGTTGTCCAGACCATCTCGAGGAGTCGTGGGTGGCGAGGAGGAGGTGAGTTGGCTTGGTTGGTTGAAGGTGTGGAGGTGGGCCAAAGAGGAATCATGGGTGTCTATGAGTTTCAAATGCTCCAATGGGGAGGGTTAGATTTCACCTCCCATGGTCATGGCAACCCAACCACCCCTTGGGTCAGTTGAGCGTGTCCAGGTGGACCATTGGGAAAGTACAGTGGCCAAAAGGAAAATGACCACTTACATGGATGATTTGTCTCATGTGATTCCCTTGACCCAAAGGTAGAATGATCATTTAGCATTGGATTTGATTTGGCAAGATTTGAAATGATCCAAAAGTGAGTTAGCCCAAATTTCAAGTCAATTGGAGTTCATTTGGTTAGGTTTGTCTCAATTTGACTCATTTAGGTCAAATTGAGTTAGGTTGGGTCAAGTTGACCAATTGGTCAAATTGGGTCAAACCAAGGGTTGGTCAAGTTCATATGATCATTTGGGATGTTTTGGTTTAATTGGTTTGGTTTAGTTTGGCTTAGATTTTATTTGGTTCATTAGAATTCATTTGAGTCAAGTGGGTTAAGTTGACCAATTTGATCAAATTGGCTTGGGTTGGGTGTTAGTTTGGGTTTAGTTGACCAATTGAAGATGATTGTTTGGTTTCAATTAATTTGGATATAATTTTGATTTAGGCCAACTTGAACCTTCAGGTCAATTTTGGTCCATAAGCTTTGGTCAAGTTCAATCAATTTATAATGAACTTGAACATTGGTTTGCAATCAATTTGGTTTATATTTTGATTTGACCAATTTAGTCTTTTAGGTCAATTTGGGTCAACTTGGGTCAAGAGGGCCAATTGGGTTTGGTTTGACTCAATTGAAGGTCAAGTCATATTCAAATATTGATTTTGATTTGGTATGAATCATTGGTTTCAAGGGATTTGGCTTAGGTTGTAATTTGACTAGTTTGGGTTAATATGGGTTAAGGGGTTGACTTGGTCAAATGACCAAGATGACTTGGTTTGACCTAATTTGTGACAATTGATCAACCTAAGTGATCAACAATCATGATGGGAGGTTTTGATGGGCTTGGTTCAATCTAATTTGTGTAGGATTAGAAGTTGGCTCAAATAGGTCAAATTAGCCACTTTAGGTCAAGTGGACCAATTGGGTTTAGTTGGCTCGATTTTGGGTTGAGTTTTATTTAGTTTAGTTTATATGTGGATTTGGGATTGATATATAAATCCAATTACATTGGGTTCAAATGGTTTTGGTTCATTTGAACATTTCAAGTCAAAAGGGTTAAGTTGACTTGGGTTGATTTTGGTTTAGCTTGATGATTGTAGATTTCATTTATATTTGTAAATATGATTGAAGGTATGATTGATTCATGAGAAAATCAATTGAATTTGGGTTTTGGAATGAAGAATTTGGCTAAGTCCATGGAGTTGGTTGGGTCATGTGGCTTAGTTTGGATTTTGATTTGGTTTGATTTAGATGATTTAAATGTATATTTCATTTAAATTGTGAAGATGATTGAAAATATGATTGATTTGTGAGAAAATAAATTGAGTTTGACTTGATTTGGATTAATATTTGGCTAAGTCCATGGGTAGGTCATATAGCTTAAGAAGAGTTTTGATTTAATTTGATTTAGTTTGATTTAGTTTTGATCATTTGAATGTAGATTTGATTTATATTTAGAAAGATGATTGAAGATATGAATCGATTATGAGAAAATCAATTAATTTTGGA
Source organism: Cymbidium sinense (assembly GCA_021442155.1). Classification (NCBI taxonomy): domain Eukaryota; kingdom Viridiplantae; phylum Streptophyta; class Magnoliopsida; order Asparagales; family Orchidaceae; genus Cymbidium; species Cymbidium sinense. The sequence goes on along the minus strand of CM038214.1, from coordinate 218,503,348 downwards.
TTCATTTGGATATAGGGTTGGCTATGTCCATGGGATAGGTCATATTGTATAAGAAGGTTTTCAAGTCTGGATTTGATCATATGCTTGAATCATTTGGTTTTGTAATTTGGGTTTGGATTTGGATTTGAATTTGATGTCTGAATTAAACTTGAGGTTTGGTTTGAGAAGGTGAACATGGATTGGATTTGGGTTGTAGGGTGGATTATCTAATCCAAGGCATAACCTAATCCTATGGTTAACCCTTCTATGTCTTTAGTCTTAGGTTAAGTGTCTACCTAATTGTTAGAAGTGTCTTATGACTAGGGAAGTCTTAGTGTCTATAAGACTCCTAAGTCTAGGATGGGAAGATGGAATCTACACTCCAAAAGTGAGATCAACAAGCCTTAGGCTCCATAGTGTTGCCCTTCGAGATAGATGATTTGAAGATCGAAGCCAAGTTTCACATTATAGATTCGGATACATCTTTCAATGCTTTTCTTGGGAGACCATGGATACATGAGAACAACATAGTTCCATCCTCTCTACATTATTGTATGAAGTTCGTGAGTGGTGGGATCGTCTACTTTGTCAAATGAGATCTTTAGCCATTTACCATTCATGAGGTTGGCATATATGAGGATGCAACACTATCTCAAAAAATCAAGTCTATTCTCATGAACTTGGCAAAGTTTTAAAAAAAAAAGAAAAAAGAAAATGAAAGAAAAGAAAAAAGAAAGAGAAAATGAAAAAGAAAATAAAGGGAGCAAAATAGACTTGGAGGAGGAAGAAGTGACATTAGAATCCACCAGTTCATTATTCCATTCAAACATATGGGTTGGGCGACATGACCTCCACAGGAGAGGAAGAGGCAGTTCAGGCATCAGGGTGGAAAACCTCTTTGTGGCCACCCAATAGAAGATATGTCCCTACTAGGGTACACACTATCCATATAGACTTAGAATATAGTTCATAGGATGAGTCTTATATGGTTAGTACACTAGTAACTCTTATCAATAGTAGAATCCCTTGGAGGTGACACTTGAGCCAGATAGTGATGAAGATCAGGCTCCAAAGAAAAGCATAAGTGTATCCAAGTCTATATGTGAAACATTTAGGCATCGGTTGGGAACCTTAGCTCTAAACCCACTTTTCTCAAAAAATTTGAGGGTTTGGTAGTTAAGGAATCCCCTAAGTCATCCAGAAGTGTAAAGACTCAGAGGTTCTTTTTGGGAGCATCATCCTCAAGTCAAGAAGTTGATGTAGAACTTGGGGATGATTCATATATAAATTTACTAGAATTACTTTTTGATTGGTGCTTTCCTTGTGTTCATAATTTAGAAAAGAAAGGGATAATCCCACATACTTGGTCAAAGCGCAGGTTAGATTACCTTGAAAGAATATGGAAGAACAAATTAAAAACCTCTCAATCAAGACCGGGACTAGGATTTAATGCGTGGGTCGGTCGATGATGGGATCTTGCTTAGTCATAACCATTCATTTGGAATCTAATAGGTTCTTTTCAAATCACATTAACTCATATGAGGAGCTGTGCTTAGAAACTTCAGATGATTTAGATGATTTTAAAGTTAACAATGCACTGCCAAAGTTTTAAGAGCTCAAGGAAATCAACTTATGAACTAAAGAAGATCCACGCTTCACATAGATCAGTTCTTTGTTGAATTAAATTAAAACCAATGACTTAGTTAGGATATTAATTAAGTTTAAGGATTACTTTGCATGGAGTTATGAAGAGATGCCTGGATTAGCTCATAACATAGCGGTCCATAAAATAGTAATAGAGGCTACTGTTAACCCTATCAAGCAAGCTCCTAGGCGCATGCGATTAGATATAGAACAAGTGGTCATTTATGAAGTCAAGCTCGACATAACTTCATAGGAAGAAAAATACCTACGGTTGGATCATCCTAGTTAAGAAAAATAATGAAAATTTCACATATGCATTGATTTAAGGGATTTAAATAAGGCATGTCCAAAAGATGAATTTCCACCAATCCAGGCGATGGTGGACATTGCTTCATCTCATGCAGTCTTCTCTTTCATGGATTGCTCATCTCGATATAACCAAATAAAGATGGCCCCTGATATCAAAGAAACACTACTTTTTGAACCCCCAATCAAAATCTATTGCTATAAGGTCATGCCTTTCAACCTTAAAAATGTGAGTGCTACATACCAATGGGCTATGACTTGAATCTTCGATGAACTCATTCATCATCGATGAGTGCTATGTAGGATCTCATGGTCAAAAGTAGAAAAAAGACCATCTCTTTTACTTGAGAGTAGTTTTCGAATATTTAAGAAAATTTAACCTCAAAATGAACCTCCTAAGTGTGCATTCAGAGTAGCTGTAAGGAATTTATTTTAGTTTGTTGTTCAACACCATGGAATTGAAATCAATCCGTAGAAGATCAAGGTGATATTAGAAATGCCACCCCGTAAAAGTTTAACTCAACTCAGATCATTCCAAAGGTGGTTGGAGTTTCTAAGAGGCTTTATATCCAACTTATATAGAAGATGTCAGCCATTCTCAGCACTTGTCAAAAAGGATGCCAAGTTTAAGTGGGATGACATGTTTGAGCATGCCTTCAAAGACATCATGTATTACCTGATGATACCACTAGTTCAAGTAGCCCCTATCCTAAGAATGCCACTCATACTTTACACTACTATGCATTAGATGACTCCCTTGGTGCTTTGTTGGCCCAAGCCAATGATGAAGGGAAGGAAAACACACTCTACTACCTCATCATTCTCTTGAGGCTAATTATTCCATTGAGAGCATTGCCTAGCTTTAATCTTTGCATCCCAAAAGATACAACACTACATGCTTCCTCATAAGGTGAACTTAATCTCTAAGATCAATCCATAGTATCTCATGACATAGTCTTTGATGGTTGGCGATGGTCCATGATCCTCTCGTAGTTTGACATTACCTTTGTACCCCTCCGTGTAGTGAAAGGACAAGCACTAGTAGATTTCTTGGCACCACACCCACTTCCTGTTGACTCTCCGCTTAGTGATGATCTCCCTGATGAACAAATCAAGAACTTAGTGGATACTAGCATTCACCATTGGGAGATGTACTTTGATGATGTGGCTTCCTCTCAAAGAGGAGAAGAACCATAATCTAAAATTCTAGAAAAGGTAGGGGTAGGAATAGTTCTCTTAACTTTGGATCATGATGTGATGAGATTCATATCATCTTCCAATCCTTGCACCAAAAATGAAGCCAAATATGAGTCTCTGATTGCCAGTCTAGAGTTAGGTATTACTATAAGTATCTAGAACATCAATATCTTCAGGATTCTTGGTAGTTATCAACAAACTCATTGGGTCCTATAAGTTTATAAAGCCCAAGCTCCATCACTACCATAAGAACACCATGGAGTTGTTGGCCCAAATCCCAGAGGTTACCATTTATAAGATTCCTCGAGGAGAGAATGTCATAGCGTATGCTTTAGCCAAGCTTGCCATGGAGTTGCCATGTCTGGAGGATGAGTCCATTTCAATAAAGGACCAAAATAAACAAGTCTTATCCCTTATTGATATTGAACTCATCAGAAAGTAATCTTTTGAAGGGGAGGTTTCCATTGCTAAGAAGGATGAGGAGTTAGATTGGAGGTGACCATTCATAGATTACCTAAATAAAGGAAAATTATCTCAAGAGAAGTCCCAAGCCCACCAGATGAAGCAGAGAGCACTTTCCTACACTCTTGTGAATGGTGTCTTGTACTAGTAGTCTTTCAATCATATGTGGTTACATTATTTAGACAAGCACAAAGATCGTAAGATCTTGGCCGAGTTACACTCAAAATTATGTAGAGCAAACCAATCTGGTATGAAGATGAAAGCCAAGTTCAAAAGACTAGGATACTACTGGCCGTCGATGATCAAAGAGTGCATGGATACAGCTTGGCGATGCCACCAATGTCAAATACACGGTGTGGTCCTACACCAACCACCCAACATTCTACATCTTACATTGACCTCATGGCCATTCGAGTGTTGGGATACTAATATAGTGGGTCCGATAGATCCTCTTCTTCTAAGGGCCATCTGTTCATTTTAGCTGCTACTAAATACTTTTCAAAATGGTGAAGGTGATTCTACTCAGAGAAGTCACAGCTTAGCATGTGCTCCAGTTATTTAGGAACCATATTGTATATAGGTTCGGAGTGCCTCGAATAATTATATTTGATAATGGTACTATATTCAAGAGCACTGAGATCAAGAACTTTGCTTGAAGACACATCATTGATTGGAGATATTCTACCATCAACTACCCAATGGAAAATGTCTTAGTAGAAGCCTTCAATAAAACTCTCATCCAAATATTAAAGAAGACACTCAATAATAAGCGATAGTTGCATGAGCAGTTAGTTAAAGCCTTTGGCCGCATCACATAGAACTCCAACTCGGTCTACTCCTTTCTCCTTATTGTATGGGTTAAGCCATTCTACCATTAGAATCAACTCCCATCACTAAGGATAGCTATGGGTAGCAAGATCACAACAGAGTTGAATGCCAAGTTGAGGTTAGAAGAGCTCGAAGGTTTGGAGGAGAGATACCTACGAGCATGACAAAACCTCAAGTTGTATAAAGCTAAAATGATTCAAGCTCACAATAAGTTGGTCCATTCTAGAGCTTTTTAAGTATGAGAGCTTATTTTAGTTCTAAGGAGATTGTTGCCTGTCGTAAGATAGGAGGCAAGTTTGAACACACCTGAGAAAGTGCTTTTGTGTTTGAGAAGGCCTACCAAGGAGGATCTTATTAGCTTAATAATCATAAGAGAGAGCACTCAATGCTTCCAATCAACGGGCTCTGCTTAAAGAAATATTATAAATCATGTTTAAAAATAATTATCATCAATGAAAATTCCATTTCAAATTCAATCTCTTCCATGTTGAAAATATTCTTGTTTGTGAATCTGCCACAATGTGTTTATGGTAGGTGTAAGGAACCCGAGAAGCATCTATCCTTCATCGACATAACACAAACACAAACTACACACAAACATATAAAAAAACACATATCTTTTATCTCGGGCTACTCTAAGTTGAGATAATGCCCAGTGGCACTCACTCATGCTCTTGGTGTCTATCTTTAGTGTGTCACCCTGGTCTTCTTGCTTTGGAGGATGTAAGTCTATACTTTCCTTCCTTACTTGCCACTTGCTCATCGTGCATCTTGTTAGTTTGGTAGGCCTTACTGCTTGGCCGGTAAGCTACCTCATGTTGGCTTTATTTAAGAGGATGTGAGTTTGCTACACTTTCTTCTTAGATTAGCCTTTGTGCACTGACTAGGTTGAGTATATTTGAGATTTAGGATTAGTCCCCTAGTGGCTCCTTCCCTCCTAACTACTTTAAGTCTGTCTAGTCGTTCTTCGGGGCTCCTCGCTTAGTAGTCACTCTAGAATGATATAGTCTTATCTATGAGACTATCTTGATGATTAGTTCCACTTGGAAAGTTGTAAGCTACACACTTTCTTTCTAGATTGATCATTGCTGCGACACCTTAGGTTGGTTGGTTCTCACTATCTTGATGGATACACCACTCATCTTGTGGATACACCTTAGGTTGGTTGGTTCTCACACCTTAGGATACACCACTCATGTAGATGTAAGTCTACTATGCTTTATCCTTGAGTTGGCCACCATATAGGCTTTCTTTTCAGGGCTCGATAATGACCCTAGCATCTCCCTTATGGGCACTATATTTGGATCTTTTACCCATTTATACACTACATGGGTTACTTGTCAGTTGGACAATTCCCCTTTCTAGTAACCACCCACGTGGTTGGAGAATCCATCTTGGATGTGCATATTCTCCTTGGTCTAGTAAATCGAGATAGGTAAAGGACATAGCCCCTTCTCGGTGTGGTCCCTCGCACAAGGTCCACAAACATATAAACAAAATATATATTCACTTTTGGATTAGGAGGACACTAGCATTTTCCAAAATATCCTATCTTTAGGCGTCAAGTAAAACTCCTTATAGGAATCGACTTCTCTTGAGTTGATATAAGTCCCAGCGACATTCACTCAGTGGTAAGTCAAGTTCTACTTGTTGTGCTACCAATAGGTCACCCTCATGACTGTTCCCTACTTTAGAAGATGTAAGTCTGCTACTCCTTCCTAGAACAACCATTGAACATCGAAAGGCAACCCCTTAGGTTGGCTAGCTCTACCCCACGGCTAGTAGACTATCCCTTTGAATTTGTAAATCTGAGATATGACAAGTTTGATATAGCCCCTTCTCAATGGGTCCATCGTACATCGATATAGTCCATAAATTAAATATATCAAATTTGATCGAGCTCACATCCCAAGCAGATATGCCCTCAATTCGAAATCAAACAAAACTAAACAAACCATATAAAATCACATAAAATTAATCTTGACTACTTTTGAGTTGACATAAGTCCCCAACGATATTCACTCAGTAGTCTCCCTAGCTCAGATTCAATTTGTTGTGCATCCAACAGGTCACCCTAGTGGTTGTTCCTCACTTTGGAAGATGTAAGTCTACTTGCCTTCTTCTAGCATAGTTACACCGAAGGCATCCCTTTAGGTTGGCTAGCTCTACCCCCAGGTAGACTATCCCTTTGGATTTGTAAACTTGAGGTAGGTCAAAGATATAGCCTTCTCATGGGTCCAGCACACCATAGGTCCATACATTAACTTCAGATTAAATTAAACCTAATATGATTTTCCCCTGGAGTTAAATTCACACCCTTCTCCCTGGAGCCCCAAATCATATATAAATAAGTCAAGCAAACAAATCAAATTCAAAACCAACCTCCCCTAGAGAAATTAAACCAACCCCAAGAGTTTAAAGAAAAAAAATCCAACCAAAATCTTATTCCCATTGGATACATCCCCAAACAAATCTGAAATCAAACTCAAATCTCAATCCCATGGATAGCAAACGCTTCCAGTGGAAGGTTCATATACCCAATCCCTAGTGGACTCGAGCCCAAATCTCTAAAATATGTGCCTCCACATCAATTAAAATAAAATAAATTAAAGTCAATTTGATCTTAAACCCGTGGATTATAGATTCTTATTCCTAGTGGATGTTTTTTCCATAAATCATATAATCAAATCAAATTCAAACCTTATCCGAAGCAAATTTCTTCTTCTATATAGACCCCTCACATGTCATGTCCAATGCATGTGATCCCCTAATCTCTCTCCATGTCCTTGACATGGAATTCTCATCAAATCTTATTTCTTCTCTTATGCACACCTTTAATACTTCAACCAAAAGCTATAATGTATTCATTCAAATTACATCATCTTAACATTGTAATCAACATTTTATGATTTGTGATGGAAGCTCAAACTAACTATGCAATATCATGCTAAACATATTATAGTGTGAATTACACACTATATTATATTATAATATATGATGTTATATTATAATTTGCTATAATATAATATATTGTCTAACATTACACCTCATTAGAATCACTTAAAAGGAACAAATAACAAAATTTTCTCAAAATATGAATAATGTTCATTTTGGATGTAAAATTGTTAATTTTCTATTAGAAATGGTACAAAATAGCATAATTTTGGTGTTGCTTCTTGGTGTGTGCCGTGAATTTGGCCAAATTCTTCCATCTCAACCTTCAAATTAACATTTTTGTGAGTTTTGACCCAATGTATTATAACAAAAGTAAAATATACTAAAATGTACAATAACATTTAGTAACACACCACCACATTCATATATATGTGAAGTTATATTGTTATGTACATTATATTTTAATATGCTTTCATATAATATATTATCTTACATTACACCTTAAAATGAATCACTTTAAGCAAAAAATTTATAAAATTTGGTTGAAAAATGAACATTTATTTTGGATGCAAAATTCCATTCTTTTGATTAAATGACACCATTGATGTTCCCTAAAGCTTACCTTAAATTTGGCCAAATCCCATCATCTCTATAAATAGTATTTTTATGAATTATACTACAAACTCTACTATCATACTATAACAAAATAAAATATGCTAAATAACAGTAGTAATACAATAGTATGATATAATGCATGATGCTACACTATGTTATGGCATCTATATTATAATACACTTAATATATTATATTATATTGCATATCACATCACAAGGGATTATTTAGATAAAAATCATAAAATTAGTCTAAATAATAAAAAACAATATATTTTAGTTATCACTTACATATTTTAAATTAAAATAATATATTATGATCTACTATTATGAATTTGGCCAAATTCCACCATTTTAAAGTCTAAATCAACATTTTTTTATAAATAATGCATGTAGGCTCATGCATGATTGTAAATACTAAAAATTTAAAATGCAGACAATATATTATGATATATGATGTATACTATGCTACAACATATAATATTTATTTTGAACATAAAATCTTACTTTTAGACTATAAGTGGCATAGCACCTTTAGTACTACAACTAATTCCCTTCAAATTTAACAAATTTCATCATGATTTATTAAATCAATATTTTTATGATTTATATTAATATAGACTATAGGGAACAATGCCATAATATAATAAAAATTTTCAAAACAACTTATAACATCTGAAAACACATCTCTGCATGTTTAAATATATGATGCTACATTATACTATAATATGTGGTATTATAATATGATTTAGGTTTAGGGTTTAGGGTATTCAAATCTTTAATAGTCAAGGGAAAGTTTCTTGAAGACACTTTCTTTAGGTCATTCTTTAGATCTACTCCTAATGACATCTTTATTCAAGGTTTAGGGTTTAGGTTTAGGGTTTTATTTGGGTTTAGGGTTAGGGTTAGGGTTTAGTTGGTTTAGGTTAGTTTAAGTTTAGGTTTAGGTTTAGGATTTGGGGTTTTAGGTTTTATTAGGGTTTAGGTTTAGGGTTTATGGTTTAGGTTTAGGGTTTATTAGGTTTTTTTTGGTTTAGGGTTTAGGGTTTATGGTTTAGGTTTAATAGTTTAAGGTTCAGTGTTTAGGATTTATGGTTTTTAGGGTTTAGGGTTTAGTATTTAGATTTTAGGTTTATGGTTTAAGTTTTAGTTTAGGATTTGAGGTTTTAATAGAGAATAGATTCAAATTTGGCATTTCTTCTTTTGATTTCATCAACCAAGCAGCACCCCAAATTTTCTAAGACATAATCCATGATATAGATAAAAAATGAGCACCCATAGAGCAAATCAAAAACCTTAGATAAGTAGAACCATCTCTTATAAAGACACATTCCATAAGCAGATGGATTGGTTCTTCATTTCTCTAGTTCCCATCAGACCTTCCTCTCAGTAGAGGATCATCATATCCCGATCTCTCCTCTACCACACCTGACTCCATCTCTCACCTCCATAATCACCACTGCTCTGACCACTACCTCCATATCCACCAGCAAGTCCAGATCCCCCACCACCACTGTGATAATCACTACCTCCACCTTTGCCTCAATCACCTGATCTAGATTGAGCCTAGTTGATAGTGATGTTCCTGCCATCAAGGTTTTTCCCATTCTTAGGGTTTAGGGTTTAGGGTTAGTCTAGGGTTTAGGGTTAAGGGTTTAGGGTTAGTGGTTTAGGACTTAGCATTGTAGGTTTTAAGGTTTAACATTTAGGGTTTAGAGTTTAGGGTTTTAGGGTTTAGGGTTAAGAGTTTAGGGCTTAGGGTTTACGGTTTAGAGTTTAGGGTTTTAGGGTTTAGGGTTAATGATTTAGGTTTAGGGTTGTAGGTATAGGGTTATAGGTTTAGGGTTAGTTTTAGTGTTTAAGTTTTTTAAGTTTAGGTTTTTATTTAGTTTTTATTTTATTTTATTTTAGGTTAATTTAATTTTTTTCTATTTTTTAGTTTTGTTTAGATTTTTATTTATATTATTTTAGTTATTTTTTATTTTTTATTTTATTTTATTTTTAAGTTTAGGTTTCAATTTTAGTTTAGGTTTTTATTTTATTTTATTTTATTTAAGTTTAGGTTTTTTATTTATTTTTGGTTTAGGTTTAGGTTTAGTTTAGGGTTTATTTAGGGTTAGTTTAGGTTTAGGGTTTAGGTTTAGTTTAGGTTTAGGGTTTTAGGGTTTAGGTTTAGGGTTTAGTTTAGGGTTTGGGTTTAGGTTTTAGTTAGTTTTTTTTATTTAGGGTTTAGGGTTTGTTTTAGATTTAGGTTTATAGTTTAAGTTTAGGGTTTTAGGTTTAGGGTTTTAGGTTATTTAGGAGTTTAGGTTTAGGTTTTAGTTTTATAGCTAAGGTTTAGGGTTTAAGTTTATTTTAGGTTTTTTTTTAGGGTTTAGTTTAGGGTTTAGTTTAATTTTTTTTTAGGGTTATAGGGTTTAGGGTTTAGGGTTTAAGGTTTAGGGTTTAGGGCTTATGGTTTAGGGTTTTAGGGTTTATGGTTTAGGGTTTATGGTTATAGGTTTAGGGTTTAAGGTTTAGGGTTTAGGGTTTAGGAAGGTTAGCTTTAGGGTTTAGGGTTTAGCATTTAGAGTTTAGGATTTAGAGTTTAGGGTTTAGGGTTTAGGGTTTAGTGTTTAGGGTTTAGGGTTTATAGTTTTTTTAATTAAGTAAACCACTATGTTTAGGATTATTTAGTTTATTTTTTTATTTATTTGAGTTTATTTAATTTTTATTTTTATTTAGGTTTATTTTAAATTTTTATTTAGTTTAGTTTATTTATTTTAGGATTATTTACTTTAGTTTAGGTTTTTTATTTTAGTTAATTTTTTGGTTTAGGTTTATTTTTAGTTGAGTTTAATTTTATTTATTTAGGTTTTGGTTTTATTTTTTTATTTTAGGTTTAGGTTTAGGTTATTATTTTATTTTTTTAGGATGGTTTAGGTTTTATTTTAGGTTTATTTTAGGTTTTATTTTTTAGTTCGGGTTTAGGTTTATTTTAGTTTATTTTATTTAGTTTAGGTTTTTGGTTTATGTTTAGTTTATTTTTAGTTTAGGTTTATTTATTTTAGTTTAGTTTATTTTAGTTTAGGTTTAGGTTTATTTTATTTTTTATTTAGGTTTAGATTTTTTTAGTTTAGGGTTTAGGTTTTATTTATTTATTTTTTTAGTTTATTTTTTAGGTTTAGGTTTTTATTTAGTTTTTATATTTTTTCATTTTAGGTTTATTATATTTTATGTTAGTTTAGTTTTTATTTTATTTAAGTTTTTATTTATTTTTTAGTTTGGTTTAGGTTTTATTTATTTTATTTTAGTTTAGTTTTATTTTTATTTTTCTTTTCTTTTTAGGATTAGGTTTAGGTTTAGGTTTAGGTTTTAGTTTATGTTTTTATTTTATTTTATTTTTTAGTTTAATTTTGTTTAGGTTTTTTATTTATTTTATTTTTAGGTTTTATTTAGTTTAGGTTTAAGTTGTTAGCTTTTCAGAGTTTAGGATTTAGGGTTCAGGGTTTGGGGTTTATGATTTTGGTTTTAGGTTTAGGGTTTGAGTTTTAGTTTAGGGTTTAGGGTTTAAGATTTTTTTTAACAGAGAACAAATTTAGATTCAACATTTCTTCTTTTTGATTTCATCAACCAAGTAGCACGCGAAGTTTTCTAAGACACAAGCGATGACATAGATTAAAAATGAGCACCCATAGAGCAAATCAAAAACCCTAGATAAGTAGAACCATCTCTACTGTAAAGTCATAATTCCATAAGTAACAGATCAAATTGCATGTTCTATAGTTTCTCCAATTCCCATTGGAACCACCCCAGCCTCTCGAGTAGCGGGATCCATCATCATATCCCCGATCTCTTCCTTTTCCACCACCACGACTATAACCTTCATTGCTCCTCCCACCTCCATAACCTGCTTAACAGCGCCCATATCCAGCACCTCGGATCCCCAACCACTTTGCGATAACCACCTTAGCTCCTATTTGAGCTTAGTTGACGGTGATGTTCCTGCCATCATGGTTCTGCCCATTTTTAGGGTTTAGGGTTGGTTTAAGGTTTATGGTTAGTTTAGGGTTTAGGTTTAGGGTTTAGGGTTGTAGGTTTATTTAGTTTATTTTTTATTTATTTGAGTTTATTTTATTTTTTATTTTTATTTAGGTTTATTTTTTATTTTTATTTAGTTTAGTTTATTAGGTTTATGTTTATTAATTTTAGTTTAGGTTTTTTTATTTTAGTTTATTTTTTAGGTTTAGGTTTAGGTTTATTTTTTAGTTGAGTTTCATTTTTATTTTATTTTTTAAGTTTAGGTTTTATTTTTTTTTATTTTTTAGGTTTAGGCTTAGGTTTTATTATATTTTTTTTAGGTTTAGGTTTATGTTTTTTATTTTAGGTTTATTTTTAGGTTTTATTTTTTAGTTTAGGTTTAAGTTTATTTTAGTTTATTTTATTTTATTTAGTTTAGGTTTAGGTTTAGTTTATTTTAGGTTTAGGTTTAGATTTTATTTATTTTAGTTTAGTTTATTTTAGTTTAGGTTTAGGTTTATTTTATTTTATTTATTTTATTTTTATTTTAGGCTTAGGTTTTTCTTTTAGTTTAGGGTTTAGGTTTTATTTTTTATTTTATTTTAGGTTTTATTTTAAGGTTTATTTTTTAGGTTTAGGTTTTATTTAGTCTTTATTTTATTCTATTTTAGGTTTATTTTATTTTTAATTTACATTTAGTTTTTTTTTTTATTTAGGTCTTTTTCTCTTAGGTTTATTTAATTTTTTAGTTTAGTTTAGGTTTTTATTTATTTTTTTAAGTTTTTTTTATTTCTTTATTTTATTATTTTTTATTTTTTTTAGGTTTAGGTTTAGGTTTTAGTTTAGGTTTTTATTTTTTTATTTTATTTAAGTTTATGTTTATTTATTTATTTTATTATTAGGTTTTATTTAGTTTAGGTTTAGGTTTTTAGGCTTTTAGGGTTTATGGTTTAGGGTTTAGTGTTCGGGCTTAGGGCCTAGGGTTTAGGGTTTAGGGTTTTAGGGATTAGGGTTTAGGGTTATAGTTTATAGTTTATGATTTAGTCAGTTTATTTATGATTTTAAGGGTTTAGGGTTTAGGGCTTAGGGTTTAAGGTTTAGGGTTAGCTTTGGGTTTAGGGTTAGTTTAAGTTTAGATTTCAGGCTTTAGGGTTTAGGGTTTTTAAGGTTTTTTAGTGTTTAAGGTTTAGGGTTTTAGGGTTTAGGGTTTAGGGTTTAGGGTTTAGGGTTTATGGTTTAGGGTTTAGGGTTTAATGTTTAGGGTTGTAGGTTTAAGGTTGTTGGTTTAGGGTTAGTTTTAGGGTTTAGGGTTTAGGGCTTTAGGTTCAGGATTTAGGGTTTAGTTTTAGGTTTAGGCTTTATAATTTTAAATTAAGTAAACTTTAGAGTTTAGGTTTATTTAGTTTATTTTTTTTTAATTTAATTTAATTTTAATTTATTTTATTTAGGTTTATTTTATTTTTTATTTAATTTGGTTAATTTATTTTAGTTTAATTTATTTTAGTTTATTTTAGTTTATTTTTTAGGATTAGGTTTAGGTTTATGCTTATTTTTTTAATTTAGTTTTATTTTTATTTTATTTTTTAGGTTTAGGTTTTATTTTTTTTTTATTTTGGTTTAGGTTTATGTTTTTTTTATTTGGTTTAGGTTTTGATTTTTTATTATAGTTTATTTTATGTTTTAATTTTAGTTTAGGTTTTATTTATTTTAGTTTAGTTTCTTTTAGGGTTGTTTGGTTTAAGGAATGCGGTAAAAGAAATCTGATGTAAAGGAAACAGTGTAAAAGATTACTTTATAGTTTGTTGAGTTTAATTCATGACTTTGCTTTTTTTGGTAAAAATATAATGTAAAGTATTTTGAAGGTTTTGGCCTTAGATAATAATGATTTTTAGTTTATTTATTATTTGCCATTCACCCAAATCGGTGAATTCAAATCTTTATGTCCTATGTAATGTATAAATACATTACATTAACTGAAATTTTACTTTTAGTAACACAAAAAAAAAGTAAAAAATCCTTTTACTTTACACTTAAATTCAACACCCCTTAGTTTAGGTTTTGTTTAGGTTTATTTTGTATATTTTAGGTTTAGGTTTTATTTTTTATTTATTTTTAGGTTTTATTTTTAGGTTTATTTTTTATGTTTAGTTTTTATTTAGTTTTTATTTTATTTTAGTTTACTTAATTTGATTTTATTTTATGTCTAGTTTTATTTTAGGTTTATTTTATTTTTTTTAGTTTAGTTTAGGTTTTTTTATTTATTTTATTTTAGTTTAGTTTTATGTTTTATTTTATTTTATTTTTTTGGTTTAGTTTTAAGTTTAGTTTAGGTTTATTTTAGTTTACATTTTTAATTTAATTTAATTTATTTTATTTTAATTAGGTTAGGTTTATTTATTTATTTTATTTTTAGTTTTTATTTAGTTTAGGGTTAAGTTTTAGGTTTTTAGGGTTTCGAGTTTAGGGTTTAGGGTTTAGGGTTTAGGGTTGAGGGTTGAGGGTTTGGGGTTTAGGATTTAGGGTTTAGGATTATAGATTTTAGGGTTTTGGGTTTGGGTTTAAGGTTTAGGGTTTAGGGTTTTAGAGTTTAGGGTTTAGGGTTTAGGGTTGTAGGTTTATGGTTTAGAGTGTATGGTTTAAGGTTAGAGTTTAGGGTTAGTTTTAGCATTTAGGGTTTAGGGTTAGGATTTTTTTTATTTTTATAAATCTAGTAAACTCATAAGTTTTGGTTAATTTAGTTTGTTTAATTTAATTTTTATTTATTTTAGTTTATTTTTAATAAGGTTTATTTTTATTTTTACATAGTTTAGTTTATTTATTTTAGGTTTATTTATTTTAGTTTAAGTTTTTTTATTTTAGTTTATTTTTTAGGTTTAGGTTTTAGTTTATGCTTTTTTTTAGTTTTGTTTTTCTTATAGGTTTAGGTTTTATTTTTTATTTTTAAGTTTAGGTTTAGGTTTTTATTGTATTTTTGTTTAAGTTTAGGTTTTAGGTATTTATTTTAGTTTTACTTTAGATTTTATTTTTTAGTTTAGGTTTAGGTTTATTTTTAGTTTATTTTATTTTATTTAGGGTTTAAGTTTATGTTTAGGTTTTATTTATTTATGTTTAGTTTTTTTAGTTTAGGTTTAGGTTTATCTTATTTTTATTTTAGGTTTAATTTTTTTTTTAGTTTAGGGTTTAGGTTTTTTTTTTCGTTTTATTTTTAGGTTTATTTTTTAGGTTTATGTTTTTATTTAGTTTTTATTTTATTTTATTTTTGGTTTATTATATTTTTATTTTAGGCTTAGTTTTTATTTTATTTAATTTTTTAATTTTTTAGTTTAGTTTAGGTTTTTATTTTATTTTTATTTTTTTAGCCTATAAATGACACAACATAGCAAATCCCCAAAGCATACCTTAAATTTGGCCAAATCCCATCATCTCAGCCTATAAATTAGTATTTTTATGAATTATACCAGTATAAACTCTTCTGCATCATACTATAACAAATTAAAATATGCTAAACAATAAGTAGTAATACATAATTGTATGCTATAATGCATGATGTTACACTATGTTATCGCATCCTATATTATAATACACTTTCACATATTATATTATTTTATATTACATATCACATCACAAGGGATTGCTTAAGATAAAAAATCATAAAATTAGTCTAAACATAAAAAAGCTATATAAATTAGGCGTATCATTTACATATTTTAAATTGAAATAATATATTATTATGCCATGCTCAACCTATTATGAATTTGGCCAAATTCGACCATTTTAAAGTCTAAATCAACATTTTTATAAATATTGCTACAGTAGGTTCGACTACATGTTTATAAAATACTAAAAGAATTTAAAATGCATAGAACAATATATTATGATATATGATGTTATACCATGCTACAACATATACTACTTGTTTTGAACATAAACTCTTACCTTTTAGACTACAAGTGGCGTAGCATGCCTTTGGTACTACAACCTAATTCCCACTTCAAATTTTACAAATTTTATCATTTGATTTATTAAATTAATATTTTTATGATTTATATTAATTTATATTATAGGGCATAATACCATAATATACTAAAACATTTCAAAATATCTTATAACATCCATAAACACATCACTACATGCTCAAATATATGATGCTACATTATACTATAATATTTGGTATTTTAATATGATTTAGGGTTATGGTTTAGGATTTAGGGTTTAGTGTTTAGTGTTTTTTTTTTTTTTTTATTTTTTTATTTTTTATTTTAGTGTTTAGTGTTTAAGGTCTAGGGTTTTTAGGGTTTAGGGTTTAGGGTTTAGGGTTTATGGTTTAGGTTATAGGTATAGGGTTTAAGTTTTAGTTTAGAGTTTAGGGTTTAAGGGTCTTTTTTTAATAGAGAACACATTCATATTCAACATTTCTTCTTTTTGATTTCATCAAGTAATTAGCACCCCATGTTTTCTAAGACACAAGCGATGACATAGATAAAAAATGAGCTCCCATAGAGTAAATCAAAAACCCTAGGTAAATAGAACCATTTTTACTATAAAGACATAGTTCCATAAGCAGCAGATCGGATCGATCATTCTTCAGTTTCTCTAGTTCCCATCAGAACCACCCCAACTCTCGAGTAGTAGAATCTGTCATCATATCACCGATCTCTCCCTCCGTCACCACTAAACCTATAACTACGTCGGTCCCACACTTGCATAACCGCTCAACCACCACCTCCATATCCACCACACCTCCAGATCCCCGACCACCACTGAGATAATCGTCACCTCTGCCTTCTCCTCCACTGTTAAATCTAGATTGAGTCTAGTTAACAGTGATATTCCTGTCATCAAGGTTCTGCCCATTCTTAGTGTTTAGGGCTTAGGGTTAGTTTTGGGTTTAGGGTGTTAGGTTTAGGGTTGGGTTTACAGTTTAGTTCAGGGTTTAGGGTTTTAGGGTTTAAGGTTTAGGGTTTAGGGTTTAGGGTTTAGGGTTTTAGGGATTAAAGTTTAGGGTTTAGGGTTGTTGGTTTAAGGTTTAGGTTTAGAGTTAGTTTTAGAGATTAGGGTTTAGGGTTTAGGGTTTAGGATTTACGGTTTAAGGTTTTTTTTATATTAAGTAAACCAGTAGGTTTAGGTTTATTTAGTTTATTTAGTTTATCTTCTATTTATTTGAGTTTATTTTATTTTTTATTTTTATTTAGGTTCAGTTTTTTTTATTTAGTTTAGTTTTTTTATTTTAGTTTTATTTATTTTAGTTTAGGATTTTTATTTTAATTTATTTCTTAGGTGTATGTTTTTTTTTAGTTGTGTTTTAATTTTATTTAATTTTTTAGATTTAGGTTTTTTTTAGGCTTAGGTTTAGGTTTTTATTTTATTTTTTTAGGTTTAGGTTTAGGTTTTTATTTTAGACTTATTTTTAGGTTTTATCTTTTAGTCTAGGTTTCAGTTTATTTTTATTTTATTTTATTTTATTTAGTTTAAGTTTTGGTTTAGGTTTAGGTTTAGGTTTTATTTAGGCTAGTTTATTTATTTTAGTTTAGGTTTTATATTGTAGTTTATTTTTTAGGTTTAGGTTTATTTTTAGTTGAGTTTTATTTTTCTTTTATTTTTTTTGGTTTAGGTTTTATTTTTTATTTTTAGGTTTAGGTTTAGGTTTTTATTTTATTTTTTTAGGTTAAGGTTAAGGTTCTTATTTTAGGATTATTTTTAGGTTTATTTTTTAGTTTAGGTTTAGGTTTATTTTTAGTTTATTTTATTTTATTTAGTTTAGGTTTTGGTTTAGGTTTAGTTTATTTTAGGTTTAGGTTTAGAGTTTATTTTTTATTTTATTAATTTTATTTTTATTTAAGGTTTAGTTTTTTTTTTAGTTTGGGGTTTAGGTTTTATTTTATTTATTTATTTTTAGGTTTTATTTTTAGGTTTATTTTTTAGGTTTAAGTTTTTATTTATTTTTTATTTTATTTTAGGTTTATTTTATTTTTATTTTAGGTTTAATTTTTATTTTATTTAGGTTTTTTATTTTTTTTGTTTAGTTTAGGTTTTTATTTATTTTATTTTATTTTAATTATTTTATTTTATTTTTTAGGTTATGGTTTAGGTTTTAGTTTAGGTTTAGGTTTTATTTTATTTTATTTATTTTATTTAGGTTTAAGTTTATTTATTTATTTTATTTTATTAGGTTTTATTTAGTTTAGGTTTTTATGGTTTAGGGTTTTGAGTTTAGGGTCTAGGGTTTAGGTTTTAAGGTTTTCCAATTTAAGGTTTAGGGTTTATGGTTTATAATTTAGTGTTTATGCTCCAGGGTTCAGGATTTTGAGGGTTTAGGGATTAGGGTTTAGGGTTAGCTTAGGATTTAGGGTTAGTTAAGAGTTTAAGATTTAGGATTTAGGGTTTAAGGTTTTTAGGGTTTAGGGTTAGTTTAGGGTTTAGGCTATAGGGTTTAGGGTATAGGGTTATGGTTATGGTTTAGGGTTTAGGGTTTAGGGTTTAGGGTTTAGGGTTAGTTTAGGGTTTAGGGTTTAAGTTTGTAGGATTAGGGTTTAGGGTTTAGAGTTTAGGATTTAGTGTTTAGGTTTGGGCTTTTTTAAAAGAAAATTAAGGAAATCGATATGTTTAGGTGTTTTTAGTTTATTTAGTTTATTTTTTTTACTTATTTTAGCTTATTTTATTTTTCATTTTTATTTAGATTTATTTTATTATTTTATTTAGTTTACTTTATTTATTTTAGGTTTATTTATATTAGTTTAGGTTTTTTCCTTTTAGTTTATTTTTTAGGTTCAGGTTTATTTTTTAGTTGAGTTTTAATTTAATTTTATTTATTTTTAGGTTTTATTTTTTATTTTAAGGTTTAGGCTAAGGTTTTAATTTTATTTTCTTGGTTTAGGTTTTAGGTTTTTATTTTAGGTTTACTTTTAGGTTTTTTTTTTAGTTTAGGTTTAGGTTTAGGCTTATTTTATTTTAGGTTTTTTTTAGGTTTTATTTATTTTAGTTTAGTTTATTTTTGTTTAGGCTTAGGTTTATTTTATTTTTATTTTAAGTTTAAGTTTTTTTTTAGTTCAGGATTTAGGTTGTATTTTTTTATTTATTTTTAGGTTTTTTTTTAGGTTTATTTTTTAGGTTTAGGTTTTTATTTAGTTTTAAATTTATTTTATTTTAGGTTTAGTTTATTTTATTTTATATTCAATTTTTATTTTAATTTGGTTTATTATTTTTAGGTTTATTTTATTTTTTTAGTTTAGTTTAGGTTTTTATTTATTTAATTTTAGTTTTATTTTTATTTTTTATTTTATTTTATTTTTTCATTTATGTTTAGGTTTAGGTTTGGGTTTATGTTTTAGTTTAGGTTTTATTTGTTTTATTTTATTTTTATTTTATTTATTTATTTATTTAATTTTTAGGTTTTATTTAGTTTAGGTTTAAGTTTTTATGTTTTTAGGGTTTAGGATTTAGGGTTTAGGGTTTAGGGTATGGGTTTAGGGTTTAGGGTTGTAGGTTTAGGGTTTAGGGTTTAGGATTTAGGGTTTAGGGCTTAGGGTTTTGGGTTTTGGGTTTTTTTTGATTTTAGGGTTTAGGGTTTAGGGTTAAAGTTTTTATTTTAATTATTTTAATTATTTTAATTTTTTTAAATTATGTAAAGTCATAGGTTTAAGTTTATTTAGTTTATTTTTTTAGTTTATTTTATTTTTTATTTTTATTTTAGTTTATTTTTATTTTTATTTTATGTAGTTTATTTCTTTTTAGTTTATTTATTTTAGTTGAGGTTTTTTATTTCGGTTACTTTTTTAGGTTTAGGATTAGATTTAAGTTTATCTTTAGTTTAGTTTTATTTTTATTTTATTTTTTAGGTTTTAATTTTTATTTTATTTTTTTAGGTTTAGGTTTTAGGTTTTTAATTTAGGTTTATTTTTAAGTTTTATTTTTTAGTTTAGGTTTATATTTTTTTTAGTTTATTTATTTTATTTAGGGTTTACGTTTATGTTTAGTTTAGTTTATTTTAGATTTATGTGTTATTTATTTTAGTTTTGTTTATTTTAGTTTAGGTTTTGGTTTACTTTACTTTCATTTTAGGTTTATGTTTTTTTAGTTTAGCGTTTAGGATTTATTTTTAGGTTTTCTTTTTAGGTTTATTTTATTTTTATTTTTGGTTTAGTTTTTATTTTATTTAAGTTCTTTATTTTTTTATTTTAGTATACATTTTTATTTATTTTATTTTAGTTTAGTTTTTATTTTTTATTTTAATTTCTTTTTAGGTTTAGGTTTAGGTTTTAGTTAAAGTTTTTATTTTATTTTATTTTGGTTTAGGTTTTTTATTTATTTTATTTTTAGGTTTTATTTAGTTTAGGTTTAGGTTTTTAGTTTTTTAAGGTTTAGGATTTTGGGTTTAGGGTTTAGGGTTTAGGGTTTAGGATTTAGGTTTAGGGTTTAGGGTTTTGGGTTTAGGGTTTAGGTTTTAGGGTTTAAAGTTAAGGTTCAGGGTTTAGGGTTTTAGGGTTTAGGGTTTAGGGTTTAGGGTTTAGTGTTTAGGGTTTAGGTTTAAGGTCTAAGGTTTAAGTTTTAGTTTAGGGTTTAGCATTTTTGGTTTTCTTTTTTTAATTGAGAACAAATTTAGATTCATGATTTCTTCTTTTCATTTTCATCAATGAATTAACACACCAAGTTTTCTAAGACATAAACGATGACATAGATCAAAAATGAGCATGGATAGAGCAAATCAAAACCCAATAACTAGAACTATCTCTATTGTAAAGACAGTTCCATAAGCAGCAGATTGGATTGGCCATTCTTCAGTTTCTCCAATTCCCATCAGAACCACCCTGGCCTCTCAATTAGAGGGATCCACCATCATATCCCCGATCTCTCCCTCGCCACCACCATGTGACCACCACCTCCATATCCACCGGCACCTCAGATCCCACCACCACTGCGATAATGCCACCTTAGCCTCCTCCAGTATCTAAGGAGCACGGGTTGATTGATGTTCTGCGTCAGGTTCTACCCATTCTTATGGTTTATTTTTATTACGTTGCAGGGTTTAGGTTTATTTTTTAATTTATCTAGTTAGTTTAGGTTTAAGTTTAGGGTTTGGGGTTTAGGGTTAGAGTTTAGGTTTAAGGTTCAGGGTTTATGATTTAGGGTTTTAAGGTTTATGCTTTTAGGGTTTAGGGTTTAAGGTTTTACTATTTAGGGTTAGGGTTTAGGGTTTAGGCTTTAGTGTTTAGTCTTTAGGCTTTAGGGTTTAGGGTTTTGAAGGTTTGGGGTTTGGGGTTTAGGGTTTAGGGTTAACTTAGGGTTTAGGATCAGTTAGGGTTTAGGGTTTAGGCTTTAGGGTTTATGGTTTTTAAAGTTTAGTGTTTAGGGTTACTTTAAGGTTTACGATTTAGGGTTTTAGGATTTAGGGTTTAAAGTTTACGGTTTAAGGTTAGGGTTAGGGTTTAGGGTTTAGGGTTTATGGGTTAGTGTTTAGGGTTTAGGGTTAGTTTAGGGTTTAGGGCTTTTTAGGGTTTGGGGTTTAGTTTAGGGTTTAGGGTTTAGGGCTTAGGGTTTAGGGTTTGGGGTTAGTTTTAGGATTTAGGGTTTAGAGTTTAGGGTTTAAGATTTAGGGTATCGGGTTTAGGGTTTAGGGTTTAAGTTTTAGGGTTTTTTTTTTAAATTAAGTTAACCAATAGGTTTATGTTTATTTAGTTTATTTTTTATTGTTTATTTTATTTTTTATTTTTATTTATGTTTATTTTTATTTTTATTTAGTTTAGTTTATTTAGTTTAGGTTTTTTTTTTTAGTTTAGGTTTCTTGGGTTAGTTTATTTTTTAGGTTTAGGTTTATTTTTTAGTTATGTTTTATTTCTATTTTATTTTTTAGGTTTAGATTTTATTTTTTATTTTTAGGTTTAATTTTATGTTTTCATTTTATTTTTTTAGGTTTAGGTTTATTTTAAGTTTATTTTATTTTACTTAGTTTAGGTATAGGTATAGGTTTATGTAATTTTAGGCTTAGGTTTAGGTTTTCTTTATTTTAGTTTAGTTTATTTTAGTTTATGTTTAAGTTTATTTTATTTTATTTTTATTTTAGGTTTTGGTTCTTTTTTTAGTTTAGGGTTTAGGTTTTTATTTATTTATTTTAGGTTTTAGTTTTAGGTTTATTTTTTTGGCTTAGGTTTTTATTTAGTTTTTAATTTATTTTATTTTATGTTTATTTTAATTGTTTTTATTTTTACTTTAAGTTTAGTTTTTATTGTATGTAGGTTTTTTATTCTTAGGTTTATTTTATTTTTTTACTTTAATTTAGGTTATTGTTTATTTTATTTTAATTGATTTTATTTTATGTTTATTATTTTGGTTTAGGTTTTTTATTTTAGTTTATTTTTTAGGTTTAGGTTTAGGTTTATTTTTTAGTTTAGTTTATTTTTATTTTATTTTTTAGGTTTCAGTTTAATTTTTCATTTTTAGGTTTAGGTTTAGGTTTTTATTTTATTTTATTAGGTTTAGGTTTGAGGTTTTTATTTTAGGTTTATTTTTAAGTTTTATTTTTAAGTTTAGGTTTAGGTTTACTTTCAGTTTATTTTATGTTATTTAGTTTAGGTTTAGGTTTAGTTTATTTCAGTTTTTTTATTATTTTAGTTTAGTTTAGGTTTTTATTTATTTTCTTTTTGTATAGTTTTTATTTTATATTTTAGTTTCTTTTTAGGTTTAGGTTTAGGTTTTAGTTTTAGTTTTTATTTTATTTAATTTCTTATTTATTTTGGTTTAGTTTTTATTTATTTTTAGTTTTATTTATTTTAGGTTTATTTTTTTGGTTTTTTTAGGGTTTAAGGTTTAGGGTTTTTATTTAGGTTTTATTTTATTTAGGGTTTAGGATTTAGGGTTTAGGGTTTAGGGTTTAGGGTTTAGGATTTTTGGTTTGGGTTTTAGGGTTTAGCGTTTAGGGTTTGTTTATTTGTTTTTATTTTTTTTATATTTTTAAGTTAAGTGAAATGGTAAGTTTACATTTATTTAGTTTATTTTTTATTTATTTTATTTTTTATTTTATTTATTTTTTTATTATTTTTTATTTATTTTATTTTATTTTTTATTTAGCTTATTTATTAGGTTTGTTTATTTTAGTTTATTTTTATTTTAGGTTTAGGTTTATTTTAGGTTAGTTTTATTTTTATTTTATTTTTTAGGTTTAGGTTTTATTTTATAATTTTAGGTTTAGGTTTAGGTTTTTATTTAGTATTTATTTTATTTTATTGTTGTTTTAGCTTTAGTTTTTATTTTATTTAGATGTTTTTGTTATTTTTGGTTTAGCTTAGGTTTTTATTTATTTTCTTTTTGTATAGTTTTTATTTTATATTTTAGTTTCTTTTTAGGTTTAGGTTTAGGTTTAGGTTTTAGTTTTTGTTTTATTTTTATTTAATTTTTATTTATTTTTTTTAGTTTTTATTTTTATTTTATTTTTGATTTTATTTAGTTTAGGTTTAGATTTTAGGGTTTAGGTTATGGTTTAGGTTTAGGTTTAGGGTTTAGGGTTTAGTGTTTAGGGTTTATTTTGGGGTTTAGTGTTTGGTTTTATTTATTTTATTTTTTATATTTTTAAATTTTTTTATTTTTATTAGTTTATAGTTTATTTTTTTTATTTTAGTTTATTTTATTTTTATTTTTATTTAGGTTTATTTTATTTTTATTTAGTTTTTATTTTAGTTTGTTTATTTTAGTTTATGCCTTAGGTTTAGGTTTAGTTTAGGTTTATTTTTTAGGTTAGTTTTATTTTTATTTTATTTTTTAGCTTTAGGTTTTATTTTCTAATTTTAATTTTATGTTTCGGTTTTTATTTTATTTTTTTATGTTTAGGTTTTAGGTTTTTATTTTAGGTTTATTTTTAGGTATTATTTTTTAGTTTAAGTTTAGGTTTATTTTTAGTTAATTTTCTTTTATTTAGTTTAGGGTTTATCTTTAATTTATTTTAGTTTAGGTTTAGGTTTATTTTATTTCATTTATTTAGATTTAGATTTTTTTTTAGTTTAGGGTTTAGATTTTATATTTTATTTATTATTAGGTTTTATTTTTAGGTTTATTTTTTTAGTTTATGTTTTATTTAATTTTATTTTATTTTATTTTAGGTTTATTTTATTATTTTTAGTTTTATTTTATTTAGGTTTTATTTTTAGGTTTATTTTATTTTTAGTTTAGTTTAGGTTTTTATTTATTTTATTTTAGTTAAGTTTTTTATTTTTTTTTATTTTTAGCTTTTGGTTTAGGTTTAGGTCTAGATTTAGGTTTTAGCTTAGGTTTTTATTTTATTTTATTTTTTTCTTCTATTTAGGTGTAGGTTTTTTATTTATTTATTTTAGGTTTTATTTAGTTTAGGTTTTTTAGGGAAATAAGAAAATTTATTTAGAAAAGGTACAAAGTCCTCAAGGGGCAAATCTTTAAGCTAAAGCTCAAGTTAAAAGTCTAAGGAGGTAAGCCCCTAGCTAATATAATTGATAATAAAAAAGCTAATAAAAAGAAACAAAATCCACAAACCAATTCCTTGAAATCATCAAAATCTTTGCTCCTTTTTACATACCCTTGCAACAAAGTCTCCCATTCTAGAGATCTTATGAAACATATCCTGTCTCCCAACCTTCTATAGTTTGAAAAGGGATTATATTAGGCAGTTAAATAAGCATAGAAAATAAGAGTAGATAGAAGACAAAGAATGAAGAAAAGGCTTCAGCTCAATTATAAATGTCTTAAGAAGTAGCACCATATGTAACATCCAAACTTTGAGTGAATGGTTATAATTACATATAACACTACCAAAAGAGTGAGACACATCATGGCCATCATTCATAGCACACCTGTTGTAGCACTTATTTAGTTTAGGTTTAGGTTTATAGGTATTTTGGGTTTAGGGTTTAGGGCTTTGGGTTTAGTGTTTAGGTTTTAGGGTTTAGGGTTTAGAGCTTTGGGTTTTAGGTTTATGGTTTAGGGTTTAAGGTTAGCTTAGGGTTTAGGGTAAGTTTAGGGTTTAGGGTTTTTAGTGTTAAGGGTTTAAGGTTTAGGGTTAATTTAGGGTTTAGGGTTTAGGGTTTTTTAAGGTTTAAGGTTTTAGGTTTAGGATTGTAGGTTTAGGGTTCATTTTATGGTTTAGGGTTTAGGGTTTAAACTTTAGATTTAGGGTTTCAAGTTTATTTTTTAAATTAAGTAAAATAGTAGGTTTAAGTTTATTTAGTTTATTTTTGGTTTAGTTTATTTTATATTTATTTAGGTTTATTTTTATTTTTATTTATTTAGTTTATTTATTTTAGTTTATGTTTTTTTATTTTAGTTTATTTTTTTGTTTTTAAGTTTAGGTTTATGATTATTTTGTAGATTAGTTTGATTTTTATTTTATTTTTTTAGGTTTAGGTTTAGGTTTTATTTTTAGTTTTAGGTTTATGTTTTTATTTTATTATTTTAGGTTTAAGTTTTAGGTTTTTATTTTAAGTTTATTTTATTTTATTTAGTTTAGGGTTTAGGTTTAGTTTATTTTAGGTTTAGGTTTAGGTTTATTTATTTTAGTTTAGTTTATTTTAGTTTTGGTTTATGTTTATTTTTATTTTGTTTATTTTAGGTTTAGTTTTTTTTAGTTTAGAGTTTAGGTTTTATTATTTATTTATTTTTTGGTTATATTTTTAAGTTTTGGTTTTTATTTATTTTTTATTTTATTTAGGGTTTTGTGCTACCATCCTTCAAGATCTTTGATGGTAGTGGGAACCCACAATAATATAATGCACACTTTAGAAGTATTTGCAACAGGTGCGACAATGCACTCCTCTTGCCTTTTGTTAGCTAGTGTTGCATTTGATTGGTACACAGTTGGTGAAACTTTTGGAGTTGGAGCACCTCTTCATCAAGAGGTTTGTTGGAGCTGAGTGATTATGGCGACCTCATTGAAGTTCGAAACTCGAAGTCCCTTATTGATTACATTCTCGTGGCACAACCAGCATTAAATGAACCATCTATCTAAAGCATGCCATTGAGATTTTCTCAAGAATATCCATAGCCTTCATGCTTAAGGGCTTTACCATCAAAACATTCAAAATTAATCAACAAAGCTAATACAAGGAAGCCAAATAGTTTCCTTTCCGAATCATCTAGGCCCAAGCCAGAAGGTGTTTGAAGAAACCAGGTTATTGTCATGGACATAGGGAAGCAACTACCAGTTTATGAGAGAATCTGAGCTCACCAGCCTCCTTTGCCACCTCCTCTTCCAGCACTTTGGCCATCATCAGCCTCCTATCATTTCCACCACCTCACCCCATGAGCGGTATTCATATCCATTGCCAGGTAGCTACTTTCCACCTACTCTTGCCAATAGATTGAATAAGCCATATTTATTCAAGAGGGGTTTGAAAAATCTTTAAGAATGTCTTAAATAGACTTTTTGAGCCTAAGAGGAGGAAGTGGGCAAGAGCGATGATCCTAGCTATTCTACCACCGCATGTTAGGCCATGTCTTAGGATTGTATCACTTTTAAGGACTAGCTTGAGCTTACAAGTTATGAGCCATAATTATCCCAAAAAAATATTAGAACAACCATCTTCTATTAGAGTAATCCTTGGGGATACTTGATCCTCTTAAGACCAAAGAAGTTAGGATATCTCCCTATCCCAAACCTCTAAGAAGATCATCTAAGATCAAGAAACTTTTCTTTTAAAAATAGCTCAAACCTCCAACACCAAGGAAGGTTTTCTAGTTGCAAAGGATAACTCGGGAGGGTGTGACTAGTAGCAGGACTCACCATACTTGCAGGGATAGTCAGTAGTGCGACCATAGTCTAGTACTCCCCTCCCTTGGAGCTACCACCTCTTAGCTAGCTCCTCTTCTACAGTGTTGTATCTAGATAAGGGCACTAAATCCTTACTATGCTTACTTTACTTGATTTATTATGTACCTCTACCCAAAAAAAATTAATGAAGAAAGCTTTCTACTCATATATTATCTACTTATGCTCTTGATTTTATTCTTTGAAAGCTCTCCAAGTCTAAATAAAATAATAGCTCTAGTTTTGATTCTTTTATTGATTGAGTCGCTATCCTTCTTTGAATCAATCGTTCACCTCTTGAGATTGACTTGGAGTCAAGACTGAGGATCCCATAGGTGGTAGGTATGCAGATGAGAAGGTAGAACTTTCCACAAGCTCATCATTCTAAGAAGTCACTGAAGTCAATCTATACAGTGGGAAAGTTCTACCTCTTATGGTAGCACTTCAGGATAAGGGTAAGCAAGTCATTGGTTCCAATGAGCAGATAGCCCCTCCATAGGATACTCCACCCATTGATATGCTTGTGGAGGACCAAGCTAGAGTTGATTACGATGTCCTAGCTCACCTTAGAAATTTTTAGCTAAGTTAAGCATATACAACTCCCTTGTCTTATCCAAAGAGATGAGGGAATCTCTAGTCAAGGCCTTATTTGATCTAAAGATATGCTTCGCTTAGCACTACTAAGAGGAGGCATGCCACTCGAAGGACATCTTAGAGTTAAATTTAGCGATGAGACTTATAGGGAGGGCACAACCACCTCTTTACATTACTGGATGTTGGTACTATCAGTTCTATTTGACCTAGGTGTATCAATCAATATTGTGTACTATCTCAAAAAATAGAGGTATTACTCTACAATGGACCTAATCACATAATAAGGGCTCCTAAGGCATGATGGGTCTTTGAATATACCAGAGATTTTTCCCCTACTTTACATGAATGAATAAGGTAGGGTTTATATTAACCCAGGTTCTTAAGTTCCCTATGGAGGAAAGCCTCTGTAGTTAATTACTTCTTAAGAAATTAAATTTTCTAAGAATACTCTCGATTAAAGTAGACAATTATCATCTCCAAAAATTTCAAGGTTAGACTATCAAAGGATTGGTCGTATTTGGAAAATTAATTGGGAAAGTTTAGGAGAAGACTTATTTTTGGAATCCAAATAAAATAATTAGGAAATGTTCATGATACTGGGAAGCCTAGTGAGCATTCCAATGTATTTTATGGTTGGGCTTTATAATTTTGAAGTTGAGGAGACTTATATGTTTTGAGTTTAAATTTAATTAGATTACTAGGGCTTATAATCCACCAACACTAGGTTGTTGGAATTCCTAAGAGGTGATGATTTATGCTCATAGCATGAATGAAATAGCTACCTCAAACCCTAAATCTATGGAGATTTAGTATGAGCTAAAGAACGACCTAAATATAAGTGATAAGTGGACATAAGGGTTTAGCTCCACAAGAGAGAATAAATTGTATGATTTTTGGACTTATAATGGCCTAGAGTGGTCGCTAGATAACTCCTCTTATGATTTTAAAACTATGTAGTTCAGTCTTATGAATTGCAAGATAGTTAGGGTAGTTATTTAATTAGAAAGAGACTAAAGTCACAAACACACTCCCTAAGAGACTAGAGCATGAGTGGTACGAGCATATGACTTATTATATAGATAAAAAATCTTTTCAAATTTAATTTCATTTTAGACACATCATTTTGACTAGGCGTTAGGATTTCTTATGCCTAAATGCTTGATGAAATAGGTTATGGGTCAAATCAGCTAGAACAAAGTGTTTTCCACCACAAGGGATGCCCTAAGCATTCCTTTATCGCAAGGATGGAGATCCTTCATGTTCAAGAAAGAAAGAATATGCATGCATGACATGAAACATACAACCACATAACTAAGGGGTTGCTAAATTTTTTAATTATTTTATTTATGTCTTAGGCTTTATGATTAGGTTATGAGTTGTTTAAAATTTAGTTATGAGTGATTAGTTGAAAGTTACTTTTATCCTGAGCCTAATAGTATCCAAGCCACACATTAAAAGCTTTAATCATTTAAAAAATATGAAAAGCATGTCATCTAATGCACAATGTAAACATAACATCAAATTATATAAACTATTATAAAAGGATAAAAAAAAATGATTAGTACCAACAAGAGAGAAAAGATGGGTAGCCGAAGCTCTATCTTATACAACACGGAATATGAAAGAATAATTATAATTATATTAAAAGCTATTGAGGTCTTCTTTCTTCATATCTCCATTTATTTGGTTCCTTTTTTTTGATTTGGATGGTGCTTGCTTCAAAGGCATCTCAGGCACCCATGACAAAGCCTTGCCACTACTTATCGTAATCCCCATAGCACTAATCCTAATTCTATTACAAAATTACATTTATGTGGGAAAAGTAAATCTAATTACACCTACAAAATAGAGGTTAGCTAAATATACATATAATCCCAAGCAGTTGTATTTATAATTTGGACTTAGCACTCTACACATGAGTAACTATGCCCGCCTATCCTAACTTAGATTATGCTTAAGAATTTAAGCAACCTGCAAAAAGAGCATTCACATTCATTTTTAAGCATCCCTTAAGCATAATCCCCTGCAAAAAAACATGATTAGGCTAATATTAACCTATCATCCAGTCTACGAAGCATACACACTAACATCCAATCTAAAATAATACATCATAAAACAAGACATACATCACATCATAAACCATCATAACTTAGAGGTAGAAGTGGTGACTTAATTCTAATGTATGTATGAAGGCTTGTGTGGTAAGTCTTGTTATGCATTAGTGTTGTATTTTCTAGGTGTAGAAGGATTCAATTTGACATGAAAGGTTGATTTCACTTGAGTAGTTTAATTGATTTGAGAATTTTAATTTGTGATTTCTTTAGTTTCATTTGATTACACAAAGAAACTAAGTGTTATATAGAGAGGAAAAGAGATTTCCTCTTTATCCCTACCTTAAGCCACTTTCTAAAGTATATTAATTTGATTTGTTCTCTTTTGTGAATGGCTTATTAAATGATTTAATTAATCCTAAGTTTAGGTTCACTTTAAATAATCCTATTCAAAATGAAAGGCATCTTAAGATTAATTTAATTGAATTACTATCACATGACATATATTAAATCATTCCTTTCCATCACATGTAACATGCATATGATTTAATCCTAAGTGTATCTATACATGTAACATATTTTAGCATACTTAAATGATGAATGTATGTGTATGTTTAGAATTTATATTTTATTTGATTGAATTATTTAACCATATTAATTTAAAACTTTATCCAAATTCTAATACAAAAGGATATAAGAATGAAATTAAATAGGCATGTGCCATTGTTAAACCATGGAAGTGAGGTAATCAAAATGACCTCTATGGAGCTAGCTAAAGCCTCATATTCTCAAGATGTTCATACTATATACCCATTTGCATTCAAACATATGTAAATTTGTATACATGATAGAAAGTAAGCTCCAAATCATATGGCTAATTAATTCAACCACTAGCCAATTATGAATGCATGCAATTTTAATGTAAAATGGGATTTCATTAACTAATCACATATACATATACATGTACAAAAAATATAGGCAAATGTGTCATTGTTAAACTAGAAGTGAGGTAATCAAATGACCTCCTTAGGTCTAACTAAAGCCTCGTATTCCCGGGATGTCCAAACTATATACTTGCATTTCTTGGACACTCATGGATGTATACAGAAATAAGGGAAAGAAAACCATGCAAAGATTATATTTTTTTTATTGAATCATTTATATATATGAATTAAAGCTTTATCCAAATTCTAATGTTGAAATACATAAAAATGAAATCAAATGGGTAAGTGTTGTTAAATTAGAAGTGAGGTAATCAAATGACTTTCTTGGGGCTAGCTAAAGCCTCATGTTCTGGATGTCAGACTATATACCCCCATTCAATCTTATATAAATCAACACATGAATAGGAAAGAGAACTCAACATTCATACACAAGCTATAAGCACATGCATTTCTTATGTATTTATAACTAACATCAACACATATTATTATTCATTTATAAATTTTGAAAAATACATTTGGATTTAATAGTGATAATAACACATATATTAAATTAAATCAACACATGCAAGCTTACATAAAGAAATTATTTTATTTTACTTGATTTGAAAAGATGGATGCATGAATTGAATTACATACCAAATTTAACATGATTAGAAAGGAAAACCAAATATAAGCATGTGATTCATTCAACCAAACTAGTTCTTAAGGACAATCAAATCAAATAAGATTTTTAAAGCAAACCAAAGCTTCTTTATTAATTAAGTTTTGGATTTGATTTGATTTAAAGAAGAAGAGAAATCATCACTTGTTATTTTAAACCCATTCTGCATTAGTAATTTGATTTAATTTAAAATGTAATTAAGTTGATTTTATGGGTTAATTAAGTTGAACCCTTAATTAGATGAATTAATTACCCTTACTTATGTCACCTTAAAGTAATTAACTAAATAATTATGAGCCAACATGATATGCATGTAAAATAAACTTGCAATGATCCTAGGAAATAAAAGGGCCTAATGCAATTGGCTCATGATTAATTATATTAAGTGACTTAATTAATTCTTATGGTTTTCACATGTGGACTAACCATAATTTCATTAAACTCCTTTGGGTTATTAAACACCTAAAGATTTTATGATTTAATTAATTAAGGCATGAGATTATGATTTCAATTTGATTAAGTGATAATTAATTAGTTAAATCTTAATTAATTTCATTTTAAAATGGTGAAATGAACTTGGGAAACCGTATTAGTTCACTTAATTTGAACAATGATTAATAAAATTAATTAACTAATTTTTCTTTATCATGGGATTAATTAATCATTAATTAACTTAAAATTAAGGTTTAATTAGTCAATTTTCCTAATTAAGTGAGCAATAAAGAAAATCATGGGAGGTAGAGGTCATCCATTAAATTAACCAACAAAATTTGGGATTAATTGCTCAGTAATTAAAAGTAATTAAGCTAATTAATTTTATAATTAAACCTTTAAACTTAATTACTATTCAAAATTAGTTAAGATCATTTTAATTAATTCTCCTAAAATACCTTTAAAATGAGTATTTATTTTATTTTTTATTTTCTATGATTTTATGATTTTTAAAGTTTCGGGCATTAAAAATGATTAATTAAGCCTAATTAAAGCTTAATCTATTAGCATATTAACTTGTCCATGCTTTCCACGTGATGTCATGGGATTGGCAACTTAGAACTTATCTTGAGTGACAGCTTTCATCCACCATCGATCTAAGAATGAAGCTTAATTAATCCCACAACTTAATAAGATTAATTAGATTGATCTAGTGAATTTAATGATTTAATCACTATCCATTTGATCATGTGGAATAGGCGGTGCATCATCAATGTGGTGAGGGAGAATGGAGTGTCTACCAGCTCACTTTATCGAGCTTACCTTGGATCAACTCAAAAGGATCCACCTTCACATCGATGGAGGGGATCCAATGTCAAGATCACATGAGATGCAAGTTTTCTTCAAAAGCTTCAAACATTTTTGCCTAAGGATCATTTTGGAAGCATACCTCAGAGCTCAAGACCTGTGGCTCAAACGATTGAGAAAGCATCATCTAGTGGAGATGAAGCCTTGTTGAGCAATAATTGGATCAATTCCTCGACATTCATTCGAAGGCCTTGGATTTTGAGCTCGACTTTGAAGTCCCACCTTGATGCTCAAGCTTGGGAGATGATTCATTCTTGCTTGAACTAGGGAAGATGCGTGCAAAGTTAATTTGAGTTTGATAGAGAAATGGAGAAGTTAGGTCGAAAATGAGAGTGTCCTATTTTGTGATGCATAGGAATGTCATTTTTTGATCGGGAAATGAGCTTAGGAGCTTAAAGAATGGCTCAAAGCTTCGGGTAATAGGGCTCTAAGGAATGATTTTTTGTGTGTGTTAGAGTGGAAATGAGGTGTATACCCCCTTCATCTTGTCAGATGTGGGATCAGTTAGGCTAGTGGCCATCGGCCATCTCAGTCATGGGTGGTAGAGGAGGTGAGTTGGCTTGCTTGGTTGGTTGAAGGTGTGGAGGTGGCCAAGGTTGATTCATGTGTCCTATGGGTTTCAAATGCTCCATGGGGAGGGTGAGGTGATTTCACCTCCCATGGGTCATGTTGACCCAACCACCCATTGGGTGAGTTTGGTAGTGTCCTAGTGTCTATTGGACCATTGGGAGAGTACCAAGTGGCAAGGAATGAAATGACCACTTAGGTGATTTGTCTCATGTGATTCCTTGACCCAAGGGTAGAATGATCATTTGGCATTGGATTTAATTGAAGATTTGAAATGAGCCAAAGTGGTTAGCAAATTTCAAGTCAATTAGTTGATTAGGTTAGGTTTGGCTCAATTTGACTCATTTAGGTCAAATTGGGTTGGGTTAGTTGAATTTGGTCAAATTGGGCCAAACTGAGGGTTGGGCCAAGTTCATAAGATCATTTGGGATGTTTTGGTTTAATTAGTTTGGTTAAGTCCGTGGAGTTGGGTCATGTGGCTTAGGTTTGGATTTTGATTTGTTTTGATTTAGTTTTGATGATTTAAATGTATATTTCATTTATATTTTGAAGATGATTGAAAAGATGATTGGTTGTAGAAATTCAATAAGTTTTACTTGGATTTGGATTAATTTGCTAAGTCGTGGATAGGTCAATATGACTTTAGAATTTGATTTAATTTTATTTAGTTTGATTTAGTCTTGATCATTTGAATTGGTTCATTTATATTTAGGAAGATGATTGAAGATGTAAATTGGATTATAGAAAATCAATTAATTTGATTGTTGGATTAATTTGCTAATTCCATGGGATAGGTCCAGAAGGGTTTCAAGTTTGGATTTGATAATGGGCTTCAATTATTTGGTTTTGGATTTTGGATTTGGATTTGGATTTGGATTTGAATTTGATGTTTGAATTGAACTTGAGGTTTGGCTTGAAAAGGTGAACATGGGTTGGATTTGGGTTGTAGGGTAGGTTGATTATCCAAATCCCTAAATAACCAATCTATGTTGACCCTTAGGCTTAGCAAGTGTTTACTATTAGGGTGTCTTATGACTAGGGTAGTCTTGGTGTCTAGAAGACTATTAAGTTTATGGGAAGATTGAATCGAAGTGAGGTCACAGGCCTTGGCTCCATAGTGTTGCCCTTGGAGATGAAGATTTGGAAAATGGAGTTTCACATTGAACTGATACATCTTTCAACACTTTGCTTGGGAGACCATGGATATGATAATAGCATAGTTCATTTTACATTTGATTTATGAAGTTCATGAGAGGTGGGATTTAATGTGTCAAAAGAGATCTAAAGATTTATAATGAAGATGCAATTACTACCTCTCAAAATCAACAAGTCTATTCTAGAAAAGTTTAAAAAAAAAGAAAAAAAAGAAAAAAGAAAGAAAAGTAAAAAAGAAAGAAAGAGAAAATGAGAAAATAAAAGGGAGCGAAATAGACTTGGAGGAAGTGGGCGACATTAGATTCAACCCACAGTTCATTACTCATTGACATATGGGTGAAGATGACCTCCACTGGGTAGAAAGAGGCGATTGAGAGGCTATGGTGGAAAACCTTTAATGATCCAATAGAAGATATGTCAATTCTAGGAGTACACCCAATCCATATAGACTTATAATCTAGTTCATTGGATGAGTCTTATATGTTTAGCACCAACCAGCTCTTCTAAGTAGTAGATTCTTGGAGGTGACACTTGAGAAATAGCAATGAAGATGCTCCAAAACCATAATGTATCTAAGTCTATATGTGAAACATTTAGGCATCAGTTGAACCTTAGCTCTAACTTTCCTCTCAAAAGCTCATGGCGGTATTAAGCTCTAAGTCATCAGTGTGAACTTCAGAGGTTCTTTTCATCATCCTCAAGACAAGAAGTTGATGTAGAACTTAAGGATGATTCATATATAGATTTAATAAATTACCTTTTGATTGATACTTGAGAAAGTTAATCCAATGAAAAAAGTTAGACTACTTGAAAGAATATGGAAGAACAAATGTAAAAATGTTCAATCAATGGGACTAGGATGGTAAGTCCATTCAATGATGGGATTACTACTTAGTCATCACCAATCATTTAATATGTTCTTTTCAAATCATATTAACTCATTTGAGAGATGTTCTTAGAAATGTCAATTGATCGATGATTTTGAAGTCAAGATGCACCACCAGTTCAAAGTGATCAAGTCAACCATTAATGAGCTCTAAATCAACTTAGGCGAAGAAGATCCATTACATACATTTCTTTGTTGAATGAATGAAACCAATGACATAATTAGGCTATTGATTGAGTTTGGGACTACATTGCATGGAGTTATGAAGAGATGCGATTGGCTCTTTGCGATCCATAAACTAGCAATAGAGCCTAATGCTTACCCTATCAATCAAGCTCCTAGATGTATGCGATTAAAAATAGAACAATAGGCCATTTATGAGGTCAAAAAATTAATCGATGTTGGCTTCATCTGGGAAGAAAAATATCTACTAGATTATCTTTTAAGAAAAGTCAATTCACACATGAGTCAATTATGGATTCAAATAATGGATGTCCAAAGATGAATTTCACTACCAATTAGGATGGTGGACATTGCCTCATCAAATATCTTGTCTTTGATGGATGGCTCATCAATATAACTAAAGATGAAGATGAAAGAAACACTACTTCGATCAGAATCTATTGCTATAAGGTCATACCTTTTAGCCTTAAAAATGTCAGTGCTACATGCTAGCAAGCTATGACATGAATATTTGATGAACTCATTCATCATCAAGTCGAGTGCTATGATGATCTGAGTCAAAGTAGAGAAAGGAAGACCATCTCTTTAACTTAGAGTAGTTTTGAATAGTTAAGATAATTTAATCTCAAAATGAACCCAAGTATGCATTGAGTAGCTTTAGGAAATTCCTTGGGTTTGTTAATACAACAAGTAATTGAAATTGATGGATGATCAATGTGATAATGTCCCCTAAAGTTTAACTCAACTGAGATCATTCCAAGGGTGGTTGGTGTATTTAAGATGCTTTATATCAAACTTATTGAAGATGTCTTCATTAATCTAGCACTTATCAAAGGATGCCAAGTTGAAGTGGGATGACAAAGTGAGCATGCCTTTAAAGACATCAAGCATTACTGAATTAAGGTTCTAGCATATGTAAGACGCTCATACTTTACACTATTGTTTGGGATGACTCCCTTGGTATTTTTTGGCAAACTATGAGAGAAAGAAAAATGCTACCTCAACCATCATCTAATCCCTACTAAGGCTAATTATCCCTTTTAGAAGCATTGCCTAGTTTTAATCTTTGCATCCCAAAAGCTACAACACTACATGGTTCTTTTAGGTGAACTTAATATAGGATCACTTCTCATGACAATTGATGTTATGGGATGGTTGGCATGATGGTTGATCTCATGGTTTGACATTACCTTTGTACCCTATGGTGAAAGGACATGCATTTCTTAGCCTACACTTTTCAGACTCTCGCTTAATGATGATGCATTCTTTTTGAGATGTACTTTGACGGTGTGGCTTCCTATCAAAGATGAGAAGAATCATAATCTACTATTCTAGGATAGTCAGGGTTAGAAATAGTTCTCTTAACTATGGACTGTGATGTGATGAGATTCTCATATCATTTGTCCAAACCTTGCACCGACAACGAAGCCAAAAATGAGGCTTTAATTGCCAGTTTGGAGTTAATCGTTACTATAATCATCCAAAACATCAACATCTTCTAAGATTCTTAGCTAGTTATCAACCAAATCGTTGGGTCCGGTTAGAAAGCCCAAGCTCCATCACTACCACAAGTACTCCATAGAGTTATTTTCCTAAATCCTAGATGTTATAATTTATAAGATTCTTTGAGGAGAGAATGTCATAGCATATGCTTTAGCCAAGCTTGCTAAGGAGTGGGCATGTCTGTAAGATGAGTTCATATCAATAAAGGTCCAAAATAGATAAGTCATCTCTTGTGAACTCATCAAAATACTCTCTCTTAAGGGGAGGTTTCCATTCCAAGAAGGATGAGGAGTTATTTTGGAGGCAACTATTCATGGATTACCTAAATAAAGACAAACTACCTCATGAAAAGTTCTCAAGCCCACAAGATGAAGTAGAGAGCACTTTCCTAAGCTCTTATGGATGGTGTCTTATATCGGTGGTCTTTTGATCATATGTGGTTACATTGTTTAGACAAGCCCGTATGATCATGACTGACGTACACTCAATATTATGTGGAGCCAACCAATTTGGTCTGAAGATGAAAGCCAAGATCAAAATACTAGGATACTATTGGCCATCGATAATTAAAGATTGCATGGATACAGTTAGGTGATGCCACCAATGTGAAATACAAGGTGTGGTCCTACACCAACCACCCAATATTCTACATCTTACATTGGCCTCATGGACATTCGAGTGTTAGGGTACCTACATAGTGGGTCGATTGATCCTCCTTCTTCTAGGGTCATCGGTTCATCTTAAAATACTACTTTTCTAAATGGAGTGATCTGCTTAGAGGTCAAAGCTCAGCATGTGCTATAGTTTTTTAGGAACCATATCATATATAAGTTTAGAGTGCATTGATGAATTATATCTAATAATGGTACTACATTCAAGAGCACTGAGATCAACAACTTTCCCTAGAGACATTGCATAGATTGGAGATGTTCTACCATCAACTACTTGAGAGAAAATGGCTTAGCAGAAGCCATCAACAAAACTCTTATCCAAATACTAAAAAAGCACTCGACAACAATGAGCGATAGTGGCATGAGCAATTAGTTGAAGCCTTATGGGCCTACCACACCACATATATAACTCCAAATCAATCTACTCCTTTCTCCTTAGTGTATGAATCTAAAGTTGTTTTACCATTAGAAGTCTAACTCCCATCACTAAGGATAGTTGTGGGTAGAAAGATCACAATAAAGCAGAATGCCAAGTTGCAGTTAGAAGAGCTCAAAGGTTCAGAGGAGAGATGATTGCGGGCATGCCAAAACCTCAAGTTGTACAAAGCTAAAATGATTCAAGCTCACATAAGTTGGTCTATTTTAGATGTTTTCAAGTAGGAGAGCTTATTTTAGTTCTAAGGAGATCGATTGTTTCCCATCATAAGATGGGATGCAAGTTTGAACCCACTTGGGAAGGCCCTTTTGACATAGTGAAGGCTTACCAAGGAGGATCTTACAAGCGTATTAATCATAAGGGAGAGCACCCAATGCTTCCAATCAACAGGCTCTACTTAAAGAAATATTATAAATCATGTTTGAAAATAATTATCATCAATGAAAATTCCATTTCAAATTCAATCTATTCCATATTGTAAGTATTCTTATTTGTGAATCCGCCATGATGTGTTTAGGGTAGGTCTAAAGAACCCGAGCGTCATCCTATACTTTATCGACACAACACAAAGACAAACTACACACAAACATATAACAAAATACATATCTTTTATCTCAGGGTACTTTTAGTTGAGATAATGCCACATCTCACTCAATGCATCTAGATGTGCTATCATGCTAGTGTCTTACCCTAGTGGTCTTCTTGCTTTGGAGGATGTAAGTCTGCTACACTTTCCTTCCTTACTTGGCCACTACACACCGATGAGTGCCTTGTTAGTTTGGTAAGCCTTATTACGTGGCCAATAAGCTACCTCATGTTGGCTTCATTTAAGAGGATGTGAGTCTACTATGCTTTCTTCTTGGATTAGCCTTCATGCACTGACTGGGTCAAGTATATTTAAGGTTTAGGATAAGTCCCTTAGTGGCTCCTTCCCTCCTAACTGCTTCAATTCTGGGTCTAGTCCTTCCTCGAGGCTCCCACTTAGTAGTCGTTCTAGGTCAGATAGCATTTGATGCCACCGATAATAGACTATCTTGATGAGCAATTCCACTTAGAAAGTTGTAAGCCTACACACTTTCTTTCCATATTGATCGTTAGACATCGATAGGCACCTTAGGTTGGTTGGTTCTCACTATACTGATGGATACACCACTCATGCTAACAGATACACCTTAGGTTGGTTGGTTCTCACCACTCATGGCATATGTAAGTCTGCTACGCTTTCTCCTTGAGTTGGCCACCATACACATATAAGCTTTCTTTTCCAAGGTTCAAGATAACGCCCTAGCAGCACCTCCTCTATGGGGACTATAGTTGGATCACATCCTTTGTGACCCCATTTACAAGTTACTATCAGTTGGACGGTTCCCTTCAGTAACCACCCATGTAGTTGGAGAATCCATCCAGTGGATGTACAGATTATCCCTTGGTCCAATAAATCTGAGATAGGTCAAGGCTGACATAGCCCCTTCTTGGTGGTCCCCACGCACCAAGGTCCACAAATATATAAATAAAATATATATTCACTTGTGGATTAGGAGGACACCCAAGTACCTTTTCTTAAGCGCATTCTATCTTTAGGTGTCGGAAAACTCCCTGAATTGCATGATAACTCTTGATTTAATATAAGTCCCTTGCAGCATTCACTTAGTAGTCATCCCTAAGTCAGGTTTGATTTGTTGTGCTACCAATAGGTAACCTTAGTGGTTGTTCCCTACTTTAGAAGATGTAAGTTTGTTATGCCTTCTTCCAAGCACAACAGTTGCATACCGAAAGGCAACCCCTTAGGTTGGCTAGCTATACCCCACGGCCAGTAGACTATCTCTTTGGATTTGTAAATATGAGATAGGAAAAGTCAGATATAGCCCCTTCTCAGTGGGTCCATCGCACACTAACATGGTCAATAAATTAAATCTATCAAATTTGATCGAGCTCACATCCCCAATGGATATGCCATTTCAAAATCAAACTAAACCAAACAAACCATAACAAATCACAGTGGCATTCACTCAGTAGTCACCCTAGGTTAGGTTCAATTTGTTGTGCATCCGACAGATCACCCAAGTGGTTATTCCTTACTTTAGAAGATGTAAGTCTCCTAAGCCTTCTTCCTAGCACAGCCATTGCACACCAAAAGGCAACCCCTTAGGTTAGCTAGCTCTATCTTACAACCAGTAGACTATCCCTTCGCATTTGTAAACCTGAGGTAGGTCAAAGGTGATATAGCCCCTTCTCAATGGGTCCATTGTACACCAACAGGATCCATACATTAACTCAGATTAAATTAAATCCAATCTAATTTTCCCTAGAAGAGTTAAATAACACCCTTCTCCCCAATGGAGCCCCAAATCATATATAAACACGTCAAGCAAACAAATCAAATTCAAAACCAACCACTCTAGTGGAGCCAAATTAAACCAACTCCCATGAAGTTTAAATCAAAGAAATCCACAAATATAGAATTCTCATCAAATCTTATTTCTTTTCTTATGCGCACCTTTAATACTTCAACCAAAATCCTAATAATCTATTCATTCAAATTACATCATCTTAACATTGTAATCAACATTTTATGATCTGTGATCGTGCAAGCTCTAACTAAATATACAATATTGTGCTAAACATATTATAGTGTGAATTAACACACTAGAATATATAATAATATATGATGTCTTATTATAATATGCTATAGTATAATATATTGTTTAACATTACACCTCATTAGAATAATTTAAAAAGAACAAATAACAAAATTTTCTAAAAATATGAATAATGTTCATTTTGGATGTAACATTGTTATTTTTCGATTAGAAATGGTACAAAATAACATAATTTTGGTGTTGCTTCTTTGTGTGTGCCATGAATTTAGCAAAATTCTTCCATCTCAACCTTCAAATTAACATTTATGTGAGTTTTGACCCAATGTATTATAACAAAAGTAAAACATACTAAAATGTACAATGACATTAAATAACACACCACCACATTCATATATATGTGAAGTTATATTATTATGTACATTATATTTTAATATGCTTTCATATAATATATTATCTTACATTATACCTTAAAATGAATCACTTTAAGCAAAAAATTTATAAAATTTTGTTGAAAAATGAACATTTATTTTGGAAATAAAATTCCATTATTTTGATTAAATGACACACCATAGCACACCCCAATGATGTTCCCTAAAGCTTACCTCAAATTTAGCCAAATCCCATCATCTCATCCTATAAATCAATATTTTTATGAATTATACCAGTACAAACACTACTATGTCATACTATAACTAACTAAAATAGGCTAAACAACAAGTAGTAATACACAATAGTATGCTATCATGCATGATGCTACACTCTGTTATGACATCCTATATTATAATACACTACAACATATTATATTATATTATATTGCATATCACATCACAATGGATTGCATAGGATAACAAATCATAAAATTAGTCTAAACAATATAAAACTATATATTTTAGTCGTATCACTTACATATTTAAAATTGAAATAATATATTATGATGCCATGCTCTACCTATTAAGAATTTGGCCAAATTCCACCATTTTAAAGTCTAAATCAATATTTTTATAAATAATGTTAGTGTACACATGATTATAAAATATTAAAAAATTTAAAATGCATAGAACAATATACTATGATATATGATGCTATACTATGCAACAACATATAATATTTATTTTGAACATTAAATCTTACTTTTTAGATTACAAGTGGCATAGCACACCTTTGGTACTACAACCTAATTCCCACTTCAAATTTAACAAATTTCATCATGTGATTTATTAAATAAATATATTTATGATTTATATTAATATAGACAATAGGGCACAATACCATAACATACTAGAACATTTTGAAACATCTTATTACATTCGAAAACACATCACTACATGCTCAAATATATGATTCTACATTATACTATAATATATGGTATTATAATATAATTTAGGGTTAGGGTTTAGGGTATTCAAATCTCTAATAGTCAAGGGAAAGTTTCTTGAAGACATTTTCTTTAGGTACCATAATTATATTAGGATTAGGTCATTTTTTAGATCTATTCCTAATGACATCTTTAATCAAGGTTTAGGGTTTGGGGTTTAGGGTTTAGGTTTAGAGTTTAGGGTTTATTTAGGGGTAGTTTAGGGTTTATGGTTTAGGGTTAGTTTAGGGTTTAGGGTTTAGGGTTTGGGGTTTGGGGTTTAGGGTTTAGGGTTTAGGGTTATATTTTTTAGGGTTTAGGGTTTAGGGTTTTAGGGTTTAGGGTTTAGGGTTTAGGGTTTAGGGTTTAAGGTTTAGAGTTTAGGGATTAGGGCTTAGGGTTTAGAGTTTAGGGTTAAGGGATTTTAGGCTTTAGGTTTTAGGCTTTAGGTTTAGGGTTTAAGCTTTAGTTTAGGGTTTAGGGTTCAAGGTTTTTTTAAT
Source organism: Cymbidium sinense (assembly GCA_021442155.1). Lineage (NCBI taxonomy): Eukaryota > Viridiplantae > Streptophyta > Magnoliopsida > Asparagales > Orchidaceae > Cymbidium > Cymbidium sinense. The sequence continues at coordinate 218,461,265 of CM038214.1, read as the reverse complement.
AAAGAACAAATTAAGATTCAATAATTTTTCTTTTCAATTTCATCAACTAAGTAGCACACAAAGTTTTCTAAGACACAAGCGATGACATAAAAATGAGCACCCATAGAGCAAATCAAAAACCCTAGATAAGTAGAACCATCTTTACTGTGAAGGCATAGTTCCATAAGTAATAGATCGAATCAGCCGTTCTTTAGTTTCTTTAGTTACCATCAGAACCACCCCTGCCTCTCAAGTAGTAGGATCCACCATCAAATCCCCAATCTCTCCCTCCACCACCACCACGGCTATAACCTCTATCGTTCCTCCCACCTCCATAACCACCAATGCTCTGATCACCACCTCCATATCCACCAGCACCCCCAGATCCCCCACCACCATAGTGATAACCATTGCCTTCTTAGCCTCCTTTGCAGATCTAGAGCCTAGCTAATGGTGATGTTCCTGCCATCAAGGTTATGCCCATTCTCAGGGTTTAGGGTTAGTTTAGGGTTTGGGGTTTAAAGTTAGTTTAGGTTTTTGGGTTTGAGGTTTAGGGTTTAGGGTTAGGGTTTAGGGTTTAGGGTTTTTGGGTTTAAGGTTTAGGGTTGAGGGCTTAGGGATTAGGGTTTATGGTTTAGGGCTTAGGTTTTTAGGGTTTAGGGTTTAGGGTTGTAGGTTTAGGGTTTATTTTAGGGTTTAGTTTAGGGTTTAGGGTTTAGGATTTAGGATTTATGGTTTAGGGATTTTTTTTTAAATTAACTAAACCAGTAGGTTCACGTTTATTTAGTTTATTTTTTATTTATTTGAGTTTATTTTATTTTTTATTTTTTACTTAGGTTTATTTTTTATTTTTATTTAGTTCAATTTATTTATTTTAGGTTCTTTTATTTTAGTTTAGTTTTTAATTTTAGTTTGTTCTTTAGGTTTAGGTTTATTTTTTAGTTGAGTTTTTTTATTTTATTTTTTAGGTTTAGGCTTTATTTTTTATTTTAGGTATAGGTATAGGTTTTATTTTATATTTTTAGGTTCAGGATTTAGGTTTTTATTTTAGGTTTTATTTTTTATTTAGGTTTAAGATTTTTTTAGGTTATTTTATTTTATGTAGTTTAGGTTTAGGTTTAAGTTTAGGTTTAATTTATTTTAGAATTAGGTTTAGGTTTTATTTATTTTAGATTAGTTTATTTTAACTTAGGTTTAGGTTTATTTTATTTTTATTTTAGGTTTTGGTTTTTTTAGTTTAGGGTTTAGGTTTAGGTTATTATTTAATTTTTATTTTATTTATTTATATTTATTTTATTTTTATTTTAGGTTTAGTTATTATATTTTTTTTAGGTTTTTTATTTTTTTAGTTTAGTTTAGGTTTTTATTTATTTTATTTTAGTTTTATTTTTATTTTTTATTTTGTATTTTTTTAGGTTTAGGTTCAAGTTTAGGATTAGGTTTTAGTTTATGTTTTTATTTTATTTTGTTTTAGGTAGGTTTTTTTATTTATTTTATTTTTAGGTTTTATTTAATTTAGGTTTAGGTTTTAACTTTTAGGGTTTAGGGTTTAGGGCTAGTTTAGGGTTTAGGGTTTATGGTTTACAGTTTAGGGTTTAGGGTTTAGGGTTTAGGGTTTAGGGTTTAGAGTTTAGGTTTTAATTTTAGGTTTAAGTTTTAGTTTAGGGATTAGGGTTCAAGGTTTATTTTAAAAGAGAATAAATTCAAATTCAACATTTCTTCTTTTCAATTTCATCTACCAAGTAGCACCCCAAGTTTTCTAAGACCCAACTGATGATATAGATAAAAAATGAGTACCCATAGAGCAAATCAAAAACCCTAGATATGTAAAACCATCTCAATTTAAGGACATGATTCCATAAGCAGCAGATCGGATCGATCATTATTCAATTTCTCTAGTTGCCATCAAAACTACCCCCACCTCTCGAGTAGTGGGATCCACCATGATATCCCTGACCTCTCTCTCTCTGCCACCATCACAGCTGTAACCTCCATCGTTCTTCTCGCATCCATAACCACTGCTCTCCACCACCACCATATCCATCACCTCAGATCCCCACCACCACTACAATAATCATCATCTTCTTTGACTCCTTGGATTTAGACTAAGTCTAGTTGACGGTGATGTTCCTGTCATCAAGGTTCTGCCCATTCGTAGGTGTTAGAGTCAGTTTAGGGTTTAGGGTTTAGGGTTAGCTTAAGGTTTAGGGTTTAGGGTTTGGGGTTTTAGGGTTTAGGTTTTAGGGTTTAGGGTTTAGGGTTTAGGGTTATAGGTTTAGGGTTTAGGGTTTGTTTTATGGTTTAGGGTTTAAGATTTATTGTTTAGTGTTTTTTTTTTAAAATTAAGTAAATCAGTAGGTTTAGGTTTATTTAGCTTACTTTTATTTATTTGAGTTTATTTCATTTTTTTGTTTAGGTTTATTTTTATTTTTTATTGGTTTAGTTTATTTATTTTAGTTTATTATTTAGGTTTAGTTTTATTTTTTTAGTGGAGTTTAGGTTTAGTTTTATTTTTTTAGTGGAGTTTTATTTTTATTTTATTTTTTAGGTTAAGGCTTTATTTTTATTTTTAGGATTAGGTTTAAGTTTTTATTTTATTTTTTTTAGGTTCAGGTTTTAGGTTTTTATTTTAGGTATTTTTTTAGGTTTTATTTTTTATTTATGTTTAGGATTATTTTTAGTTTATTTTATTTTATTTAGTTTGGGTTTAGGTTTAGGTTTAGGTTTAAGTTTATTTTATTTATTTTATTTTATTTTTATTTTAGGTTTTGGTTTTTTTAAGTTTAGGGTTTATGTTTTATTTTTAATTTATTTTAACTTTATTTTATTTTTATTTTAGGTTTAGTTATTATTATTTTTAGGTTTTTTATTTTTTAGTTTAGTTTAGGTTTTATTTATTTTATTTTAGTTTAATTTTTATTTTTTATTTTATTTTATTTTTAGGTTTAGGTTTAGGTTTAGGTTTAAGTTTTAGTTTATGTTTTTATTTTATTATTATTTTTATTTTATTTTGGTTTAGGTTTATTTATTTATTTTAATTTTAGGTTTTATTTAGTATAGGTTAGGTTTTTAGCTTTTAGGGTTTACGGTTTATGGTTTAAGGTTTACGAATAGTTTAGGGTTTAGGGTTTGGGATTTAGGGTTTAGAGTTTAGGTTTTAGTTTAGGGTTTAGGGTTTAAGGCTTTTTTTAAAAGGAGAATAAATTCAGATTCAACATGTCTTCTTTTCAATTTCATCAACCAAGTAGCACCCCAAGTTTTCTAAGACATAGATAAAAAATGAGCACCCATAGAGAAAATCAAAAACCCTAGATACATAGAACCATGTCTATTGTAAAGAAAATGTTTGATAAGCAGCAGATTGGATTGATCATTATTCAATTTCTCTAATTGCCATCATAACCACCCCCACCTCTCTAGTAGTGGGATCCGCCATCATATCTCTGATCTCTCTCTCTCTCTGCCACCATCACAGTTGTAATCTCCATCGCTCTTCTCACCTCCATAACCACCACTGCTCCTACCACCACCACTTTGATAAGTTTACTTTAGTAAGATTTAGACTGGTTGGGTGATGTTCTTCTTGTCAAGGTTCTGCCCATTCTTAGGGTTTAGGGTTAGTTTAGGGTTTTGGGTTTCGGGTTAGCTTAGGGTTGTAGGTTTTAGGCTTTAGGGTTTAGGGATTAGGGTTTAGGGTTGTAGGTTTAGGGTTTAGGATTTATTGTTCAGGGCTTATTTTTAAATTAAGTAAACTAGTAGGTTTAGATTTATTTAATTTATTTTTATTTATTTTGTTTATTTTAATTTTTATTTTTTTTAGGTTTATTTTTTAATTTTTACTTTGTTTAGTTTATTTATTTTAGGTTTATTTATTTTAGTTTAGGTTTTTTATTTTAGTTTATTCTTTAGGTTTAGGTTTATTTTTTAGTTGAGTTTTATTTTTATTTTATTTTTTAGGTTTAGGATTTATTTTTTATTTTTACATTTAGGTTTAGGTTTTTATTTTATTTTTCTAGGTTCAAGTTTTAGGTTTTTATTTTAGGTATTTTTAGTTTATTTTATTTTATTTAGTTTGGGTTTAGTTTAGGTTTAGGTTTAATTTATTTTAGGATTAGGTTTTATTTATTTTAGTTTAGTTTATTTTAGTTTATGTTTAGGTTTATTTTATTTTTATTTTAGGTTTTGGTTTTTTTATTTTAGGGTTTATGTTTTATTTTTAATTTATTTTTAGGTTTAATTTTTAGGTTTAGGTTGTTATTTAGTTTTTATTTTATTTTATTTTATCTTTATTTTATTTTTATTTTAGGTTTAGTTATTATTTTATTTAGGTATTTTATATTTTTTAATTTAGTTTTGGTTTTTATTTATTTTATTTTAGTTTATTTTTTATTTTTTATTTTATTTTCTTTTTAGGTTTAGGTTTAGGTTTAGGTTCAGGTTTTAGTTTATGTTTTTATTTTATTATATTTTTTAATTTTATTTTGGTTTAGGTTTTTTTATTTATTTTATTCTTAGGTTTTATTAATTTTAGGTTTAGGTTTTTAACATTTAGGGTTTAGGGTTTATGGTTTAGGGTTTAGGGTTAGTTTAAAGTTTAGGGTTTATGGTTTAGGGTTTGGGGTTTAGGGTTTAGTGGTTTAGGGTTTAGAGTTTAGGTTGTAGGTTTAGGGTTTAAGTTTTAGTTTAGGGTTTAGGGTTTAAGGCTTTTTTTAATAGAGAATAAATTTAGATTCAATATTTCTTCTTTTCAATTTCAACAATTAAGTTGCACCCCAAGTTTTCTAAGACATGAACGATGACATAGATGAAAAATGAGCACCCATTGAGAAAATCAAAAACCCTAGATACGTAGAGCCATCTCTATTATAAAGATGTAGTTCCATAAGTAGTATATTGGATCGATCGTTCTTTAGTTTCTCTAGTTGCCATCAGAACCATTCCCACCTCTCGAGTAGTGGGATCTGCCATCATATCCCCGATCTCTCCCTCTACCACCATCACAGCTGTAACCTCAGTCGCTCTTCCTGCCTCCATAACCACCATAGCTCCTACCATCACCTCCATATCCACCCAGATCACCCACCACCATTACGATAATTGCCCTGCCTTTGAATCTTCGCATCTAGGCGAGCCTAGCGGTGATGTTCTGCCATCAGTTTGACATTCTTAAGGTTTATGACTAGTTTAAGGTTTAGGGTTTAGGGTTAACTTAGGGCCTAGGGTTTAGGGTTTAGGGTTTAGGGTTTAGGATTTAGGGTTTGGGGTTTAGGGTTTAGGGTTGTAGGTTTTAGGGTTGTAGGTTTTAGATTTAGAGTTTAGGTTTAGGGTTTTAGGGTTTAGGGTTTTAGGTTAAGGGTTTTATTGTTTAGGATTTAGGGTTTAGGTTCAAGGTTTAGGGTTTAGTGTTTCTGGCTAGGATTTTAGGGTTTAGGGTTGTAGGTTTAGGGTTTACGGCTTAGGGTTAGTTTTAGGGTTTAGGGTTTAGGATTTATAATTTTGGCTTTTTTTAAATTAAGTAAATCGGTAGGTTAAGGTTTATTTAGCTTATTTTTTATTTCTTTGAGTTTATTTTATTTTTTATATTTATTTAGGTTTTTTTATTTTTATTTAGTTTAGTTTGTTTATTTTAGTTTTATTTATTTTAGTTGAGTTTTTTTTTATTTTTTTATTTTTAGGTTTAGGTTTTATTTTTTATTTTTATGTTTAGTATTAGGTTATTATTTTATTTTTTTATGTTTAGGTTTTAGGTTTTTATTTTAGGTTTATTTTTAGGTTTAATTTTTTAGTTTAGGTTTAGGTTTATTTTTAGTTTATTTTATTTTATTTCATTTAGGTTTACGTTTAGGTTTAGGTTTAGTTTATTTTAGGTTTAAGTTTAGCATTTATTTGTTTTAGTTTAGTTTATTTTAGTTTAGGTTTTGGTTAATTTTATTTTTATTTTAGGTTTAGGTTTTTTTTAGTTTGGTTTAGGTTTTATTTTTTAATTTTAGGTTTTCTTAGGTCTATTATTTTAGGTATAGGTTTTTATTTAATTTTTATTTTATTTTATTATTATTTTTGGTTTAGTTTTTATTTTTTTAGGTTTTCTATTTTTTTAGTTTAGTTTAGACTTTTATTTATTCTATTTTAGTTTAGTTTTTATTTTTTATTGTGTTTTCTTTTTAGGTTTAGGTTTAAGTTTAAGCTTAGGTTTAGGTTTTAGTTTATGTTTTTATTTTATTATATTTTTTATATTATTTTTATTTTGGTTTTTTTATTAATTTTATTTTAGGTTTGATTTAGTTAAGTTTTTAGCTTCTAAGGGTTTTGGGTTTAGGGTTTAGGGTTTAGGGTTTAGGGTTAGTTTAGGGTTTAGGGTTTAGAGTTAGTTTAGGGTTTAGGGTTTAGGGTTTGGGTTTTAGGGTTTAGGGTTTAGGGTTTAGAGTTTAAGTTTTAGGTTTAGGGTTTAAGTTCTCATTTAGGGTTTAGGGATTAAGATTTTTTTAATAGAGAATAAATTGATATTCAACATTTCTTCTTTTGATTTCATCAACAAGAAGCACCCAAGTTTTCTAAGACACAGATGACATAGATGAAAAAGAACCAGAGCAAATTTAAAACCTTAGATAGTACAATCATCTCTCTTTAAAACAGTTCCATAGCGATGATCGGAGAACATTCTTCAATTTCTCCAGTTCCCATCAGAACCACCCCCACCTCTCGAGTAGTGGGATCCGCCATTATATCCCCAATCTCTCCATCTGCCACCACCATTGTAACCTTCATCGCTCCTCCCACCAACATAACCACCACTACTCCAACCACCACCTCCATATCCACCAGCACCTCCATATCCCCCACCTCCATTTGATGCTTGCCGCCTCCTAGAACTAGGCCCGAGCTAGTTGACGGTGTTGTTCCTACCATCAAGGTTCTGCCCATTTTTAGGGTTTAGGGTTTAGGGTTAATTTAGGGTAGAGAGTTTAGGGTTTAAGGTTTGGAGTTTAGGGTTTAGTTTTGTAAGTTTTAGGATTTAGGGTTTAGGGTTTAGGGTTTTAGGATTTAGGATTTAGGGTTTAGGGTTTAGGGTTTATGGTTTAGTGTTTAGAGTTTTAGAGTTTTAAGGTTTTAGGGTTTAGGGTTTAGGGTTGTAAGATCAGGGTTTAGGGTTAGTTTTAGTGTTTAGAGTTTATGTTTAGGGTTTAAGTTTTTTTTAAATGAAGTAAACTGGTAGGTTTAGTTTTATTTAGTTTATTTTATTTTTTATTTTTATTTATTTTTGTTTTTTTGGTTTAAGTTTTTTATTTTACTTTATTTTTTACGTTTAGGTTTATTTTTTAGTTGAGTTTTATTTTTATTTTAATTTTTAGGTTTACATTTTATTTTTTATTTTTTTGGTTTAGGTTTAGGTTTTTATTTTATTTTTTTAAGTTTAGGTTTTAAGTTTTTATTCTAAGTTTATTTTAGGTTTTATTTTTTAGTTTAGGTTTAGATTTATTTTATTTTATTTAGTTTAAGTTTAGGTTTAGGTTTGCTTTATTTTAGGTTTAGCTTTAGGTTTTATTTATTTTAGTTTAGTTTATTTTATTATAGGTTTAGGTTTATTTTATTTTGTTTATTTTAATTTTGTTTTAGGTTTAGGTTTTTTTTTAGTTTAGGGTTTTGGTTTTATTTTTTATTTATTTTTATGTTTTATTTTTATATTTATTTTTTAGGTTTAGGTTTTTATTTAATCTTAATTTTTTTTATTTTAGATTTATTTTATTCTTATTTTAGTTTTGTATTATTTTATTTAGGTTTTTTTGCTTGGGTTTATTTTATTTTAAAGTTTAGTTTATATTTTTATTTATTTATTTTAGTTTATTTCATTTTTTATTATGATTTAGTTTTTGTTTAGGTTTAGGTTTTTTAGTGTAAGTTGTTTATTTTATTTTTTTAGGTTTAGGTTTATTTATTTATCTTATTATTAGGTTTTATTTAGTTTAAGTTTAGGTTTTTATTTTTTTAGGGTTTAGGGTTTAGGATTTAGGTTTTAGGGTTTTAAGGCTTATTGTTTTGGCTTTAGGGTTTAGGGTTTTGAGGGTTTAGGATTTAGGGTTTAGGGTTTAGGATTTAGGAGTTTATATTTAGTTTAGTTTTTTAAGTTTTAGTTTAGTTTAGGAGTTTAGGTTTTAGTTAGTTAGTTTAGGGTTTAGGTTAGTTTAGGGTTTAAGTTTAAGGTTTAGGTTAGGTTTATAGTTATAGTTTAAGTTTAAGTTTAGTTTAGTTTACAGTTTTAGGGTTAGGGTTTAGGGTTTAGGGTTAGTTTAGGTATTAGGGTTTAGGGTTTAGGGTTAGTTTAGTTATTAGGGTTTAGGGTTTAGAGTTTAGGGTTGTAGGTTTAAGGCTACAGGTTTAGGGTTTAGGGTTTAGGGTTTAGGTTTAGTTTTAGGGTTTAGGGTTTAGGGTTTAGAGTTTAGGATTTAGGGTTTAGGGTTTAGGATTTAGGGTTTAGGTTTTTTTTTTAAATGTAAACCAGTAGGTTTAGGTTTATTTAGTTTAATTAGTTTATTTATTATTTATTTGAGTTTATTTTATTTTTATTTTTATTTAGGTTTATTTCTTATTTTTATTTAGTTTTATTTACTTTTTTGTTTAGAATTTTTTATTTTAGTTTTTTTTAGGTTTAGGTTTATTTTTTAGTGGAGTTTTATTTTTATTTTATTTTTTAGGTTTACATTTATTTCTTATTTTGAGGTTTAGGTTTTAGTTTTTGTTTTTTTTAGGTTTTATTTTTTTAGTTTTGGTTTATGTTTTTTTTAGTTTGTTTAATTTTATTTTAGTTTAGGTCTAGGTTTATGTTTAGCTTATTTTAGGTTTAGGTTTAGGTTTTATTTATTTTAGTTTAGTTTATTTTAGTTTAGGTTTAGGTTTATTTTATTTTGTTTATTTTAGGTTTAGTTTTTTTTTTTTTTTAGGGTTTAAGTTTTATTTTATTTATTTAGTTTTAGGTTTATTTTTTTGGTTTAGGTTATTATTTATTATTTATTTTATTTTATTTTAGGTTTAATCTTACATTTTATTTTTATTTTATTTAGGTTTATTTTATTTTATAGTTTAGTTTAGGTTTTTATTTATTTTATTTGAGTTTAGCTTTTATTTTTTATTTTGTTTTATTTTTAGGTTTAGGTTTAGGTTTTAGTTTAGGTTTTTATTTTTTTTATTTTTATATTTTATTTTTAGGTTTTATTTAGTTTAGGTTTAGGTTTTTTGGTTTTTATGGTTTAGGGTTTAGGGTTTATGGTTTAGAGGGCTTAGGGTTTAAGGTTGTAGGTTTTAGTGTTTAGGGTTTATGATTTTGTGTTTAGGGTGTTTTAGTGTTTAGTGTTTTGGGTTTAATGTTTAGGGTTTAGGGTTTAGGGTTTTTGGGTTTAGGGTTTAGGGCTTAGGGTTATAAGTTTATGGTTTAGAGTTTAGGGTTTAGGGTTTAGGGTTTAGTTTAGAGTTTAGGGTTTTATAGGTTTAGTTTAAGTTTAGGTTTTAGGTTTTTAGGTTTTAGTTTAGGTTTAAGTTTAAGTTTAGAGTTTTAGGTTTAGGGTTTAGGTTTAGGTTTAAGGTTTAGGAGTTTAAGGTTTAGGTTTAGGAGTTTAGGTTTAGGGTTTAGGGTTTAGGGTTTAGGATTTAAGGTTGTAGGTTTAGGGTTTAGGGTTAGTTTTAGGGTTTAGTGTTAGGGTTTTTTTTATTTTTTTATTTTGTGTTTAGGGTTTACGGTTAGTTTATGGTTTTGGGTATAGGGTTTAGGGTAAGTTTTAGGGTTTTGGTTTAGGGTTTAGGATTTAGGGTTTTTTCTTTAGGGTTTAGGTTTTTTTAAATTAAGTAAACCGGTAGGTTTAGGCTAATTTAGTTTATTTTTGTTAGTTTATTTTATTTTTTTATTTTTATTTTTTAATTTTATTCAGTTTAGTTTATTTATTTTAGTTTAGCTAATTTTCTTATTTTTTAAAGTTTATTTTTTAGGTTTAGGTGTAGGCTTATGTTTCATTTTTAATTCAGTTTTTATATTATTTTGTTTTTTAGGTTTAGGTTTAGTTTTTTATTATATTTTTTTAGGTTTAAGTTTTAGGTTTTAGATTAAATTTACTTTTAGTTTTTATTTTTTAGTTTGGGTTTAAGTTTATTTTATTTTGTTTAGTTAGGGTTTAGGTTTAGTTTAATTTAGGTTTAGGTTTAGGTTTTATTTATTTTAATTTAGGTTTAGGTTTATTTTATTTTTTTTTTTAGGTTTATGTTTTTTTTTTAGGGTTTATTTAGTTTTATTTATTTTAGGTTTATTTTTTTAGGTTTAGGTTTTATTTAGTTTTATTTTATTTTAGGTTTATTTTATTTTTATTTTATGTTTGGTTTTATTTTATTTAGGTTTTTATTTTTAGGTTTTTATTATTTTTATGTATTTTATTTTCATTTTTTAATTTTTTTATTTTTTTATTTTTAGGTTTAGGTTTTGGTTTAGATTTAAGTTTAGGTTTAGGTTTTAGTTTAGGTTTTTAATTTATTTTATTTTTTTATTTTAGTTAGGTTTTAGTTTAGGTTTAGTTTATTTTTTTTAGGTTTAGGTTTTTAGGTTTTTTTGGGTTTAAGGTTTAGGGATTAGGGTTTAGGGTTTCGAGTTTAGGGTTTAGGGTTTAAGGTTTTAGGGTTAAGGGTTAAGGGCTTAGGTTTTAGGGTTTAGGGTTTAAGGTTTTGGGTTTTGGGTTTTAGGGTGTAGGGTTTAGGGTTTAGGGTTGTAGGTTTAGGGTTTAGGGTTTAGGGTTTTAGGGTTTAGGGTTTAGGGTTAGTGTTTTTTTATTTTTTTATTTTTAAAATTAAGTAAACTGATAGGTTTAGGTTTATTTAGTTAATTTTTTATTTATTTTAGTTTTTTTATTTTTGTAATTTTATTTAAGTTTATTTTTTCTTTTATTTTTATTTAAATTTTTAATTAGTTTTTATATATTTTATTTTAAGTTTAGTTTTTATTTTATTTAGCTTTTTTTTTTTTTTTTTTTTAGGTTTAAGTTTAGGTTTTAGATTAAGTTTTAGTTTATGTTTTTACTTTATTTTATTTTTTATTATATTTTGGTTTAGATTTTTTTTTTTATTTTTAGGTTTTATTTAGTTTAGGTTTAGGTTTTTAGTTTTTTTAGGGTTTTGGGTTTAGGGTTTAGGGTTAGTTTAGTGTTTAAAGTTTAGGGTTTGGGGCTTCGAGTTTAGGGTTTAGGGTTTAGGGTTTATGGTTTATGATTTAGGGTTTACGTTTTAGGTTTAGGTTTAGGGTTTAGGTTTTAGGGTTTAGGGTATTTTTTATTTATTTGTAATAGAGAATAAATTCAGATTCAACATTTCTTCTTTTTGATTTCTTCAACCAAGTAACACACCAAGTTCTTTAAAACACAAGTGATGAGATAGATATAAAATGAGCACGCATACAATATAATAAAAACCCTAGATAACTAGAACAGTGTTTACTGTAAAGACACAGTTCCATAAGTAGCAGATCAGATCTGTCATTCTTCAATTCTCTAGTTCACATCAGAACCACCCAGGCCACTTGAGTAGTAGGATCCACCATCATATCCCAGGCTCTCTCAGTCCACCCCATCCGCGGTAACCTCCATCGCTCTTCCCACCTCCCATAACCACCACTTGCTCAACCACCACCTCCATATCCACCGGCTCAGATCCCACCACCACCCTTATGATGCCACCTCACCTTGCACCTTGGATTTAGGCAGCTTTGGTTGGCGGTGATGATCTTACTATAAAGCTTCAGCCCATTTTTTGGGATTAGGTTTAGGTTTATGTTTATTATGATTTAGGGTTTAGGTTTATTTTTTTATTTTTTAATTACTTTAGGTTTAGGTTTAGGGTTTGGGGTTTAGGGTTTAAGGTTTAGGGTTAGGGTTTAAGCTTTAGGGTTTAGGGTTTAGGGTTTAGGGTTTAAGGTTTTAGGGTTCATGCTTTTAGGGTTTATGGTTTTTTTAGGGTTTAGGGTTTAGGTTTTAAGGTTTAGGGTTTAGGGTTTAGTGTTTATGGTTTTGGGTTAAGGATTTAAGGTTTAAGGTTTTTTTTAAAATTTAGTAAATCGGTAGGTTTAGGTTACTTCAGTATATTTAGTTTATTTTTTATTTATTTTAGTTTACTTTATTTTTTATTTATATTTAGGCTTATTTTTTATTTTTATTTAGTTTAGTTTATTTATTTTAGTTTAGATTTTTTATTTTAGTTTATTTTTTAGGTTTAGGTTTAGGTGTAGGTGTATTTTTTAGTTAAGTTTTTTTTAGGTTTAAGTTTTTTTTTAGGTTTTAGTTCAAGTTTTTATTTTATTTTTTTAGGTTTTCTATTTTAGGTTTTTATTTTATGTTTATTTTTTAGGTATGATTTTTTAATTTAGGTTTAGGTTTATTTTTTGTTTATTTTATTTTATTTTATTTAGGTTTAGGTTAAGGTTTAGTTTATTTTAGGTTTAGGTTTAGGTTTTATTTATTGTACTTTAGTTTTATTTAGGTTATGTTTAAGTTTATTTTATTTTGTTTATTTTTTATTTATTTTAGGCTTAGATTTTTTTTAGTTTAGGGTTTACGCTTAATTCTTTTTATTTTTAAGTTTTATTTTTAGGTTTACTTTTTAGGTTTAGGTTTTTATGTAGTTTTTACTTTATTTTATTTGAGGTTTTTTTATTTTTATGTTACACTTAGTTTTATTTTCTTTAAGTTTTTTATTCATAGGTTTACTTAATTTTTTAGTTTTGTTTTGGTTATTATTTATTTTAATTTAGTTTATTCTTATTTTTTAATTTATTTTTTTTAGGTTTAGGATTAGGTTTTTGTTTAGGTTTTTATTTTATTTTATTTTATTTTATTTATTATTTATTTTATTTTTTAGGTTTTAATTAGTTTAGGTTTACATTTTTAAGATTTTAGGGTTTAGGGTTTAGGGTTTAGCATTTAGGGTTTTGGTAAATTTATGGTTTTAGGGTTTAGGGTTTAGGGTTAGGGTTTATGGTTTAGGGTTAGGGTTTAGGTTCAGGTTTAGTTTATTTTAGGTTTAGGTTTACATTTTATTTATTATAGTTTAGTTTATTTTAGTTTAGGTTTAGGTTTATATTTTTTTTTTTAGTTTAAGGCTTAGGTTTTATTTTTTATTTATTTTTTAGTTTTATTTTAAGTTTATCTTTTTGGTTTAGGTTCTCATTTAGTTTTTATTTTATTTCATTTTAGGTTTATTTTATTTGTATTTTAGGTTTAGTTTTCATTTTATTTAGGTTATTTATTTTTTAGTTTAGGTTTTTATTTATTTTATTTTATTTTAGTTTTTATTTTTTATTTTACTTTCTTTTTAGGTTTAAGTTTAGGTTTATTTATTTATTTATTTATTTTATTTTTAGGTTTTCTTTAGTTTAGGTTTAGCTTTTTAGCTTTTTAGGGTTTAAGGTTTAGGGTTAGTTTAGGGTGGGATTTTTTTGGGTTTAAGGTTTAGGGTTTGGGGTTTAGGTTTTAGGTTTTAAGGTTTAGGGTTTAGGGTTAAGGGTTTTATGGTTTATGGTTTATGGTTTAAGGTTTAGGTTTTAGTTTAGGGATGAGGTTTTAGTTTAGGGTTTAGGGTTTTTTTTAATAGAAAACAAATTCAGATTCAACATTTTTTTTTTTATTTCATCAACCAAGTAACACCAAGTTTTTAGGACACAAGGATGATATAGATAAAAAATGAGGTTATAGATTTAGAATTTTAATGTAAAGATATTTAGGTTTTTTATTTTAGTTTATTTTTTAGGTTTAGGTTTATTTTTTAGTTGAGTATTATTTTACATTTATTTTTTTGGTTTAGGTTTTACTTTTTATTTCTAGCTTTCAGTTTAGTTTTTATTTTATCTTTTTAGGTTTAGCTTTTAGGTTTATTTTTAGGTTTAGGTTTATTTTTAGTTTAGTTTATTTTATTTAATTTAGGGTTTAGGTTTAGGTTTACATTTTATTTATTTTAGTTTAGGTTTAAGAGTATTTTATTTTATTTTTTTTATTTTTATTTTAGGTTTAGGGTTTTTTTTAAATTTAGGGTTCAGGTTTTATTTTTTTATTTAATTTTATATTTTATTTTTGGTTTATTTTAGGTTTATTTTATTTTTATTTGAAATTTTGTTTTTATTTTATTTAGGTTACTTATTACTATGTTTATTTTATTTTTTAGTTTAGTTTAGGTTTTTATTTATTTTTTTAGTTTATTTTTATTAGTTTATTTTATTTTATTTTTAAGTTTAGGTTTATATTTTAGTTTAGGTTTTCATTTTATTTCAATTTTTTATTTAATTTAGGTTCAGGTTTTTTATTTATTTTATTTTTACTTTTCATTTAATTTAGGTTTACATTTTTAGGTTTTTAGGGTTTAGGGTTTAGGGTTTAGGGTTGCAAGTTTTAGTGTTTAGTGTATAAGGTTTAAGGTTTAGGGTTTATGATTTTATGATTTAGGGTTTAGGGTCTAAGGTTTAGAGTTTAGGTTTAGAGTTTTGGGGTTTATGGTTTAGGGTTTAAGGTTAGTTTTAGGGTTTAAGGTTTAGGGTTAGGGTTTTATTTATTTATTTTAAATTAAGTAAACTAGTTGGTTTAGGTTTATTTAGTTTATTTTTTATTTATCTTTTTTAATTTTTATTTAAGTTTATTTCTATTTTTATTTAGTTTAGTTTAAATATTTTATGTTTAATTATTTTTGTTTAGGTTTTTTATTTTATTTTATTTTTTTAGTTTTAGGTTTAGGTTTTTATTTTTAATTTAGTTTTATTTTTTATTTTATTTTTTAGGTTTAGTATTATTTTTTATTTTAGTATTTGGTTTAGTTTTATTTTATTTTTTTTAGATTTAGTTTTAGGTTTTATTTTTAGTTTATGTTTAGGTTTATTTTAGTTTATTTTATTTTTTAGTTTAGGTTTAGGTTTTTAGTTTATTTTAGGTTTAGGTTTATTTTTTTATTTTAGTTTAGGTTTAGGTTTATTTTATTTTTTATTTTAGTTAGGTTTTTTTTTTAATTTAGGGTTTAGGTTTATAATTTATTTATTTTATGTTTTAATTTTAGGTTTATTTTTTATGTTTATTTTAATATTATTTTTAATGTATTTTTAGTTTATTTTAATTTTATTTTATTTAGGTTTTATTTTTTTAGTTTATTTATATTTTATTTAATTTTTTGTTTAGTTAATTTATTTATTTTATTTTTATTTTAGATTTTGATTTTTTATTTATTTTAATTTAAGTTTTATTTAGTTTAAGTTTAGGTTTTTAGGTTTTTAGGGTTATGGTTTAGGGTTAGTTTAGGGTTTAGGGTTTTTTTTTGGTTTAGGGTTTAGGGTTTAGGGTATAGGGTTTAGGGTTTATAGTTTAGGGTTTAGGGTTTTTAAGGTTTAGGGTTTAGGGTTTAGGGTTTAGGTTTTGGGTTTAAGGTTCAGGTTTTAGTTAAGGGTTTAGGGTTTTTTATTTTTTTATTAATAGAGAACAAATTCAAATTTAACATTTCTTCATTTTGTTTATTTAATTCGACTTTTTATTTATTTTAGTTTATTTCATTTTTTATTTTTATTTATGTTTATGTTTATTTTTATTTAGTTTAGTTTATTTATTTTAAGTTTATTTATTTTAGTTTTGATTTTTTATTTTAGTTTATTTTTTAAGTTTATGTTTAGGTTTAGGTTTATTTTTTAGTTCAATTATAGTTTTATTTTATTTTTTAGGTTTAGGTTTTATTTTTTATTTTTTAGTTTAGGTTTAGGTTTTTTATTTTATTTTTTAGGTTTAACTTTTAGGTTTTATTTTAGGTTTATTTTTTTTAGGTTTTATTTTTAGTTTTTAGGTTTATTTTAGTTTTTTTTATTTATTTAGTTTAGGGTTTAGGTTTAGTTTATTTTAGGTTTAGGTTTAGGATTTATTTTTATTTATTTTATTTTATTTTAGATTAGGTTTTCTTTATTTAGGTTTAGGTTTATTTTTTATTTAGTTATATATTTTATTTTAGGTTTATTTTAGGCTTATTTTATTTTTATTTTAGGTTTTGTTTTTATTTCATTTAGGTTTTTTATTCTTAGGTTTATTTTATTTTTTAGTTTAATTTAGGTTTTTATTTATTTTATTTTGTTTATTTTTATTAGTTTATTTTATTTTTACGTTTAGGTTTATGTTTTAGTTTAGGTTTTTATTTTAATTTTTTTTATTTAATTTAGGTTTAGGTTAATTAATTTATTTTATTTTTAGATTTTATTTAGTTTAGGTTTAAATTTTTAGTTTTTTAGGGTTTAGGGTTTAGGGTTTTAAGGTTTAGGGTTTAGGGTTTAGGGTTTGGGTTAGGGTTTAGGGTTTAGGGTTTAGGGTTTAGGGTTTAGGGCTTAGGATTTAGGGTTTAGGGTTTTTATTGGTTTTAAGGTTTAGGGTTTAGGTTTCTTTTTAATTTTAGTGTTTAGTTTAGGTTATTTTTTTTTTATTTTTATTTTTATTTTTAATTATTTTAATTTAGTAAACTAGTAGGTTTAGTTTATTTGTTTATTTTTATTTATTTTAGTTTATTTGATTTTTTATTTAGGTTTATTTTTTCATTTTTATTTAGTTTAGTTTATTTATTTTAGTTTATTTTTTAGGTTTAGGTTTAGGTTTTATTTATTTTAGTTTGGGTTTAGCTTTATTTTATTTTTATTTTATGTTTAGGTTTTTTTTTAGTTTAGGGTTTAGGTTTTACTTTTTATTTATTTTTAGGTTTTATTTTTAGGTTTTTGTTTAGGTATAGGTTTACATTTAGTTTTTTACTTTATTTAATTTTAGGTTTAGTTTTTATTTTATTTAAGTTTTTTTAATTTTTTAGTTTAGTTTAGGTTTTTATTTATTTTATTTTTAGTAGATTTATTATTTTATTTTCTTTTTTTTAGGTTTAGGTTTTATTTTGGTTTAGTTTTGTTTTTTTATTTTATTTTATTTTTTTTTATATTTTATTTTTATTTTTAGATTTTATTTAATTTATGTTTAGGTTTTAGCTTTTAGGTTTAGGGTTTTAGGCTTTTTTGGGTTTAGGGTTTAGGGTTTATGATTTGGTTTAGTTTTTGGGTTTAGGGTTTAGGGTTTAGGGTTTAGGGTTTTAGGGTTTAGGGTTTAGAGTATAAGTTAGTTTTAGGTTTAGGGTTAGTTTTAGTTTAGGGTTTATTTTAGTATTTTATTATTGATTAACATTTACTATTTTGTTTAATTAACTTATATTGTTTATTTATTTATTTATTTTAGTTTAATTTATTTTTTATTATTATTTATGTTATAATTTATTTTTATTTCAATTTTTTTATTTATTTTAGTATATTTTTTAAGTTTAGGTTTAGGTTTAGGTTTTGGTTTATTTTTTAATGGAGTTTTATTTTGATTTTATTTTTTAGGTTTAGGTTATATTTTTCATTTTTAGGTTTAGGTTTAGTTTTTTATTTTATTTTTTTAGGTTTTTATTTTAGGTTTACTTTTAGGTTTATTTTTTAGATTAGGTTTAGGTTTATTTTCAGTTTATTTTATTTTATTTAGTTTAGGGTTTAGGTTTACTTTATTTTAGGTTTAGGTTAAGGTTTTGTTTAGTTTAGTTTAGGTTTAGTTTATTTTATTTTTATTTTATGTTTAGGTTTTTTTTTTAGTTTAAGGTTTAGGTTTTATTTTTATTTATTTTTTATGTTTTATTTTTAGGTTTATGTTTTTTTAGGTTTAGTATTATTTAGTATTTATTTTAGGTTTATTTTAGGTTTATTTTATTTTTTATTTTACTTAGTTTTATTTTTATTTAGGTTTTTTTAATTCTTAGGTTTATTTTATTTTAATTTAGTAGGTTTTTTATTTTTTTAGTTTATTTTTTATTAGTTTTTTAGGTTTTAGGTTTAGGTTTAGTTTAGGTTTTTATTGTATTTATTTTTTTATTTCATTTAGGTTTATGTTTTCATTTATTTTATTTTTAGGTTTTATTTAGTTTAGGTTTATGTTTTTAAGTTTTTATAGTTTAGGGTTTAAGGTTTAGGATTTACGGATTAGGGTTTTATGGTTTATAGTTTTAGGGTTTAAGGTTTAGGGTTAGGGTTTAGGGTTTAGGGTTTAGGGTTAGCTTTATTTAGATTTTTTAGGTTTAGTTTATGGTTTAGGTTAGCTTAGGTGAGTTTATTTAGGGTTTAATTTAAGTTTAGGGTTTAGTATTTATTTTAAGGTTTATTTAGGGTTTAGGGTTATTTTAGGATTTAGGGTTTAGGGTTTTAGGGTTTAGGGTTTAGGGTTTAGGGTTTATGCTTTCGGTTAGGATTTAGGGTTCAGGGATTTTTAGAGTTTATGGTTTAGGGTTTAAGGTTTAGGGTTGTGTGTTATAGGTTTATGGTTTAGAGTTTAGGGTTTAAGGTTTAGGGTTAGAGTTCTATTTTTTATTTAGGTTTTTTTATATTTTTATTTAGTTTAGTTTATTTATTTTCGTTTAGGTTTTTTATTTTAGTTTATCTTTTAGGTTTAGGTTTAGGTTTATTTTTTGGTTTAAGTTTTAGGTTTTTCTTTTAGATTTCTTTTTAGGTTTTATTTTTTAGTTTAGGTTTATGTTTATTTTATTTTATTTAATTTAGGTTTAGGTCTTATTTGTTTTAATTTTGTTTATTTTAGTGTAGGCTTTGGTTTATTTTATTTTTATTTTAGGTTTAGGTTATATTTTAGTTTAAGTTTTAGGTTTTATTTTTTATTTATATTTACTTTTTAATTTTTTTATTTATTGCTTAGGTTTAGGTTTTTATTTAGTTACATTCATCGATGAAGACTTACTCGGGACCATAGAATTACCTCTTTACATTATAGTGGATGTTGGATCATCGAGTTAGTTATAGTGTATGAATCAACATTATGAGTTTAAGAACCATTGCCTACTTGAGGATCGAAATCTCCAAACTCCAAAAGAAAGGATGATGTTGAGAGGATTCATTGAACAAGGCGAGAGGGCCTTGTGGTGTTTATTTTGGATGTATACACCATGCATCATAGGAGGGGGTACTTTTGAGGTGATTGGGTACAACATTGAGGTATGATATATCTTGAAAGATTAGAACATGGCTAATGTATAAGGACTCAGCATGATGGGTCTTGAATGTACAGAGAATTTTCCCTTTACATGGATGAATAAAGTTGGGTTTATATTAAACTAGGTTCTTAGGTTTCTTATGGAGGTCCTTCATAGTAATTACATCTTAGAAAGATTTCTAAGAATACTCTCAATTAAAGTGACAATTATCATCACACAAGATTTCAAACTTAGACTATCAAAGGATTTGTTGTATTTGCAAAATCAATTGGGAAAGTTCAAGGAGAAGACTTATTTTGGAATCCAATCTATCCTATAGTTGGGCTTTATAATTTTGAAGTTGAGGAGATTTATATTGTTTGAGTTGAAATTTAATTAGATTACCAGGGCTTATAATCCACCAACACAAGGTTGTGAGAATGCCTAAGAGGTGAGAATTTATATCCAAGGAAATAACTACCTCAAGATCCTAAATCAAGGAGCTTTAATGCTAAAGCATGATAAATCTAGCGATGTGGACATAAGGGTTTAACTCCACAGAGAATAAATTATCCACTTTTGGACTTATGGCTTTAGAGTGGCACTAACTCCTCCTATGATTTTAAAATCATGTAGTTTGGTCTTATGAATTGCAAGATAGCTTACTAAAGTCTTCACACTCCCAGAAAGAGCATGAGTGGATGAGCATATGACTTAATCTATAGATGCATAATCTTTTCAAATTTTATTTCATTTTATACACATTATTTGGACAAATGCTTTAGGATTTCTTATGCTTAAATGCATGGTAAAATAGGTTATAAGTCAAATCAGTTAGAAGAAGGTGTTCTCCACCATAAGGGATGCCCTTAAAGGTCAAGCATTCCTTTATCGTGCAATGATGGAGATCCTAAATGTTCAAGAGTGAAAGAATATGCATGCATGATGTGAAAGATACAACCATACAACTAAGGGTTTGCTAAATCTTTTAATTATCTTATTTATGTCTTAGGCTTTATGATGAGGTTATGAGTTGTTTAAAATTTAGTTATGAGTGATTAGTTGGATAGAAAAGTTATTTTTTATCTAAGAGCCTAATCATATCCAAAACATTAAAGCATCAATCATAAGTATGAAAACATGTTTTCCTAATACACAATGTAAACATAACATCAAACAATAATATAAACTATCATAAAAGAATAAAAGGCGGTTGCGTAGTCATACAACCGAGAGAGAAAAGATGGGTAGCGAGCTCACCCTTATACAACCTAGAATATGAAGGAATAATTATAATTATATTAAATGTTATGGGGGTTTTCTTTCTTCATATCTCCATTTTTGATTTGGTTCCTTCTTTGATTTGGATGGTGCTTGCTTCAAAGGCATCATTGGGCTCCCCAGAACAAAGCCTTCTGACCACTACTCATCCCAATCCCCCATCACACTAATCATAATTCCTATTAAAAAAGTTACACTTATGTGGAAAAAGTAAATCTAACTACACCTGCAAAATATAATTTGAACTTAACACCCTACACTTATGTAACTAAGCCTACCTATCCTAACTTGGATTATTCTTAAGGATTTAAGCTACCTACAAAAAGAGTAGTCACATTTATTTTTAAGCATCCCTTAAGCTTAATCCCCTGCAGAAAATATGATTAAGCTAATATTGTCCTATCATTCAGTCTATGAAGCATACACCCTAACATCAAATCTAAAATAATACATCATAAAATAAAATATACATCACATCATACAATCTAACTTAGAGCTAAAGTCTTGACTTAATTCTAATGTGTGTATTAGGGCTTGTGTGGTAAGTCTTGTTAGGCATTAGTGTTGTATTGTCTAAGTGTAGAAGGATTCAATTTAACATGAAAGGTTGATTTCACTTGAAGTAGTTTAATTGATTTGAGAACTATAATTTGTGTTTTCTTTTGTTTCATTTAATTACACCTAGCAATTAAGTGTTATAAAGAGAAGAAAAGAGGATTGGACACACTTTCATCTCTACCATAAGTCACTTTCTAAAGTGAATGGCTTATTAAATGATTTAATTAATCCTAAGTTTAGGTTCACTTTAAATAATCCTATTCAAAATGAAAGGCATCTTAAGATTAATTTAATTCAATTACTACCACATGACATATATTAAATCACTTTTTTCCATCACATGACATACATATGATTTAATCTAAGTGTATCTTTACATGCATCATATTTTACCACATTTAAATGATGAATGTATATGTATGTTTTGAATTTATATTTTATTTGATTGAATTATTTAAACATATTAATTTAAAACTTTATCAAATTATTATACAAAAAGGGCATAAGAATGAAATTAAATAGGCATGTGTCATTGTTAAACCAGGAAAGTGTGGTAATCAAATGTCCTCCTTGGAGCTAGCTAAAGCCTCGTATTCTTGAGATGTCTATACTTTATACCCATTTGCATTAAAATATATGTAAATTCATATAAATGAACATAGGAAGTAAGCTCCAAATCATATGGCTAATTAATTGAACCACTTAGTCAATTATGAATGCATGCAATTTTAAAGTAAAATGAGATTTTCATTCAGTAATCACATATACGTATACATGTACAAAAATATAGGAAACTATGCGTCATTGTTAAACTAGGGAGGTGAGGTAATCAAATGACCTCTTTGGGTCTAACTAAAGCCTCGTATTCCCAAGATGTCCAAACTATATACTTGTTCTCTTAGACACACATGGATGTATACATAAATGAGGGAATGAAATCCATGCAAAGATTGTATTTTTTTTTTTATTGAATCATTATATATATGAATTAAAGCTCTATCAAATTCTAATATTGAAATACATAAGAATGAAATCAAATGGGTATGTCATTATTAAACTAGGTAAGTGAAATCAAATGACTTGGGGCTAGCTAAAACCTCGTGTTCACAGGATGTCCTATATGCCCATTACCATTCAATCTTATATAAATCAACACATGAATAATGGAAAGAGAACTCAACATTCATACAGTTAAGCTATAAGCACATGCATTTCTTATGTATTGATAGCTAGAATCATAACACATATTATTATTCATTTATAAGCTTTTGAAAAAAATACGTTTGGATTTAATAGTGCTAATAGCCACACATATATTAAATTAAATCAACACATAATAGAAAACCATTATATTTTGCTTGATTTTGAAAAGATGGATGCATGAATCCAAATGACATACCAAATTTAAAATGATTGGAAAGAGGGCAATCAAATATAAGCATGTGATTCATTCAACCAAACTAGTTCTTAAAGATAACCAAATCAAATAAGATTATTTAAAGCAGACCAAAGCTTCTTTTTTAATTAAGTTTTGGATTTGATTTGATTTAAAGAAGAGAAGAAAAATCATCACTTGTTATTTTAAACCCATTCCCACATTAGTGATTTGATTTAATTTAAGAAAATGTAATAAAGTTAATTTTATGGGTTAATTAAGTTGAACCCTTAACTAGATGAATTAATTACCTTTACCTATGTCACCTTAAAGTAATTAACTATATAATTATGAGCTAACATGATATGCATGGAAAATAAACTTGCAATGATCCTAGGAAATAAAAGTGGCCTAATGCAATTGGCTCATGATTAATAATTAATTAGATTAAGGGAATTAATTAATTACTCTTATGGTTTTCCCACACATATGGACTAACCATAATTTCATTAAACTCCTTTAGGTTATTAAACACCTAAAGATCTACCCCATGATTTAATTAAGGCCTGATGTGATTATGATTTTAATTTAATTGGTGGCTAAATCTTAATTAATTTCATTTTAAAAAGGTGAAATGAATGTAGGGAAAGGGGTCCCAACCCTATTCCTTAGTTCACTTACTATTGAACAATGATTAATAAACTTAATTAACCAATTTTTTATTGTTCATGAGATTAATTATTCATTAATTTACTTAAAAGAGTAGTTAGGGTTTAATTAGTTAATTTTCCTAATTAAGTGAGCAATAAATCCCAAGAAATTCATGGGAGGTAGAGGTCATCCCATTAAATTAATCCATAAATTTCGAGATTAATTGCTCAAGTAATTAAGAAGTAATTAAGCTAATTAATTTTGTGATTAAACTTTAATTACTATTCAAAATTTTCTAAGATCATTTTTAAGTAATTCTTCTCTGAAATACCTTTAAAATGAGTATTTATTTGCCTTTGTTTAATATCTATGTGATTTTTTTATAATCTTTTGAAGTTTCAACCATTAAAAATAATTAATTAAGCCTAATTAAAGCCTAATCCTATTGGCGCCATGTGGCACACTGACGTGGCGCACTTTCCACATGGCACTGTGATATTGGCTACTTAAAACTTATCCGACTCAATGCTTACATGGTGGTGGCCGACATGGTTTCTCGTCTGCTATTTGATCTAAGATCGGGTGGCTACGATTAATCGCTCAGCTTAATAGGATTAAATCAAATTGATCTAGCGGATCTAATCACGATCATCAATTTTGATTATGTAGAATGGACAGTGGGTGATCAAACATCAAGCAAGTGAGATAGAATGGTGTTCGTCTACCATTGCTCACTTGATCCAAGCTTACTCGAGCTCAAACCAACTCCAAAAGGATCCCGCACCTTCATGACATCGATCGAAGGGGATCCAACGGTCAAGATCACATGTGATGCAAGTTTTTTTCAAAAATCTTTGACCTATTTTTGCCTAAGGATCAGTTTTGGAAGCATACTTCGCTGGAGCTCAAGTCTGATGGCTTGAATAATTGAGGAAGCTTCATCTAGTGGAGATGAAGCCCTATTGAGCAACAATGGGATCAATTCCTTGATGTTCACTCAGAAGGCCATGAACTAATGATTTGGAGCTCAACTTTGATCGAAGTCCCACCTTCGGTGCTCAGGAAGCTTGTGACATGATTCTTTCATGCTCGAAGAGGCCAATGGAAGATGTGTGCAGAGTTAATTTGAATTTGTTGGAGCAATGGGTAAGTTAGGTCAGAAATGGGAGTGTCCTATTTTGACATGAATGAGAATGGCATTTTTCAATTGAGGAACAACTTAGGAGCTTAGGGAATGGCTCTAACAGCTCCTCTTTGGTAGATAGGGCTAAGAGAATAATTTTTGTGTGTGTTTGAGTTGAAATGAGGGGTGTATACCCCCATTCATATTGATTAGATGGTGGGATCGGGTTTGGCTTCTAGTGCCATCCGACCATCTCAGGGAGTCATTGGTGGCAGGGAGGAGGTGAGTTGGCTCAGCTTGATTGGTTGAAGGTGTGGAGGTGGCGAGGAGGACTCATGGGTGTCCTATGGTTTCAAATGTTCCAATGGGAGGGTTTCTTCCATGGGTTATGGTGACCCAACCAGGTCAGGTTGCGGTGTCTAGCCTAGGTGGACCATTAAGAGAGTACCAAGTGGCCAAGGAATGGAAATTACATTAGTGTTTTATCATATGTTATGCCCTTGACCCAAGGGTAGAATGATCATTTGGCTTTAGATTTGATTTGCACAGATTTAAAATGAGACAAATGTGGGTTAGCCCAAATTTTAAGTCAATTGGAGTTGATTTGGTTATGTTTGGCTCAATTTGACTCATTTAGGTCAAATTGGGTTAGGTTGGGGCAAGTTTACCAATTGGTCAAATTTGGTCAAATTAAGGGTTGAGTAAAGTTCATATGATCATTTGGGATGTTTTGGTTCCATTGGTTTAGTTTAGTTTGGCTTAGATTTGATTTTGGCTCATTTGAATTCATTTAGGTCAAATGGGTTAAGTTGACCAAATTGTAAATTGGCTTGGGTTAGTGTTGGTTTGTGTTTGACCAATTGAAGATGATGATTGTGCTTTATTTCAATTAATTTGGATTTAGTTTTGATTTAGGCCAACTTGAACCTTTAGGTCAATTTAATTAGTAGTAAGGTTCAATTGGGTCCAATCATGGCTTTAGTCAAGTTCAACAATCAATTTGGAATGAACTTAAACCATTGGTTGCAATCAATTTACTTTATATTTTGATTTGACCTAATTTAGTCTTTTAGGTCAATTTGGATCAACTTGGGTCAAGAGGGCCAATTGGGTTTGGTTTGACTCAATTGAAGGTCAAGTCATATTGAAATATTGATTTTTGATATGGCATGAATCATTGGTTTCAAGGGATTTGGCTTAGGTTGTAATTTGGCTAGTTTGGGTTAATATGGGTTAAGGGTTGACTTGGTTTGACCAATAATTGATCAACTTTAGGGTGAACAATCATGATGAGGTTTTCATGGCTTGGTTCAATCAATTTGGGTAGATTAGAACTTTCAAATAGGTCAAAATTGGGCACTTTGGGTCAAGTGGATGGGTTTAGTTGGCTTGATCTTGGATTGAGTTTGATTTAGTTGAGTTTATATATGGATTTTGGATTGATATATAAATTCAATTGCAATTGGCTTGGATTCAAATGGGTTTTGGTTCATTTGGACATTTCAAGTCAAAAGGGTTAAGTTGGATTTGACTTGGGTTGATTTTCGTTTGGCTTGATTAATGTAGATTTAACTTATATTTATGAATATGATTGAAGGTATGATTGATTCATGAGGTAATCAATTGAATTTGAGTTTTGAAATGATGGAATTTGGCTAAGTCCATGAGGCTTATGTTTGGATTTGATTTGGTTTGATTTAGTGTGGATGATTTAAATGTATATTTCATTTAAATTTGTGAAGATGATTGAAAATATGATTGATTTGAGAAAATCATTGATTGACTTGATTTGGATTAGATTTGCTAAGTCATGGGATAGGTCATATACTTAGGAAGGGTTTTGATTTAATTTATTATAGTTTTGATCATTTGAATGTAGATTTTATTTATATTTAGGAAGATCATTGAAGATATAAATTAATTATGAGAAAATAAATTGGTTTTGGATTGATTTGGATTAAGATTTGGCTAAGTCCATGGGATAGGTCCTTTGGCTTAGGAAGGGTTTAAAGTTTAGATTTGATCACGGGCTTCAGTCATTTGGTTTTGGAATTTGGATTTAGATTTGGATTTGAATTCGATATTTGAATTGAACATGAGGTTTGGTTTGAGAAGGTGAACTTGGATTGGATTTGGGTTGTAGGGCAGGTGGATTATCCACAGGCATAACTAATCCTATGGTTAACCCTTCTAAGTCTTTGGTTAGTGTTTACCAAATTGTTAGAAGTGTCTTATGACTAGGAAGTCTTGTGTCTAGACTCTAAGTCTAAGATGGGAAGATTGAATCACTCAAAGTGGTCAATGATCCATAGTGTTGCCCTTGGAGATAGATGATTGGAAGACCAAAGCCAAGTTTCATATTATAGACTTGGATACATCTTTCAACGCTTTGCTTGGGAGACCATGGATACATGAGAACAACATAGTTTCATCCTTTATACATCAGTGTATGAAGTTTGTGAGAGCTGGAATCATCTACTCTATCAAAGGAGATCTCAATCCATTTACAGTTCATGAGGTCAGCATATATGAGAATGCAGCTTACTAGCTCCCTCAAATTCAACAATTCTATTCTCCTAAATTTGGCCAAAGTTTAATAAAAAAAAAAAGAAAAAGGAAAAGAAAGAGAAAAAGAAAGAGAAAATGAAAAATAAAATAAAAGGGAGCAAAAATAGACTTAGAGGAGGAAGTGGAGCATGACATTAGATTCCACCCATAGTTGTTACTCCATTTGAACATATGGGTGGGGCGACTGACCTGAGAGGAAGAGGCTAGTTTAGAGGTCTAGGGGTGGAAAACCTCCTTATTGGCTTTTACGAGAATCTAGTTCATTGGATCTTATATAGATTGAACTTAAAATAAATCTCTCCAGCAAAGCATATGGCAGAAACAGTGAACATCATTTGGGAACCTTAGCTCCCCAAGTCAAGTCTACTCAAAAGACTAAGAGGTTTTAGTAAAGGAAGCTCTAAGTCATCCACAGTGTGTAGAGGTTCTTTTAGGAGCATCATCCTCAAGTCAAGAAGCTGATGCAGAACTTGAGGATGATTCATATAAAGATTTAATAGAATTACCTTTTTATTGGTACTTGACTTGTGTTCATAATTTAGCAAAGAAAGGGTTAATCCACATACTTGGTCAAAGCACAAATGACTACTTGAAAGAATATGGAAGAACAAATGCAAAAGCTCAATCAAGTCGGGGTAAAATTTGAATGGGTCGGTCGATGATGATGATTACTACATAATCATTATCAATCATTTAGAATATAGGTTCTTTTCAAATCACATTAACTCATATGAGGGTTGCTTAGAAATATGATCTCTTGATTAAGTCAAAGATGCACCATCGAGTTGAAGAAGAGATCAAGTCAACCATCGACATGCTCAAGGAAATCAACTTAGAAACTAAAGAAGATGCACGCCTGACATACATTAGTTCTTTATTGAATGAAATTGAAACTAATGACTTAGTTAGGCTATTGATTGAGTTTAGGGACTACTTTGTATGGAGTTATGAAGAGATGCACGATTGGCTCACGGCGTAATCCGTATAATAGTGCTACTTGCTAACCCTATCAATTAAGCTCTAGATGCATGATTAGACATAGAACAACATGTCATTTATGAAGTTAAGAAATGTCGATGTTGGCTTCATCAGGAAGAAAATACCCTACTTAGCAGTCATCTAATTAAGAAAAGAATGACCAAATTCACATATACATCGATTTTAGAGATTTAAATAAAGCATATTCAAAAGATGAATTTTCACTACCAATCTTGGAGCTAATGGTGGACATTGCCTCATCTCATGTAGTATTCTCTTTCATGGATGGCTCATATAGATATAACCAAAATAAAGTTGGCCCCTGAAGATGATAGAAACATTGCTTTTAGAACCCCGATCAGAATCTTCTACTATATGGTCATGCCTTCCAGCCTTAAAAATGATGGTGCCTCATACTAGCGGGTTATGACTCAAATCTTCGATGAACTCATTCATCATCAAGTCGAGTGCTATGTCGATGATCTCGTGGTCAAAAGTAGAGAAAATAAAGACCATCTCTTTGACTTGAGAGTAGTTTTTGAACAATTAAGATAATTTAACCTCAAAATGAACCCCTTGAAGTGTGCATTTGTAGTAGCTTCAGGGAAATTCCTTGGGTTTGTTGTCCGACACCAAGGAATCGAAATTGATCTGGAGATGATCAAGGCAATATTAAAAATTTCACCCCTAAAAGATTAACTCTACTCAGATCATTCCAAGGCCAATTGGCATATCTAAGATGCTTTATATCAAAGTTATCGAAAAGATGTCAGCCATTCTCAGTACTTGTCAAAAAGGACACCAAGTTCAAGTGGGATGATAAGTGTGAGCTTGCCTTCGAAGACATCAAGCATTACATGATCTTGATTCTAGTCCTATCGCAAGCCACTTTACACTATTGCATTAGATGACTCCCTTGGTGCTTTATTGGCTAAAATAATGATGAAGGAAGGAAAATGCACTCTTATCTCATTGTCCTAATCCCTCATGAGTATCCACCCTTTGAGAAGCATTACCTAGCTTAATCTTTGCATCCCAAAAGCTACAACACAACATGCTTCCTCATAAGGTAAACTTAATCTCTAGGATCAATCCAATACAATATCTCATGACATAGCTGACATTATCCAAATGAATAGCATGATGGTCCATGATCGTCTCATTGACATTACTTTTGAACCCCTTGGTGTAGTGAAAGGACAAGCACTAGCAGATTTCTTAGCAGCTCACCTACTTCTTGATTCAATGCTTATTGATGATCTACTTGATGAACAAATCATGAACTTAGAGAATACTAGCATTCATCACTATGAGATGTACTTTAATGATGCGGCTTCCTCTCAAAGAGGAGAAGAACCAAAATCTACTATTCTAGGAAAGGCAGGGGTAGGAATAGTTCTCTTAACTTTAGACCATGATGTGATGAGATTCTCATATCATCTATTTAATCCTTGCACCAATAATGATGAATATGATTGTCTGATTGCTGGTCCAGTTATCATTCTAGCATATAGAAAATCAATATCTTTCGAGATTCTTAGCTAGTTATCAATCAAATCATTGGGTCCTATAAGGTTATACATCTCAAGCTCCATCACTACCATAAGTACACCATGTACTTGTTGGAACAAATCCTAAAGGTTACCATTTGTAATATTTCCTGAGGAGAGAATCAGCATATGCTTTACAAGCTTGCGAGGAGTTGGCATGTTTGGAGGATGAGTCCATATCAATAAAGGTACAAAATAGATAAGTCTCTCTTGATATTAAACTCATCAAAAAGTACTCTCTTGAAGGAGAGGTTTCCATTGCCAAGAAGGATGAGGAGTTAGATTGGAGGCAACCATTCATGGATTACCTAAATAATAGTAAACTACTTCAAGAGAAGTCCCAAGCCCATCAAATGAAGCAGAGAGCACTTTCTTATGCTCTTGTGGATGATGTCTTGTACTGGTGGTCTTTCGATCATATGTGGTGGTTACGTTGTTTAGACAAGCACGAAGCACGTAAGATCATGACTGAGGTACACTAAGCATTATGTGGAGCCAACCAATCCGGTCTGAAGATGAAAGCCAAGATCAAGAGACTGGGATACTACTGGCCATTGTTGATCAAAGATTGTATGGATATGACTAGGCGATGCCACCAATGTTAAATACACGTTGTGGTCCTACACCAACCATCCAATATTCTACATCCAACATTTGCCTCATGGTCATTCGAGTGTTAGGGTACCGACATAGTGGGTACGATTGATCCTCATTCTACCAAGGGTAATCAATTCATCTAGGTTGCTACTGACTACTTTTCCAAATGGGCAAAGGAAATTCAGCTCAAAGAGGTCACATCTCAGCGTTTACTCTAATTTTTAGGAACCATATTGTATATAGGTTCAGAGTTCCTCGATGAATTATATCTAATAATGGTAATGCATTTAAGAGCACTAAAATCAACAACTTTGCTTGGGGTATAGATTGGAGATATTCGACCACCAACTACCCGGGGGAAAATGGCTTAGCATAAGTCTTCAATAAAATTCTCATCCAAATACTGAAGAAGACACTCAACAACAAGCGATAGTGGCATGAGCAGTTAGTTGAAGCCTTGTGGGCCTACTGTACCATATATAGAACTCCAACTCAGTCTACTCCTTTCTTTATAGTGTATGGGTATGAAGCCATTATATAATTAGAAGTTTAACTCCCATCACTAAGGATAGTTGTGGGTAGCAAGATCACAACAGAATAGAATGCTAAGTTGCGGTTAGAAGAGCTTGATGATTTGGAGGGGAGACACCTGTGGGCATTCCAATACCTTGAGTTGTACAAAGCTAAAATGATTCAAGCTCATAACAAGTTGGTCAACCCTAGAGCTTTTTAAGTATGAGAGCTTATTTTAGTTCTAAGGAGATCGATTGTTACTCATCGTAAGATGGGAGGCAAGTTTGAACTCACTCGAGAACTTATCAATCATAAGGGGTAGCACCCAATGCTTCCAATCATTGGGCTCTACTTAAAAAATATTATAAATCATGTTTGAAAATAATTATCATTAATGAAAATTCCATTTCAATTTCAATCTCTTCTATCTTGAAAGTATTCTTGTTTGTGAATCTTCCATGATGTGTTTAGGGTAGGTGTAAGGAACTTGAGTAGCATCCTATCCTTCATCGACACAACACAAATACAAACATATAAAATAAACACATATCTTTTATCTCTGGTTCTTCTTAGTTGAGATAACG
Organism: Cymbidium sinense; assembly: GCA_021442155.1. Taxonomy (NCBI): domain Eukaryota; kingdom Viridiplantae; phylum Streptophyta; class Magnoliopsida; order Asparagales; family Orchidaceae; genus Cymbidium; species Cymbidium sinense. Next base: position 218,430,494 of record CM038214.1, on the reverse strand, counting down.
TCCCCAACAACACTCACTTAGTAGCTGCTCTAGGTCGGGCTGATGTGTTACCTTGCTAGAGTGTCACCAGTGGTATTCTTGCTTTGGAGGATGTAAGTCTGCTATGCTTTCCTTCCTTACTTGGCCACTGTACACCGATGAGTGCCTTGTTAGTTTGGTAGGCCTTACTACATGGTTGGTAAGCTACCTCATATGAGCTTCATTTAAGAGGATGTGAGTTTGCTATGCTTTCTTCTTGGATTACCCTTTGTACACTGACTGGGATGAGTATATTTGAAGTATAGGATAAGTACCATAGCAGCTCCTTCCCTCTTTACTACTTCAAGTCTGGGTCTAGTCCTTCCTTAGGGCTCCCCGCTTAGTAGTCTCTCTAGGTTAGATAGCTATCATCGATAATAGACTATCGATGATGGGTTCTACTTGGAAAGTTGTAAGCTACAGCTTTCTTTCTTTTTAGATTGATCATTGCACAACACCTTTGGTTGGTTAGTTCTCACTATCTGGATACACCACTTTAATTTGATGGATACACACTCATGGGTTGGTTGGTTCTTTCTCCATTGGCCTATAACTTTCTCTTCCAGTGCTCAAGATAATTCCCCTAACATCACCTCCCCTGTGGGCACTATATTTAGATCACATCCTTTACAACCACATTTAGACACTACCTAGGTTACTATCGGATTAGACAGTTCCCCTTTTCCTAGTATCCACCACTGTGGTTGGAGAATCCATCCTATGGATATGCATATTCTCCCTTTGTCCAGTAAATCTGAGATAAGTCAAGGCTAACATAATTCTCTTGTATTAGGAAGACACCAGCTATACCTTTTCCCAGCGGGCATCTATATTTAGGCTGTGAAAACTCCTTATAGGAATTGCCTGACTACTCTTAAGTTCATATAAGTCCCTTGCGATATTCACTTAGTAGTCGCCCCTAAGTCAGGTTTAATTTGTTATGCTACCGATAGGTCACCCTAGTGGTTGTTCCCTTCTTTAGAAGATGTAAGTCTATTGCCTTCTTCTAGCACACCATTGCACAAGGCAACCCTTTAGGTTGGCTAGCTCTCTACATGGTAGACTATCCCTTTATTTGTAAACATGGGATATGTCGGTATATAGCCTTCTTAATGGGTTCACACGATAAGTCCATACATTAACTTCAGTTAAATTAAACCCAATGCTTTCGGTGGAGTTAAATCACACCCTTCTCTCCTAGTGGTGCCAAAACCATATGTAAACAAGTCAAGCAAAAAATTAATTTCAAAACCAACCTCCTAGTGGATCCAAATTAAACTAACTCCCCGGTAGTCTAAATCAAAGAAATCCAACACACTCTTATTTCCATTGGATACAACCCCAAAAAATTCTATGAAATCAAACTCAAATCCTAATCCCCAGTGGATAGCTTGAACTTGCTCCCCTAGTGGAAGGTTCATATACCTGATCCACAGCAGACTTGATCCCATATCTCTAGCAGATATGCCTCCACATCAATTAAAACAAAAATAATTAAAGTCAATTTGATTTTAATCCTTATTGGATTATAGATTCTTATCCCCAGTGAAACTTCTTTCCATAAATCATATAATTAAATCAAATTCAAACCTTATCCCCAGCAAATTTTCTTCTTATGCGATATAGACCCTTACATGTCATGTCCAATGCATGTGTGATCCCCTAGGATCTCCCAAGTCCTTGACATGGAATTCTCATCAAATCTTATTTCTTCTCTTATGCACCTAATACTTCAAAAATCTAACAATGTATTCATTCAAATTACATCATCTTAACATTATAATAAACATTTTAAGATTTTTGATGGTGCAAGCTCAGACTAACTATACAATATCATGCTAAAAATATTATTGTGTGAATTAACACACTATATTATGTTATAATATATGATGTTATATTATAATTTGCTATAATATAATATATTATCTAACATTACACCTCATTAGATTCACTTAAAAGAAAAAAATAGTAAAATATTTTCAAAATATGAATAATGATCATTTTGGATGTAAAATTATTAATTTTCTACTAGAAATGGTATAAAATAGCATAATTTTGGTGTTGCTTCTTGGTGTGTGCCATGAATTTAGCCAAATTCTTTCATCTCAACCTTCAAATTAATATTTTTGTGAGTTCTGACCCAATGTATTATAATAAATGTAAAACATACTAAAATGTACAATAACATTTAGTAACATGCCACCAAATTTATATATATGTGAAGTTATATTGTTATGTACATTATATTTTAATATGCTTTCATATAATAGATTATCTTAGATTACATCTTAAAATGAGTCACTTTAACCAAAAAATTTATAAAATTTGGTTGAAAAATTAAAATTCATTTTGGAGTCAAAATTCTATTCTTTTGATTAAATGAGACACGATAGCACACCCCTAATGATGTTCCCTAAAGCTTACCTTAAATTTGGCCAAATCCTATCATCTCATCCTATAAATTAGTATTTTTATAAATTACACTAGTAAACTCTACTAATCATACTATAACAAATTAAAATATGCTAAACAATAAGTAGTATTACATAATAGTATGCTATAATGCATGATGCTACACTATGTTATGGCATCCAATATTATAATACATAACATATTATATTATATTACATTGCATATCTCATAGGGATTATTTAAGATAAAAAAATCATATGATTACTCTCAATAAAAATCTATATATTTTAATCGTATCACTTACATATTTTAAATTGAAACAATATATTTTGATGCCATGCTCCACCGATTATGAATTTGGCCAAATTCCACCATTTTAAAGTCTAAATCATCATTTTTATAAATAATGCTAGTGTAGGCTCAACTGTATGATTGTAAAATACTAAAAGAATATAAAATGTTTAGAATAATATATTATGATGTATGATGCTATACTATGCTACAACATATAATATTTATTTTGAACATAAAATCTTTCTTTTAGACTACAAATGGTGTAGCACACCTTTGGTACTACAACCTAATTCCCACTTCAAATTTAATAAATTTCATCATCTGATTTATTAAATCAATATTTTTATAATTTATATTAATATAGACATAGGGCACAATACCATAATATACTAAAACATTTCAAAACATCTTATTACATCCTAAAACACATCACTACATACTCAAATATATGATGCTACATTATACTATAATATATGATATTATAATATGATTTAAGGTTAGGGTTTAGGGTACTCAAATCTTTAATAGTCAAGGGAAAGTCTCTTGAATACATTTTCTTTAGCTACCATAACTATGTTAGGATTAGGTCAATTTTTAGATCTACTCCTAATGACTTCTTAGTTCAAAGTTTAGGGTTTAGGGTTTAAGGTTATAGTTTAGGGTTAGTTTAGGGTTAGTTTAAGGTTTAAGGTTTAAGGTTAGTTTAGGGTTTAGGGTTTAGGGTTTAGGGTTTGAGGTTTAGGGTTTAGGGTTTAGGGTTTTAGGATTTAGGTTTATGGTTTAGGGTTTTAGGGTTTAAGGTTTAGGGTTTAGGGTTTAAGGTTTAAGATTTAGGGTTTAGGGTTTAGGGTTTAGGGTTTAGTGTTTATGGTTTAGGGATTATAGGGTTTAGGGTTTAAGGTTTTTTTTAATAGAGAACAAATTTAGATTCAACATTTCTTCTTTTTGACATCATCAACCAAGTATCACCCCATGTTTTCTAAGACACAAGCGATGACATAAATAAAATATGAGCACCCATAGAGAAAATAAAAAACCCTACATAAGTAGGACCATCTTTACTGTAATGACATAGTTCCATAAGTAGTAGATCAGATTGGCCATTCTTCAATTTCTCCAGTTTCCATCAGAACCATCCCCTCCTCTCGAGCAGTGGGATCCGCCAACATATCCTCAATCTCTCCCTCTACCACAACCACGGCTATAACCTCCATTGCTCCTCCTACCTCCATAACAACCACTGCTCTGACCACCATGTCTAGATCCCCCACCACCACGGGATACCAGCTCTGCCTTTGCCTCCATTTTGGTGAGCTTGGTTATGACGTTCTTTCAGGTTCTACCATTCAAGATTTAGTTTTAGTTTAGGGTTTATGATTTAGGGTTAGTTTAGGGTTTAGGTTTAGGCTTTTGATTAGGGTTTAGGGTTAGGGTTTAGGTTTTAAGTTTAGGTTGGGGTTTAGGGTTTAGGGTTTTAGGTTTAGCCTTTAGGATTTATGGTTTGGGATTTAGGTTTAAGAGTTTAGGGTTTAAAGTTTAGGATTTAGGGTTGTAGGTTTAGGGTTTAAGGTTTAGGGTTAGTTTTAGGGTTTAGGGTTTAGGGATTTATTTTTAAAATTAAATGAACTAGTAGGTTTAGGTTTATTTAGTTTATTTGTTATTTATTTGAGATTATTTTATTTTATTTAGGTTTTCTTTTTATTTTTATTTAATTTTTTTTATTTATTTTAGGTTTATTTACTTTAGTTTAGGTTTTTATTTTAGTTTACTTTTTAGGTTTAGGTTTTTTCTAGTTGAGTTTTGTTTTTATTTTATTTTTTAGGTTTAGGTTTTATTTTTTATTTTTAGGTTTAGGTTAGGTTTTTATTAAATTTTTTTAGGTTTTGGTTTTAGGTATTTTTATGCTTTATTTTATAGTTTAAGTTTAAGTTTATTTTATTTATTTAATTTAGGTTTAGGTTTAGGTTTTATTTATTTTAGTTTAGTTTATTTTAGTTTAAAATTAGGTTTATTTCATTTTGTTTATTTTCTTTTTATTTTAGGTTTAGGTTTTTTTTTTAAGTTTAGGATTTAGGTTTTATTTTTTATTTATTTTTTGGTTTACTTTTTTAGGTTTATGTTTTTATTTAATTTTAATTTTATTTTAGGTTTATTTTATTTTTTGTTTTTATTTTATTTAGGTTTTTTATTCTTTAGCTTATTTTATTTTTTAGTTTAGTTTAGGCGTTTATATATTATATTTTAGTTTATTTTTATTTTTTTATTTTATTTTATTTTTAGGTTTAAGTTTACATTTTAGTTTAGGTTTTTATTTTATTTAGTTTTTTTATTTTATTTAGGTTTAGGTTTTTTATTTTATTTTATATTTAGGGTTTAATGGTTTATTTTATGTTTAGGGTTGGGTTTAGGTTTAGGTCAATTATGATTTAGGGTTTAGAATTTTAGGGTTTAGCATTTACGATTTAGGGTTACAATTAAGGTTTAGCATTTAGTGTTTAGGGGTTAGGGTTTAGGGTTTAGGTTTTAGGGTTTAGGGTTAGTTTAGGGTTTTTTAGGATTTAGGGTCTAGGGCTTAGGGTTTAGGTTTGATTTAGGGTTTATGTTAGTTTAGGGTTTAGGATTTAGGGTTTAGGGTTTAGGGTTTATTTTTAAATTCAGTAAACTGGTAGGTCTAGGTTTATTTAGTTTATTTAGTTTATTTTTTATTTATTTAAGTTTATTTTATTATTATTTTTATTTAAGTTTATTTTTTATTTTTATTAAATTAAGATTACTTATTATAATTTAAGTTTTTTAATTTAGTTTAGTTTTAAAGTTTAGGTTTATCTTTTAGTTGAGTTTTATTTTTATTTTATATTATATGTTTAGTTTTTATTTTTTATTTTTAGGTTTAGGTTTAGGTTTTTATTTTATTTTTATAAGTTTAGATTTTAGGTTTTTTATTTTAGGTTTATTTTTAGGTTTTATTTTTTTAGTTTAGGTTCAGGTTTATTTTTAGTTTATTTATTTTATTTAGTTTAGGTTTAGGTTTATGCTTAGTTTATTTTAGGTTTAGGCTTAGGTTTATTTATTTTAGTTTAGGTTTAGGTTTATTTTATTTTCTTTATTTTTTTTAAGGTTAGGTTTTTTATTTAGTTTAGGTTTTAGGTTTTATTTTTTATTTATTTTTATGTTTTATTTTTAGGTTCATTTTTTAGGTTTAGGTTTTTTTAGTTTTTTATTTTATTTTATTTTAGGTTTGTTTTATTTTTAATTTTTAATTCTTTTAGGTTTATTATTCTTAGATTTATTTTATTCTTTAGCTTAGGTTAGGTTTTTATTTTTATTTTTTAGTTTATTTTCTTTTTTTATTTTATTTCATTTTTAGGTTTAGGTTTAGGTCTTAGTTTAGGTTTTTATTTTATTCGTATTTAGAATAGTTTAGGGTTTAGGGTTTTTTTAATTATTTTATTTTTAGGTTTTATTTAGTTTAGGATTAAGTTTTTAGGTTTTTAAGGTTTAGGGTTTAGGGTTTAGGATTTTGGGTTTATGGTTTAGGGTTTTAGGGTTTAGGATTTAGGGCATAGGGTAGGGTTTAGGGTTTAGGGTTTTGTGTTTAGAGTTTTTAGGGGTTAGGGTTAGTTTAGGGTTTTTTAGGATTTAGGGTATAGGGCTTAGGGTTTAGGGTTTAGGGTTGTAGGTTTAGGGTTTAGGGTTGGTTTCAGGGTTTAGGATTTAGGGTTTAGGGTTTAGGGTTAATTTTTAAATTCAGTAAACCAGCATGTCTAGGTTTATTTAGTTTATTTAGTTTATTTTTTATTTAATTAAGTTTATTTTATTATTATTTTTATTTAAATTTTATTTTTATTTTTATTTAATTTAGATTACTTATTATAGTCTAGGTTTTATAATTTAGTTTATTTTTAAGGTTTAGGTTTATCTTTTAGTTGAGTTTTATTTTTATTTTATATTTTATGTTTAGGTTTTTTTTTTAATTTTTAGGTTTAGGTTTAGGTTTTTATTTTATTTTTAGAGGTTTGGGTTTTAGGTTTTTTATTTTAGGTTTATTTTTAGGTTTTATTTTTTTAGTTTAAGTTTAGGTTTATTTTTAGTTTATTTTATTTTATTTAGTTTAGTTTTAGGTTTATGTTTAGTTTATTTTAGGTGTAGGTTTAGGTTTTATTTATTTTAGGTTAGGTTTAGGTTTATTTTATTTCTTTTTTTTTTTTAAGGTTAGGTTTTCTATTTAGTTTAGGTTTCAGGTTTTATTTTTATGTTTTATTTTTAGGTTCATTTTTAAGGTTTAGGTTTTTTAAGTTTTTATTTCATTTAATTTTAGGTTTATTTTATTTTTAGTTTTTATTTCTTTTAGGTTTATTATTCTTAGATTTAATTTATTTTTTAGCTTAGTTTAGGTTTTTTTTTTTATTTTTTAGTTTATTTTCATTTTTTATTTTATTTTATTTTTAGGTTTAGGTTTAGGTTTTAGTTTAGGCTTTTATTTTATTTTATTTTGGAATAAGTTTTTTTAATTATTTTATTTTTAGGTTTTATTTAGTTTAGGATTAAGCTTTTAGGTTTTTAAGGTATAGGGTTTAGGGTTTAGTGTTTTGGGTTTCTAGTTTAGGGTTTTAGGGTTTAGGATTTAAGGCTTAGGGTAGGGTTTAGGGTTTAGGGTTTATGGTTTAGGGTTTTGTGTTTAGGCTTTAGGGTTTAGGGTTTTTTTGGTTTAAGGTTTAGGGTTTAGGGTTAGTTTAGGGCTTTAAGGTTTAAGGTTTAGGGTTTAGGTTTAGGGTTAAGGTTTAGGGTTAGTTTAGGGTTTAGGGTTTATGGTTTAGGGTTTTAGGATTTAGGGTTTAGAGTTTGGGGTTTAGGGTTTAGGCTTTTTTAGAGTTTAGGGCCTAAGGTTTAGGGTTTAGGGTTTAAAGTTGTAGGTTTAGGGTTGCAAGTTTAGGGTTTAGGGTTTATGGTTACTTTTAGGGTTTAGGATGTAGGATTCAGGGTTTATGGTTTATGGTAATTTTTTAAATTAAGTAAACTAGTAGGCTTATGTTTATTTAGCTTATTTTTTATTTTAGTTTATTTTAGTTTATTTTATTTTTTCTTTTTATTTAGGTTTATTTTTTACTTTGATTTAGTTTAGTTTATTTAGTTTAGGTATATTTATTTTATTTTATTTTTTAGGCTTAGGTTTATGTTTATGTTCATTTTCTAGTTTATTTTTATTTTTATTTTATTTTTTAGGTTTAGGTTTTATTTTTTATTTTTAGGCTTAGGTTTAGGTTTTATTTTATGTTTTTTAATTTTAGGTTTTAGGTTTTTATTTTAGGTTTGTATTGTAGGTTTAGGTTTATTTTTAATTTATTTTATTTTATTTAGTTTAGGGTTTCAGTTTAGGTTGTTTTAGGTTAAGGTTTAGGTTTTATTTATTTTAGTTTAGTTTATTTTAATTTAGATTTAAGTTTATTTTATTTTGTTTATTTTAGGTTTAGTTTTTTTCGAGTTTAGGTTATATTTTTTATTTATTTTCAGGTTTATATTTTAGGTTTAGGTTTTATTTACTTTTTATTTTATTTTAATATTGGTTTATTTTATTTTTATTTTACATTTAGTTTTTATTTTATTTATGTTTTTTATTTTTTTGGTTTATTTTATTTTTAGTTTAGTTTAGGTTTTAATTTACTTTGTTTTTATGTTTATGTTTAGGTTTAGGTTTAGGTTTTTATTTAGGTTTTTATTTTTTTTATTTTTTTATTTTATTTAGGTTCAGGTTTTTTTATTTATTTTATGTGTAGGTTTTATATAGTTTAGGTTTAGGTTTTTAGGTTTTTAGGGATTAGGGTTTAGTGTTTACGGTTTGAGGTTTAGGGTTTATGGTTTAGGGTTGTAGGTTCTAGGGTTTATGGTTTAGGGTTTAGTGTTTAGGGTTTGGCGTTAGCTTAGGGTTGAAGTTTAGTTTAAGGTTTTGGATTTAGGGTTTAGGGTTTAGGGATAGGGTTTTCTTAATTTAATTTAATTTAATTTAATTTGATTATTTTAAATTAAGTAAATTGGTAAGATAAGGTTTATTTTGTTTATTTATTTTATTTTATTTTTTTTTTTTGTTTATTTTATTTTTTATTTTTATTTAGGTTTATTTTTATTTTTATTTAGTTTAGTGTATACATTTTATGTTTATTTATTTTAATTTAAGTTTTTTATTTTAATTAATTTTTTAGGTTTAGGTTTAGGTTTAGGTGCATTTTTTAGTTTAGTTTTATTTTTATTTTTATTTTATTAGTTTAGGTTTTATTTTTTTATTTTTAGGTTTAGGTTTAGGTTTTTATTTTATAATTTTAGGTTTATCTTTTTATTTTTGGTTTATTTTTAGGTTTTATTTTTTAGTTTAGGTTTAAGTTATTTTTGTTTTATATTATTTTATTTAGGGTTTAGGTTTAGGTTTAGGTTTAGTTTATTTTAGGGTTAGGTTTAGATTTTATTTATTTTAGTTTAGGCTTAGGTTTATTTAATTTTTATTTTAGATTTAGGTTTGTATTTAGTTTAGGGTTTAGGTTTTTTTCTTTATTTATTTTTAAGTTTAGATATTTATTTATTTTTATTTTATTTTATTTTAGGTTTAGTTTTTATTTTATTAAGGTTTTTATTTTTCAATGTAGTTTAGGTTCTTATTTATTTTATTTTAGTTTAGTATTTATATTTTATTTTATTTTCTTTTTAGGTTTAGGTTTAGTTTAAGTTTTAGTTTATGCTTTTATTTTCATTTATTTTTTTGTTTTATTTTGGTTTAGATTGTTTTACTAATTTTATTTTTTAGGTTTTATTTAGTTTAGGTTTAGGTTTTTGGCTTTTCAGGGTTTAGGGTTTGGGGTTTGGGGTATAGGGTTTAAAGATTAGGGTTTAGGGTGCAGGGTTTAGATTTTAGGGTTTAGGGTTTAGGGTTTAGGGTTTAGGGTTTAAGGGTTTAGGGTTTAGGGTTTAGGTTTTAGGTCAGGATAAGGATTTAGGAGGGTTTTAGTTTTTTTTTAATGAAGAAAATTGACATTTCTTCTTTTTGATTTCATCAACTAAGTAACACACCAGTTTTAAGTCAAGTGATGACATAAATAAAAAAGCATGCATAGGCAAATCAAAAACCACTATAAAAAGCAGTTCCATAAATAAAGTAGATTGGTTGTTATAATTTCTCTAGTTCCCATTAGAACCATGTCAGTGGAACCACCATCATATCCTCTCTCTCTCTCACCATGCACCGTAACCTCGTGGCTCCTCAGCCTCCATAACCCGACCTTTGTTCTAACCACCACCTCCATATCCACCAACACCTCTAGAACCCCCATCATCCTTTGTGATAGCGTCACTCGCCTTCACCTCCCTGGTGGGATCTAGGCGAGCACGGTTGAGATGTTCCGACCATCAGGTTACGCCCATTCTTAAGGTTTACGTTTATTAGGTTTATTTTTTAATTTATTTAGTTACTTTAGGTTTAGGTTTAGGGTTTGGGTTTAGGGTTTAGGGTTTAGGGTTAAGGTTTAAGGTTTAGTGTTTTAGGGTTTCATGGTTTATGCTTTAAGGGTTTAGGGTTTAATGTTTAGTGTTAGGGTTTAGGGTTTACGGATTTTGGGTTTATAATTTAGGGTTTACGATTTAGGGTTTTTTAGGGTTTAGGGTTTTGGAATTAGGAGTGTTGTAGGTTTAGACTTTAGGGTTTAGGGATTTAGGTTTTGGGATTTTTTTCTTTAAAAAAATTAAGTAAACTAGTAGGTTTTGGTTTATTTAGTGTTTTTTATTTATTTTAGTTTTTTTATTTAGGTTTATTTTTTATATATTTTTAGTTTGGTTTATTTATTTTAGGTTTATTTATTTTAGTTTAAGTTTTTTATTTTAGTTTAATTTTTTAGGTTTAAGTTGAGGTTTATGTTTATTTTTTCATTTATTTTTATTTTAAATTTATTTTTTAGTTTTAGGTTTTATTTTTTATTTTTATGTTTAGGTTTGTATTTTATTTTCTTAGGTTTAGGTTTTAGGTTTTTATTTTAGGTTTATTTTTAGGTTTAATTTTTTAGTTTAGGTTTAGGTTTATTTTTAATTTATTTTATTTTATTTAGTTTATGGTTTACGTTATGTTTATTTTAGGTTTAGGTTTAGGTTTTATTTATTTTAGTTCAATTTATTTTAGTTTAGGTTTAGGTTTATTTTATTTTTTTTTAAGCTAAGATTTTATTTTTAGTTTAGGGTTTGGGTTTTATTTTTTATTTATTTTTAGGTTTAGGTTTATTTTATTTTGGTTTATTTTTTAGGTTTAGATTTTTATTTTGTTTTTATTTTATTTTATTTTAAGTTTATTTTATTTTTATTTAGGTATAGTTTTTATTTTATTTAGGCTTTTTATTCTTAGCATTATTTTATTTTTTTAGTTTTGTCTATGTTTTTATTTATTTTATTTTAGTTTATTTTTAGTTATTTTATTTTATTTTTTTAGGTTTAGGTTTAGGTTTAGGTTTTAGTTAGGTTTTTATTTTATTTAATTATTTTATTCTATTTAGGTTTAGGTTTTTTAATTATTTTATTTTTTAGGTTTTATTTACTTTAGGTTTAGGTTTTTAGGTTTTTAGTGTTTTGGGTTTAGTGTTTAGGGTTTAGGGTTTAGTGTTTTAGGATTTAAGGTTTAGTGTTAGGGTTTAGTGTTTGGCTTTTTAGGGTTTAGGTTAACTTAAGGATTAGGGTTATAGTTTAGGGTTTTGGGATTAGGGTTTATGATTTAAGCTTTAGGCTTTAGGGTTTTTAGGGTTTAGGGTTTATGGTTTAGGGTGAATTTAGGAATTTGGGTTTAGGGTTTTAGGGTTTAGGGTTTAGGGTTTAGGGTTTAGGTTAGGGTTAGGGTTTAGGGTTTAGGTTTAGAGTTTGGGGTTAGTTGAGGGTTTAGGGTTTAGGGTTTAGGGTTGTAGGTTTAGGTTTAGGGTTTAGGGTTAGTTTTAGGGTTTAGGGTTTAGGATTTAGGGTTTAGGTTTTAGGGTTTAAGGTTTAGGGTTATTTTTTTAAATTAAGTAAATGAGTAGGTTTAGGTTTATTTATTTTATTTTTTATTTATTTTAGTTTATTATATTTTTTATATATTTTAGTTTATTTTATTTTTATTTTTATTTTGGTTTATTTATTTATTTAGTTTAGTTTATTTATTTTAGGCTTTTTTATTTTAATGCTTGTCATGGAGTTGGCATATGCGGAGGATGAGTCATATCAATAAAGGTTCAAAATAGACAAGTCTTATCCTTATTGATAAACTCATCAAAAGTACTCTCTCTTGAAGGGGAGGTTGCCATTGCCGAAGGATGAGGAGTTGGGTGGAGGCAATCATTCATGGATTACTAAGAGGCAAACTACCTCAAGAGAGTCGAGCCCAGATGAAGTAGAGCACTTTCCACACTCTTGTGGATGATTTCTTATCTGTGATCTTTCGATCAAATGTGGTTATGTTGTTTAAATACTGCAAGCGAAGATAAGATCATGTAGAAACTCGAGGGATTATGTGGAGCAAACCATTTCGATCCAAAGATGAAAGCAAAGATCAAGAGACTAGGATACTACTAGGCGTAGATGATCAAGATTGCATTGATATGGCGATGCCACCAATGTCAAATATAGTGTGGTCTACACCACCCAAACAACCATCATTTGGCTACAAAGCCATTAAGTGTTGAGATGACATAGTGCTCGATTAATCCTCATTCTTCCAAGAGTCATCGATTCATCTTAGCCAAATGGGTAAAGGCAATTCCACTCAAATAGGTCATAGCTTCGGCATGTGCTCTAGATTTTAGAAACCATATGTATAGGTTCAAAGTTCCTCGATATATCGATGTATTTGCATTCAAGAGCACCGAGATCAACAACTTTTCTTTGAGACATAACATAGATTGGAGATATTCTACCATTAACTACTCGAAGGTAAACAGCTTAGCAGAAGCCTTCAACAAAACCCTCATTCAAATACTAAAGAAGATAGTCGATAACAATAAGAGATAGTGGCATGAGCAATTAGTTGAAGCCTTGTGGGCCTACCACACCATATAAAACTCCAACTCAGTCGTCTCCTTTCTCCTTAGTGTATGGATCCAAAGCCATTCTACCATTAGAAGTCCAATTCTCATCACTAAGGATAGCTATGAGTAGCAAGAATGCCAAGTGATGGTTAAAAGAGCTCAATGGTTTGGAGGAGAGACCCCTGCAGGCATGCAAAAACTACTAGTTATACAAAGCTAAAATGATTTAAGCTCATAACAAGTTGGTCTGTCCTAGAGCTTTTGAAGTAGGAGAGCTTATTTTAGTTCTAAGGAGATTGTTTGCAAGATGGAAGGCAAGTTTGAACCCACTTGGGATGGCCCTTTTCACATAGAAGGCTACCAAGGAGGATCTTATCACTTATTAATAATAAGAGAGCATCCCTTGCAATCAATGCTCTACTAAAATAAATATTAAAATTATGTTTGAAAATAATTATCATCAATGAAAATTTTTTATTTTGAATTCAATCTTCCATGTTGAAAGTATTCTTGTTTATGAATCTGCCATGATGTGTTTAGGGTAGGTGTAATGAACTTGAGTGGCATCTTATCCTTCATCAAAACAACACAAACACAAACTGCACATAAACATATAAAACAAACACATATCTTTTATCTCGAGCTACTCTGAGTTGAGATAATTCCCCCAAAAGCACTCACTCAGTAGCTTCCCTAGGTCAGACCGACGTGTTGTCTTGTTAGTGTGTCACCCCAATGGTTTTCTTATTTTGGAGGATGTAAGTCTGCTACACTTTCCTTCCTTACTTGGCCATTGAACATCGATGAGCGCCTTGTTATTTTGGTAGGACTAACTACGTAGCCAATAAGCTAACTCATGTTGGCTTTGATTAAGAGGATGTGAGTCTGCTACACTTTCTTCTTGGATTAGCCTTCATGCACTAACTGGATCGAGTATATTTGAGGTTTAGGATAAGTCTCCTAGTGGCTCCTTCTCTCCTGATTGCTTCAAATCTGGGTCTAGTCCTTCCTTGTGGCTCCCCGCTTAGTAGTCGCTCTAGGTTAGATAACATATGCCCCGTCGATGACAGACTATCCTGATAATCAGTTCCACTTAGAAAGTTATAAGCCTGCATGCTTTCTTTCTAGATTGATCATTGCACATCAACAAGCACCTTAGGTTGGTTGGTTCTCACCTTAGGTAAAGGTCGACATAGCCCCTTCTCAGTGTGGTACCTCGCACACCAACAGGGTCCATGCAAACATATAAACAAAAAATATATTCACTTGTGGATTAGGAGGACACCCCATGGGACCTTTTTTTACATCTTATCTTTAGAGGCGGTGTTGGTAGAACTCCCTATAGAATTATCGACTACTCTTGAGTTGATATAAGTCCCCATCATTCAAAGTAGCCCCTAAGTTGGGTTTGATTTATTGTGCTACCCGGTTGTTCCCTATTTTAGAAGATGTAAGTCTGCTATGTCTTTTTGCTAGCATAGTTGTTGCGCACTGAAAGGTAACCCCTTAGGTTGGCTAGCTTTACCCCATGGCCAGTAGACTATCCCTTTGGATTGATAAATCTGAGGTAGGAGAAGTCCGATATAACCCCTTCTCAGTGGGTCCATTTACACCATAGTCCATAAATCTATCAAATTTGACTGAGCTCACATCCCCAGAGGATATGCCCTCAATTTAAAATCAAACTAAACCAAACAAATCATATCAAATGACATGAATGTAAGATAAAATTATTCCTGACTACTTTTGAGTTGGCATAAGTCCCCAGCGGCAATCACTTAGTAGTCGCCCTAGGTCAGGTTCAATTTGTCATGCATCCAACAGATCACCCCAGCCATTGTTCCTCACTTTTGAAGATGTAAGTCTGCTACACCTTTTCCTCGCATAGACATTGCACTCCAAAAGGCAACTCCTTAGCTTGGCTAGCTCTACCCTACAACCGATAGATTATGCCTTTGGACTTGTAAAACTTAGGTAGGTCAAGGCTGATATAGCCCCTTCTTAGTGGGTCCATCGCACACCGAGAGGGTCCATACATTTACTTAGATTAAACTAAAACCAATCCAATTTTCCCCAGTGGAGTTAAATCACACCCTTCTCCCCAGTGGAGTCCCAAATCTTATATAAACAAGACAAGAAAATAAATTAAATTAAAAACCAACCTCCCTAGTGGAGCCAAATTAAACCAACTCCATAAGTAGAGTCTAAATCAAAGAAATCCAACCAAACTCTCATCCCTAGCGTATACATCCCCAAACAAATATATGAAATGAAACTCAAATTCAAATCCCGAAAGATAGCTTTGAACACCTTAGTGGAAGGTTAATATACCAATCCCCAAGACTTGAGCCCATATCTCTAGCGCCTCCACATTAAAATATAATATAAATTAATTTTAATCTTAATCCTATTATAGATTCTTATCCATAGCATCTTTCTTTCCATAAATCATATAATCAAATTCAAACTTTGTCCCCAACAATTTTCTTCTTTTATGCCCTCGACATAGACCCCTCACATGTCATGTCCAATGCATGTGTGATCCACTAGCGGATCTCCCTCCATGTCATTGACTTTGAATTCTCATTAAATCTTATTTCTTCTCTTATGAACACCTTTAATACTTCAACCAAAAGCTTAACAATGTATTCGTTCAAATTACATCATGTTAACATTGTAATCAACATTTTATGATTTGCGACAGTTCAAGCTTACACTAACTATACAATATCATGCTAAACATATTATCGTGTAAATTAACACACTATATTATATTATAATATATGATGTTATATCATAATTTGCTATAATATAATATATTATCTAGCATTACACCTCATTAGAATCACTTAAAAGGAACAAATAATAAAATTTTCTCAAAATATGAATAATATTAATTTTGGATGTAAAATTGTTATTTTCCTATTATAAATGGTTCAAAATAGAATAATTTTGGTGTTGCTTCTTGGTGTGTGCCATGAATTTGGCCAAATTCTTCCATCTCATCCTTCAAATTACCATTTTTGTGAGTTTTGACCCAATGTATTATAACAAAAGTAAAACATACTAAAATGTACAATAACATTTAGTAACACACACCATATTCATATATATGTGAAGTTATATTGTTATGTACATTATATTTTAGTATGCTTTCATATAATATATTATCTCACATTACACCTTAAAATGAATCACTTTAAGCAAAAAATTTATAAAATTTGGTTGAAAAATAAACATTTATTTTGGATGTAAAATTCCATTCTTTTGATTAAATTACACACCATACAAGTTCCCTAAAGCTTACCTTAAATTTTGCCAAATCCCATCATACCCATAAATAAGTATTTTTTGAATTATGAGTACAAACTCTACTACATCATACTATAACAAACTAAATTATGCTAAAAAAAGTAAATACTCTAATAATATGCTATAATGCATGATGTTACACTATGATATGGTATCCTATATTATAATACACTATAACATATTATATTATATTATAATGGATATCACATCACCAGGGGCTGCTTAAGATAAAAAATCAAAAAATAGTCTAAATAATAAAAACTATATGTTTTAGTCGTATCACTTACATATTTTAAATTGAAACAATATATTATGATGCCATGCTCTGTTTTTTATGAATTTGGCCAAATTCCACCATTTTAAAGTATAAATCAACATATTTATAAATAATGCTTATGTAGGATCGACTGCATGATTGTAAAATATTAAAAGAATTTAAAATGTGCAAAATAATATATTATGATATATGATGTTATACTATGCTACAACATATAATATTTATTTTGAACATAAAATTTTACTTTTTAGACTACAAGTGGTGTAATTGACCTTTGGTACTACAACCTAATTCCCACTTCAAATTTAACAAATTTCATCATCTGATTTATTAAATCAATATTTTTATGATTTACATTTATATAAACTATGAGGCATAATACCATAATATACTAAAACATTTCAAAACATTTTATAACATCCAAAAACACATCACTACGTGCTCAAATATATGATGATACATTATACTATAATATATGATATTATAATATGATTTAGGGTTAGGGTTTAGGGTATTTAAATCTCTAATAGTCAAAGGGTTTAGGGTTAATTTAGGATTAGACATCTTTATTCAAGGTTTTTTAGGTTTAGGTTTAAGGTTTTTTGGGTGGTTTAGGGTTTTAGGTTTAGGTTTGAGGTTTAGGGTTTATGTTTAGGTTTTTTTAGGGTTTAGGGTTTTTTTAGTTTTAGGGTTTAGGGTTTTAGGTATTTATGATTTATGGTTTAGGGATTAAGTTTTAGGTTTAGGGTTTAAGTTTTAGTTTAAGGTTTAGGGTTTAAGGATTTTTTTTAGTAGAGAACAAATTACGATTCAACATTTCTTTTTTTCAATTTCATCAACCAAGTAACACCCCAAGTTTTTTAAGACATAAACGACAATATAGATCAAAATGACCACTCATAGAAAATCAAAACCAAAGATAAGAAGCGTCTCTATAAAGACATAGTTCCATAAGTAGCTGATCGATCTTTCTTTAGTTTCTCCAATTCCCATTAAGAACCACCTCGCCTCTCAAGTAGGGGATCCCCATCATATGCTATCTCTGCCACCATGGCTATAACCTCAGGTCTCTCTTCCCCTCCATAACCACCAGCTCACCACTTCCCATATCACCTCTCGGATCCCCACCACCACTATAATAGCCATAGCCTCCACCTTTGCCTCCACCATCAAATCTAGACTGAGCCTAGTTGATGGTGATGTTCCTGCCATCAAGGTTTTGCCTATTCTTAGGGTTTAGGGTTAGTTTAGGGTTTAAGGTTTGGGATTTAGTGTTTAATGTTGTAGGTTTTAGGGTTTAGGGTTTAGGTTTTAGGGTTTTGTGTTTAAGGTTTAGGGTTTAGGATTTAGGGTTTAGGGTTTAGGGCTTAGGGTTTAGAGTTTAGGGTTTTAGTGTTTAGGGTTTAGGGTTTAGAGTTATAGGTCTAGGGTTATAGGTTTAGGATTTGTGGTTTAGGGTTAGTTTTAGGGTTTAGGGTTTAGGGTTTAGCATTTAGGATTTAGGGTTTAGGATTTTATAAATTAAAATGCAGCGGGTTTAGGTTTATTTACTTTTTTATTTATTTATTTGAGTTATTTTAGTTTTTATTTCTATTTAGGTTTATTTTTTATTTTTAATTTAGTTTAGTTTATTTATTTTATGTTTATTTATTTTTAGTTTAGGTTTTTTATTTTTGTTTATTCCTTAAGTTTTGGTTTATTTTTTTAGTTGAGTTTTATTTTTATTTTATATTTTGGGTTTAAGTTTTATTTTTTATTTTTAGGTTTAGGTTTAGGTTATTATTTTATTTTTTTAGGTTTAGGTTTTAGGTTTTCATTTAAGGTTTATTTTTAGGTTTTATTTATTAGTTTAGGTTTAGGTTAATTTTTAGTTTATTTTATTTTATTTAGTTTAGGTTTAGGTTTAGGTTTAGTTTATTTTAGTTTAGGTTTAGGTTTATTTATTTTGTTTGTTTTAATTTTATTTTAGGTTTAGGATATTTTTATTAGTTTAGGGTTCACATTTTATTTATTATTTATTTTTATGTTTTACTTTTAGGTTTATTATTTAGGTTTAGGTTTTTATTTAGCTTTTATTTTAGTTTATTTTATGTTTATTTTTTTATTTTACATTTAGTTTTTATTTTATTTATGTTTTTATTTTTAAATTTATTTTAATTTTTTAGTTTAGTTTATGCTTTTATTTATTATATTTTATTTAAGTTTTTAATTTTTCATTTTATTTTATTATTACGTTTAGGTTTAGGTGTAGGTTTAGGTTTAGTTTTAGTTTAGGTTTTTATTTTTATTTTTATTTTATTTTATTTTATTTTGGCTTAGGTTTAGGTTTTATTGGTTTTTTAGTTATTAGCTTTTGTGGATTTTAGTGATTTAGGCAGTTTTAGGGGTTGGTTGAGGGTCCAAGGTTTAGGTTAGTGAGGGTTTAGGGTTTAGTTTGGTTTAGGCTGTTTAAGGTTTAAGGTTTTTGGTTGGGTTTTGGCCAGTGGTTTTAGGTTTAGGGTTTATGGTTTAGGGTTTGGGGTTTATGGTTTTTAGGTCTAGGTTTTAGGTTGATGGTTTAGGTTTTAGGTCAGGTTTTAGTTTAGGTTTTTAGTTTTTTTACGTAATAATTCGTGATTCAACATTTATTCTTTTCGATTTCATCAACCATGTAACACACCAAGTTTTCTAAGACACAAGCGATGATATAGATAAAAAAGGTGCACACAAAGAGCAAATCAAAAACCCTAGATAACTAGAACTATCTCTACAATAAAGACACGCTCCATAAGTTGATCCATTTTTTAGTTTCTCAGCCCATCAAAACCACATCCTCTCAGAGGATCCACCATCATATCCCCGATCTCTCCCTCCATCACCATCAAGACGGTAACTTCCGTAGCTCCTCCCGCCTCCCCACCACCACTGCGATAACTGTCGCCTCCGCTTTCTCCTCCCTTACTAGATCTAGACTAAGTCAGATTGACGGTGATGTTCCTACCATCAAGGTTCTGCCCATTCTTAGGGTTTAACTTTAGGTTTAAGTTTATTAGGTTTTTGGGTTTAGTTTTATTTTATAATTTATTTAGTTACTTTTGGTTTAGCTTTAAGGTTTTGGGTTTAGGGTGTAGGGTTTAATGTGTAGGGTTTAAGGTTTATCGTTTAGGGTTTAAGGGTTTAGGGTTTAGGATTAGGTTTAGGTATAGTATAGGTTTTGTAGGTTTTGGGTTTTAGGGTTTAGGGTTTAGTGTTTAGATTGTAGGTTTATAGTGTGTAGGCATGATTTAGAGTTTATAGATTTTTTTTTAAATTAAGTAAACTGATAGGTTTATGTTTATTTAGTTTATTTATTTATTTATTTATTTTATTTTATTTTAAATTTTTAATTAGGTTTATTTTTATATTTTAATTAATTTAGTTTATTTACTTTTATTTATTTTAGTTTAGGTTTTTTTTTAGTTTTTTTTTAGGTTTAGTTTTTTTAGTTTAAGTTTTATTTTGTTTTATTTTTAAGGTTATGATTTAATTTTTTTTTTAGGTTTAGGTTTAGGTTTTTTTTTTTTTTTTAGGTTTTAGGTTTTATCTATCTAGGTTTTATTTTTAGTTTAGGTTTAGGTTTATTTTATTTTATTTTTATTTGGTTTAGGTTTAGTTATATTTATTTTAGTTTAGTTTTTTTTTTGTTTAGGTTTAGGTTTATTTTATTTTGTTTATTTTATTTTTATTTTGGTTTAGGTTTTTTTTGGTTTTGGTTTTTAGGGTTTTTTATTTTTTTCAAGTTTTATTTTAAAGTTTCTTTTTTAACTTTAGGCTTTTAATTAGTTTTTATTTTATTTTATTTTAGGTTTATTTTATTTTAATTTTATTAAGGTTTTTTATTCTTAGGTTTATTTTATTTTTTAGTTTTGTTTAGGTTTTTCTTTATTTTATTTTAGATATTTTTATTTTTATTTTATTTTATTTCTGTTAGGTTTAGGTATTTATTTTTACTTTAATTTAGTTTTTCATTTATCTATTTTGTTTATTTAGTTTATGTTTTGTGGTTAGTTTTAGGTTTAGTGGTTTAGTGCTAGGACAGTTTTAGGTTTGTGGTTTAGGGTTTTGTGGTCAAGATTTAGGGTTTATTTTGGTGGGGTTTATGGTTTATAGGGTTGGTAGAGTTTGTTAATAATTTAGGGGTTTTGGGTTTAGGTTAGTTTAGGGTTTGTTAGGATTTAGGTTTAGCCTAGGGTTTTTTTTTTTAAGCCCAGGTTTAAAAATTAGTTTCTTTAGATCATTTTTATTTATTTTAGTTTAATTTATTTCTTATTTTTATTTAGGTTTATTTTTATTTTTGTTTATTTTTGTTTAGTTTAGATTTTTTATTTTTGTTTGTTTTGTAGGTTTATGTTTAGGTTTATGTTTATTTTTTTTTTTTTTATTTTAGGTTGTTTAATTTTAGTATTTATTAGTTTGCTTATGTTTTTTAATTAGGTTTACATTTTTATTTTTAGGTTTATTTTTTTGTTTTTATTTTTAGTTTAGGTATAGATTTATTTTTAGTTTATTTTAGTTTATTTAGTTTAGGTTTAGGTTTAGGATTTATTTATTTTAGTTTAGTTTATTTCAGCTAGGTTTTGTTTATTTTATTTTATTATTTTAGTTGAGGTATTTTTTTTAGTTTAGGGTTTAGGTTTTATTTTTTAATTATTTTTAGGTTTAGATTTTTATTTTGTTTTTATTTTATTTCATTTTTGGCTTACTTAGGTTTAGGTTTTTTATTTTGTTTTTATTTTATTTCATGTTTAGTTTCTATTTTATTTAGGTTTTTTATTTTTAGGTTTATTTTATTTTTTTAGTTTAGTTTAGGTTTTTCTTTATTTTATTTTATTGTAATTTTTATTTTTTTATTTTATTTTATTTTTAGGTTTCAATTTAGGTTTATATTTAATTTATTTTATTATTTTATTTTATTTAGGTTTAGGTTTTTTTAGTTTATTTCTATGTTTTATTTAGTTTAGGTTTAGGTTTTTAGGTTTTTATGATTTACGATTTAAGGTTTAGGGTTTGGGGTTTAGAGTTTAGGGTTTAGGGTTTAGGATTTAGGGTTTGGGGTTTGGGGTTTAGTTTTTAGGTTTAAGGATCAGGTTCTAGTTTAGGGTTTAAGGTTTTTTATTTTTTTAACAGAGAACAAATTCAGATTCAACATTTCTTCTTTTCAATTTCATCAACCATGTAACATAGCAGGGAAGTGAGGTAATCAAATGACCTCCTTGGTGCTAGCTAAAGCCTGGTGTTCTCAAAATGTCTAGACTATATAGCAATTACCATTGAATCTTATATAAATCAACACATGAATAGAGGAAAGAGAAGTCAACATGCATACACTTAAGCTATAAACACATGCATTTCTTATGTATTTATAACTAGCATCATAACACATATTATTATTCATTTATAAGTTTTTTACAAATAAATTTGGAATTAATGCATATATTTAATTAAATCAACACATGCAAGCTTACATAAAAGAAATCCATTTTATTTTACTTGATTTTGAAAAGATGGATGCATGAATTCAAATGACATACCAAATTTAACATGATTGAAAAGAGGACAATCAAATATAAGCATGTGATTCATTCAACCAAACTAGTTCTTAAGGATAATCAAATCAAATAAGATTATTTAAAGCAAACCGAAGCTTCTTTTTTAATTAAGTTTTGGATTTGATTTGATTTAAAGAGGAGAAGAGAAATCATCGCTTGTTGTTTCAAACCCATTCCCACATTAGTGATTGATTTAATTTAAGAAACTATAATTAAGTTGATTTTATGGGTTAATTAAGTTGTAGCCTTAATTAGATGAATTAATTACCCTTACCTTTGCCACCTTAAAGTAATTAACTAAATAATTATGAGCCAACATGATATGCATGGAAAATAAAGTTCTAATGATCCTAGGAAATAAAAGGTGCCTAATGCAATTGGCTCATGATTAATAGTTAATTAGATTAAGGGACTTAATTAATTACTCTTATGGTTTTCCCACACATGTGGACTAACCATAATTTCATTAAAATCTTTTAGGTTATTAAACACCTAAAGATCTACCCCATGATTTAATTAATTAAGGTCTGATGTGATTATAGTTTCAATTTGATTAAATGATTTAATTAATAATTTCAATCTTAATTAATTTCATTTTTAAAATGGTGAAATGAACTTAGGGAAAGGTGTTCCAACCCTTTTTCTTTTGTTCACTTACTGTTAAGCAATGATAAATAAACTTAATTAACTAATTTATTACTACTCATGGGATTAATTAATCATTAATTAACTTAAAAGCATAGTTAAGGTTTAATTAGTCAATTTTTCTAATTAAGTGAGCAATAAATCCCAAGAAAATCATGGGAGGCAGACGTCATCCCATTAAATTAACCCACCAAATTTAGGATTAATTGCTCAAGTAATAAAAAAGTAATTAAGCTAATTAATTTTGTCATTAAACCTTAATTAAACCTTAATTAAACCTTAATTATTGTTCAAACTTAGTTAAGATCATTTTTAATTAATTCTCTTCAAAAATACCTTTAAAATTTGTATTTATTTGCATTTTTAATATTTCTCTATGATGTTTTAAGATGTCTAAAAGTTTCAGTCATTAAAAATGATTAATTAAACCTAATTAAAGCCTAATCTTATTTGCGCCATGTGGTGCGCTGATTCATCGTGCTTTCCACGTGGCACAGCGGGATTGGCTACTTAAAACTTATCCTACTCAGCACCTACGTGGCGGTGATGAACATGCTTTCTCATCCACCATCTGATCATAGATCAGAAATTTATGATTAATACCATAGCTTAATAGGATCCAATGGTCAAGATTACATGAGATGCCAGTTTTCTTCAAAAAGCTCCAACCCATTTTTCCTAAGGATCAATTTTGGAAGCATACCTCGTCGGAGCTCAAGATCGATGGCTTGAATGATTGAGGAAGCTTCATCTAGTGGAGACAAAGGCCTATTGAGCAGATATACCTCCACATCAATTAAAATAATACAAATTAAATTTGATTCAATCTTAATCCCAAAGGATTATAGATTCTTATCCATAGCAGATCTTCTTTCAATAAATCATATAATCAAATCAAATTCAAACCTTGTCCCCAATAGATTTTCTTCTTTTATGCCCTCAACATTGACCCCTCACATGTCATGTCCAATGCATGTGTGATCCCCTAGCGGATCTCCCTCCATGTCATTAACATTGAATTCTCATCAAATCTTATTTCTTCTTATATGAACACCTTTAATACTTCAACCAAAAGCTTAACAATGTATTTGTTCAAATTACATCAGTTTAACATTGTAATCAACATTTTATGATTTATGATGGTTCAAGCTCAAACTAACTATATAATATCATGCTAAACATATTATAATGTGAATTAACACACAACATTATATTATAATATATGATGTTATATTATAATTTGCAATAATATAATATATTGTCTAACATTACACCTCATTAGAATCACTTAAAAGGAACAAATAACAAAATTTTCTGAAAATATGAATAATGTTAATTTTGGATGTAAAATTGTTATTTTCCTTTTAGAAATGGTTCAAAATAGAATAATTTTTGTGTTTCTTCTTAGTGTGTGCCATGAATTTGGCCAAATTCTTCCATCTCAACCTTCAAATTAACATTTTTGTGAGGTTTCACCCAATGTACTGTAACAAAAGTAAAGCATACTAAAATGTACAATAACATTTAGTAACACACCACCACATTCATATATATGTGAAGTTATATTGTTATGTACATTATATTTTAATATGCTTTCATATAATATATTATCTCACATTACACCTTAAAATGAATCACTTTAAGCAAAAAAATTGTAAAATTCGGTTGAAAAGTAAACATTTATTTTGGATGCAAAATTCCATTCTTTTGTTTAAATTACACTCCATAGCACACCCCCCCAATGATGTTCCATAAAGCTTACCTTAAATTTGGCCAAATCCGATCATCTCTGCCTATAAATTAGTATTTTTATGAATTATACCAGTACAAACTCCACTACATCATACTATAACAAACTAAATTATGCTAAAAAATAAGTAGTAATACACAATAGTATGCTATAATGCATGATGCTACACTACGTTATGGCATCCTATATTATAATACACTATAACATATTATATTATGTTATATTGGATATCACATAACAAGGGATTGCTTAAGATAAAAAATCATAAAATTAGTCTAAACAATAAAAAAACTATATATTTTAGTCATCTTACTTACATAGTTTAAATTGAAATAATATATTGTGATGCCATGCTCTACGTTTTATGAATTTGGCCAAATTCCACTATTTTAAAGTCTAAATCAACATTTTTATAAATAATGCTTGTGTAGGCTCGACTGCATGATTGTAAAATAATAAAAGAATTTGAAATGCTCAAAATAATATATTATGATATATGATGCTATACTATACTACAACATATAATATTTATTTTGTACATAAAATCTTACTTTTTATACTACAAGTGGCGTAGCACACCTTTGGTACTACAACCTAATTCCCAATTTAAATTTTACAAATTTCATCATCTGATTTATTAAATCAATATTTTTATGATTTACATTAATATAAACTATAAGGCGCAATACCACAATATACTAAAAATTTCTAAACATCTTATAGCATCCAAAAACACATCTCTACGTGCTCAAATATATGATGCTACATTATACTATAATATATGGTATTATAAAATGATTTAGGGTTAGGGTTTAGGGTATTCAAATCTCTAATAGTAAAGGGAAATTCTCTTGAAGACACTTTCTTTTGCTACCATAACTATGTTAGGATTTAGACATTCTTTAGATCTACTCTTAATGACATCTTTATTCAAGATTTTGTGCTTAAGGTTTAGGGTTAGTTTAATGTTTATGGTTTAGGGTTAGTTTAAGGTTCAAAGTTTAGTGTTAGTTTAGGGTTTAGGGTTTTAGGTTAGTTTAGGGTTTGGGGGTTTTAGAGAGTTTGTAGTTTTAGGGTTGGTTAGGTTTGTGGTCTTAGGGTTTAGGGTTTAAGGTTTTAGGGTTTAGGGTTTAGGGTTTAAGGTTTTTAGGGTTTAAGGTTTTGGGTTTAGGGTTTTGGGTTTAAGTTTTAGGTTTAGGGTTTAAATTATAGTTTAGGGTTTAAGGTTTTTTTTTAATAGGGAACAACTCAAATTTTTCTTTTTTCAATTTCATCAACCAAGTAGCACCCCAAGTTTTCTAATATGACATAGATAAAAAATTCTAGAGAAAATGAAAACCAAGATAAGTAGAACCATCTTTCTCAGAAGACACATAAGTCAGTCTGGATCGTTCTTCGCCTCTCCTATAACCACCCCGCCTCTCGAGTAGTGGGATCCCCATCATATCCCCTCGCCACCACCATGACCGTAACCTCTGCCGCTCCTCCCACCTCCACCATCGACCAGCCTGAGTTGATGTTTCTGCCATCAAAGTTTTGCCTATTCTTAGTGTTTGGGGTTACTTTAGGGTTTAAGATTTAGGGTTTAGTGTTTAGGGTTATAGGTTTTAGGGTTTAGGGTTTAAGGTTTAGAGATTTAGGGTTTAGGATTTTGTGTTTAGGGTTTAGGGTTTTATGGTTTAGGGTTTAGGTTTTAGGGTTCAAGATTTAGGGTTTAGGATTTAGGGTTTATGGTTTAGAGTTTTGGGTTTTAGTGTTTAGGGTTTAGGGTTTAGAGTTGTAGGTTTAGGGTTATAAGTTTAGGGTTTATGATTTAGTGTTAATTTTAGGGTTTAGGGTTTAGGGTTTATTGTTTAGGATTTAGGTTTTAGGGATTTTTTAAATTAAGTAAACTATGAGGTTTAGGTTAATTTACTTTAATTTTTATTTATTTGAGTTATTTTATTTTTTATTTTTATTTAGGTGTATTTTTTTTACATAATTTAGTTTATTTCTTTTAGGTTTATTTATTTTTAATTTATGTTTTTTATTTTTGTTTATTTCTTAGGTTTAGGTATATTTATTAGTTGAGTTTTACTTTTATTTTATATTTTGGGTTTAATTTTTTTTTTTAGGTTTAGGTTTAGGTTATTATTTTATTTTTTTAGGTTTTGGTTTTAGGTTTTTATTTTTGGTTTATTTCTAGGTTTTATTTATTAGTTTAGGTTTATGATAATTTTTAGTTTATTTTATTTTATTTAGTTTAGGTTTAGTTTATTTTAGGTTTAGTTTATTTTAGGGTTTTGTTTATTTATTTATTTTATTTTATTTTATGATTTTTTTTTATTTTAGGGTTCACATTTTATTTTTTTATTTTTTACATTTTATTTTTATGTCGATTTTTATTTAGTTTCTATTTTATTTTATTTTAGGTTTATTTTTTATTTTACATTTAGCTTTTATTTTATTTATGTTTTTATCCTTAGATTTATTTTATTTTTTTAGTTTAGTTTAAACTTTTATCTATTATATTTTATTTAAGTTTTTTATTTTTTTTAATTTTATTATTACATTTAGGTTTAGGTTTAGCTTTTAGTTTATGTTTTTATTTTTATTTTTATTTTATTTTATTTAAGTTGAGATTTATTTATTTATTTCATTTTTAGGGTTTATTTAATTTAGGTTTAGGTTTTTAGGTTTTAGTGTTTAGGGTTTAGGGTGAGTGTAGGTTTAGAAAGGGTTTAGGGGACTTGGCTTTAAGGTTTAGGATTTGTGGGGGGTGGGTCAGTGGTTTAGTTAGTTTTGGGTTTAGTGGCTTAGAGTTTATTTATTTTTTATTTTTAGTTATTTTAAATTAAGCAAACCCAAGGTTTAGGTTTATTTAGTTTATTTTATTTTAGTTTATTTTTATTTTATTTATTTAGGTTATATTTTATTTAGTTTAGGTTTTTTATTTTAGTTTATTTTTTAGGTTTAAGTTTATTTTTAAGTTTATTTTTTAGTTTAGTTTTAATTTTTTGTTTTTTATTTTTAGGTTTAAGTAGAGGTGCTTATTTTTATTTTGAGGTTTAGGTTTAAATATTTACTTAGGTTTATTTTAGGTTTTATTTTTAGCTTCAGTTTATTTTAGTTTATCTTTTATTTTGGTTTTGGTTTATATTTTATTTTAGTTTTAGGTTTAAGATTTATTTATCTAGTTTAATTTATTTTAGTTTAGGTTTATTTATTTTATTTATTTTTCTCAGTTTTTTCTTTAGGGTTTAGTTTAATTTTATTTACTTTTAGGCATATTTTAGGTTTAGGTTTTTATTTAGTTTCTTATAGTGCTCTTTTATTTTATTTTAGGTTTAATTTTATTTTATTTAGTATTTTTTTTTTAGTTTAGCTTTTATTTTATTTTAGTTTAATTTTTTTATTTTATTTTTATTTTAGATTTAGGTTTAGGTTTAAGATTAGGTTTTAGTTTATTAGGTTTATTTTATTATTTATATGTTTAGGTTTTCTTTATTTGTCTATATTATTATTTTATCTTATTGTTTAGGTCTTATTAGTGTGGTTTGCCTAGGGTTTAGTGTTTTAGAGCTTTGGGTCTGGGGCATAGGGTTTAGGTCTAGGTGTGATTTAGGTTTAGGGTTTAGGGTTGTAAGTTCTGCTTTAGATTTTTTATAAATTAAGTAAACTCGTTGGTTTAGGTTTATTTAGTTTTTTTATTTTAGTTTATTTTTAGGTTTAGGTTTATTTTTTTTAAGTTTTATTTATATTTTATATTTTATATTTAGGTTTTATTTTTTATTTTTAGGTTTAGGTTTAGTTTTTTATTTTATTTTCTTAGGTTTAGGTTTTAGGTTTTAATTTTAGGTTTTTTTAGGTATTACTTTTTAGTTTAGGTTTATTTTTATTTATAGTTTATTTTATTTTATTTCTCGTTTAGGTTTAGGTTTAGGTTTAGTTTATTTCAGGTTTAGGTTTAGGTTTTATTTATATTTTAGTTTATTTTAGTTTAGGTTTAGATTTATTTTATTTTGATTATTTTAGATTTAGGTTTTTTTAATTTAGGGTTTAGGTTTTATTTTTATTTATTTTGGTTTAGGTTTTTTATTTAGTTTTATTTTATTTTATATTTTAGGTTTATTTTATTTTATTTTAGGTTTAGTTTTCATTTTATTTTGTTTTAATTTTATTTTTATTTTATTTTAGTTTTCTAGGTTTTATTTTTTAGTTTTTATTTTATTTAATTTTATTTTGCAGTTTTTAGTTTAGGTTATTTTATTTGATTTTTGTATTTTATTTAGGTTTAGGTTTATTTATTTATTTATTTTCTAGGCTTTATCACTTTAGGTGTGGTAGTTTTAGGGTTTGTGTTTAAGGCTATTTAGGCTTTATGGTTTAGGGTTTTGTAGGGTTTAGAGTTTAGCTTTTGGCTTTAGTGGATAAGGCTTTAGGATTTAGCCTTTAGGGTTTGTGGTTTAAAGGTTTAGGTTTAGGTTCAGTTTTAGGGTTTAGGGTTTAAAGTTGTTGGTTTAGGGTTTTTTTAATTTTTTTTATATTTTTTTAATTTTTTAAACAACTGGTTTATGTTTATTTAATTTATTTTTATTTTAGTTTTTTTTATTTTTTTATTTAGGCTTATTTTTATTTTATTTAGGTTATTTATTTAGTTTATCTTAATGCTTAGGTTTAGGTTTAGGTTTATTTTTTAGTAAAGTTTTATTTTTAGTTTATATTTTAGGTTTAGGTTTTATTTTTTTTACTTTTAGACTTAACTTTAGGTTTCAATTTTATTTTTTTAGGGTTAGCTTTAGGTTTTTATTTTATTTTTTTAGGTTTAGGTTTTTATTTTAGTTTATTTTTAGGTATTATTTTTTGGTTTAAGTTTAGGAGTATTTTTAGTTTATTTTATTTTATTTAGAGTTTAGGTTTAGGTTTAGGTTTAGTTTATTTTAGGTTTAGGTTTAGGTTTTATTTATTCTATTTTAGTTTATTTTAGTTCAGGTTTTTGTTTATTTGATTTGATTTATTTTGATTTATGCTTTTTTTAGTTTTATTTATTTTATATTTTACTATAGTTTTAGTTTTTTTAGTTTATTTTTAGGTTTAAGTTTTTATTTAGTTTTTCATTTATTTTATTTTAGTTTTATTTAATTTTTATTTTCCGCCTAGTTTTATTTTATTTAAGTTTTAATTTTAGGTTTATTTTAATTTTAATTAAATTTAGGTTTTATTTATTTAATTTTAGTTTATTTTATTTAATTTTATTTTTAGGTTTAGGTTTAGGTTTAGGTTTAGTATTTTTTATCTTATTTTATTTTATTTTATTTATTTATTTATTTATTCAAGGCTTTAGTAGCTTTAGGTTTAGTAGGTTTAGGGTCAGGGCCTAGGGCCCAGGTTTAGTTAAGGCCCAGTGTTTAGGCTTTGGTGCAGGACCAGGGAGAGTCAGATTTTCAGCCAGGCCCAGGTTAGGTTAGGGTGGGCTCAGCCTAGGTGGGTCTTGGCCTGGAGTGTTTAGTGGTCTTGGGTCAGTTTGGGTCAGTGGTAGGTTGTAGGGTCAGGGTATGCTAGGGCCTTAGTTAGGGTTTTAGGGTTTATGGTTTTAGGGTTGTAATGCCTTAAGGTTTAGTGTTGGGTTTGTTTTAGGGTTTAGCAGGTTTTAGTGCCAGGATTTAGGGTTTATGATTTAGGGTTTTATGGTTTTTTAAAAAATAAAAAATAAGTAAACCATAGGTTTAGATTTATTTAGTTTATTTAGTTTATTTTATTTTTATTTTTAATTAGGTTTATTTTTTATTTTTATTTAGTTTAGTTTATATTTTTTTAGGTTTTTTGTTTTAGTTTATTTTTTTAAGTTTACGTTAAGGTTTGAATAAATGGAGTGTAATTTTAGTTGTAGAAGTTCTAGTGATAGTGTTGTGACATTAGGTGAACAAGTAATTAATAAGAGTGAGCGTTTGATATTTAGGTTCTATCTCATTCAAAATGATGGTGAAATAGATGGAGATGTTATTAGTAGAATTCAAGTTGGATGGTTGAAGTGGGGAATGCATCCGCCTATTATGTGATAGAAAAGTTCCACTAAGCTTAAGGAAAATTTTATAAGATGGTGGTAAGACCCCAATGACTTATGGTGCCAATAACAAAAGAAGTATAAGAGTAATTTAAGTGTTACAGAGATGAGGATGCTTAGGTGGATGAGTGGTTTTACTCTTAGAGATAGAATGCAAAATGAGTATATTCGGAAAAAGTTGGAGTAGCTGTGGGTAGATAAGATTAGGAGATTTAGATGGTTTGGCCACATAAAGCTACCGTCCGATGACCCGATATTAGGAGAGTAGATGCATTAGATTTGCTATGTTAAGAAAGGTAGAGGTAAACCTAAAAAAAGACTTGGTTAAGATGTACAAAAAAATGATCTTAGTATACTTGATTTAAATGAGAATTTGACATAATTGACACAATGGAGATGAAGGATTCATGAATTCCCCACCCTGGGATTAAGGCTTGTTGTTATTTTGTTGTTGTTGTTGTTGTTGTTGTTGTTGTTGTTAGTTTAGGTTCAGGTTTATTTTTTAGTTTAAATTTATTTTATTTTATTTTTTAGGTTTAGGTTTTATTTTATTTTATTTTAGGTTTTTTTTTATTTTAGGTATATTTTTAGGTTTTATTTTTTAGTTTAGGTTTAGGTTTATTTTCATTTTATTTTTTTTATTTAGTTTAGGGGTTGGGATTAGTTTATTTTAGATTTAGGTTTTGGTTTAGTTTTAAGTTTATTTTTTAGTTTAGTTTTATTTTTTATTTTTATTTTTTAGGTTTAGGTACATGTGTTTATTTTTATTTTTAGGTTTAGGTTTTAGGTTTTTATTTTAGAAATATTTTTAGGTTTTATTTTTAGTTTAGGTTTAGGTTTATTTTAGTTTATATCTTATTTAAGCCTAAGTTTAGTTTAGTTTACATTTTATTTTATTATAGTTTAGTTTATTTATTTAGGTTTATTTTATTTTATTTTAAGTTTAGGTTTTCTTGTTTTATTTTATGTTTTATTTTTTATTTACTTTAGGTTTATTATTTAGGTTTAGGTTTTTATTTAGTTTTTATTTTATTTTATTTTAGGTTAATTTCATTTTTAATTTAGGTTAGTTTTTATTTTCTTTAGGTATTTGATTTTTTTAGTTTAGTTTTGGTTTTTATTTATTTTATTTTAGATTAGTTTTATTTATTTATTTTTTTAGATTTAGGTTTAGGTTTAGGTTTTTGTTTAGGTTTTTATTTTATTTTATTTATGTTTAGGTTATCTTTATTTTATTTTATGGTTTCATTTAGTTTACATTTAAGTTTTTAGGTTTTTAGGGTTTAGGGTTTAGGGTTTAGGGTCTAAAGCTTAGGGTTTGGTTTGCTTTAGGGCTCAGGGTTTGGGGTTTAGTGGCAAGGCCCACTAGGTTGTAGGTTTTAGTGTTTAGTGTTTAGGGTTTAGGGTCAGTAGGTTTAGGGTTTAGGGTTTTTATTTATTTTATAAATGCAAACCCGGTAGGTTTATTTATTTACTTTACAAGTTTTTTATTTAGCTTATTTTTTAGGTGTAGGTTTAGGTTTGGGCTTATTTATTAGTAAAGTTTTATTTTTATTTCATATTTTATGTTTAGGTGTTATTTTTTATTGTTAGGTTTAGGTTTAGGTTTTTATTTTATTTTTTTTGGTTTAGGTTTTAGGTTTTCATTTTAGGTTTCTTTTATGTATTATTTTTTAGTTTAGGTTTAATTTTATTTTTAGTTAATTTTATTTTATTTCAGGTTTAGGTTTAGGTTTAGGTTTAGTTTTTTTTAGGTTTAGGTTTTATTTATATTAGTTTAGTTTATTTTAGTTTAGGTTTATTTTATTTATTTTAGGTTTAGGTTTTTTTTAGTTTAGGGTTTAGGTTTATTTTTTTTATTATTTATTTATTTTTAAGTTTAGGTTTTTTTATTTATTTTATCATTTAAGTTTTTTTTTTATTTTACGTTTAGTTTTTATTTTATTTATGTTTTAAATTTTTATGTTTATTTTATTTTTAGTTAGGTTTAGGTTTTTATTTATTATATTTTTTTAGTTTTTATATTTTATTTTATTTTATTTTTAGGTTTTTCTTTAGGTTTAAGTTTTAGTTTTAGTTTTTATTTTATTTGATTTTTTTTATTTTATTTAGATTTAGGTTTTATTTATCTTGAGGCTTTATTTAGTTTAGGTTTAGGTTTAGGAGGGCCTCTGGTTTATTATCCCAGGTTTAGGGTTAGTGGCCCCCACCCCATTTAGCCATACCCAGGATTTTAGCATTTAGAGCCCAAAGTTTAGGGTCAGGTTCACTCCCAGGGCCTCATGGTCAGGTTAAGGTCAGTTAGGGCCCAGGATGCGCCCAGGATTTAGGCCTTTAGAGCCCAGGGTGGCCTTGTCATTGGCCTAGTTTGGGCACGTTTAGTGGTTTAGTGTAGGGCAGGCCCAGGTTATGGTAGGGTTTAGTGTGCAGGTTTAAGAGTGTTTAGGGTTTAGGGTAGAGTCAGGTTTAGGGTTTTATTTGTTTTACATTTTTAATTTTTTAAATTAAACAAACCTAGTTTTATGTTTATTTAGTTTATCTTTATTTAATTTAGTTTATTTTATTTTATTTTATTTAGGCTTATTTTATTTTATTTAGTTTAGTTTATTTATTTAAGTTTATTTTTAGGTTTAGGTTTACTTTTAGCAAAGTTTTTATTATTTTATTTTTAGTTTTATTTTATTTTTATTTCTCAGATTTAGGTTTAGGTTTTAATTTTATTTTGTTAGGTTTAGCTTTAGGTTTTATTATATTTTAGGTTTAGGATCTTATTTAGGTTTATTTTAGGTATTATTTTTAGTTTAGGTTTAGGAGCAATTTTAGTTTATTTTATTTTATTTTATAGGGTTTAGGTTTAAGTTTAGGTTTAGTTTTATTTTGGTTTAGTTTTATTTATTTTAGGTTTATTTCTTTTAGGTTTAGGTTTTTATTTAGTTTATCTAATTTTAAGTTTATCTTTATTTTATTTTAGTTTTAATTTATTTAGGTTTTTAATTTTTTTAGGTTTATTTTATTTTAGTTAAGTTTAAGTTTTTTTTTTTTTAATTTTTTAGTTTTATATTTATTTTATTTTATATTTCTTTAGTTTAGGTTTTTTTAGGTTTATCTATTTTGGTTTAGGTTTTATCCATTTTTAGGCTTTATTTAGGTTTAGGTTTTAGGCCCCAGGTTTAGGCCCAGGTTTACTCACAGGTTTAGGGGCCTTTTAGGGTTTAGGATCAGAGCCTAGGGCCTAGGGTTTAGCCTGGGCTCACTGCCACAGGGCTCAGTGATCTGGCCTTTAGGATGTGGATTTTATGGCCTGGGTGGTCAGTTTAGAGTGGTGGTGGTTTAGGGTTTAGGTTTGGGCTCAGTAGGCTTTAGTTTAGGGTTATGGTTTAGGGTTTAATGTTGTTGGTTTAAGGTTTAGTGTTTAGGGTTTTAGGGTTTAGGTTTTATGGTTAAGAGTTGTAGGTTTAGTGTTTTTTTACTTTATATATTTTTTAAATTTTCTTAAATTAAATAAACTGGTAGGTTTAGGTTTATTTATTTTATTCTTTATTTCAATTAGTTAATTTTATTTTTAGTTTTTATTTAGGCTTATTTTTATTTTTATTTAATTTAGTTTATTTATTTTAGGTTTATTTATTTTAGTTTATTTTTTAGGTTTTGGTTTAGGTTTTATTTTCTATTTTTAGATTTAGGTTTAGGTTTTAATTTTAACTTCTTAGGTTTAGCTTTAGGTTTTTATTATATTTTTTTAGGTTTAGGTTTTATTTATTTGGGTCCCAAGTTCTGATGCAAAAGTGAAGGGTTGCTAGTAGTCGACAAATAAAAATTTGTCAAAATAATCATGATATGAATGCTTTAAATCATTCGTTAAGCTAAATCGATGCTGTATGGTTTGAATACGCTGAAAAATGTGCTAGAGTCACGTGATCTGCATTGTTAATTAAGCAAGGGTTCCCACATAATGGACAATGGATGCAAAGAAGTTAGTCCATGAAACTAGAATTAGGTTAAGATTGAATATAGGTACTCTTACGTAAATTAATGGAATTAATAGATATTATGGTTCATAGAAAGATAAATGTTTTATGTGTTCAAGAAACTAAATGGGTTGGTGAGAAGGCCAAAGAGATTGATAGTTTAGGTTTTAAACTTTGGTATTGAGGTAAAAGTCGAACGAGAATTGGTGTAGGTGTGATTATAGATAAAAGTTTGAAGGATAATATTATAAGTATTAATAGATGTGGAGATAGAATTATAGTTCTAAAGATTATTGTTGATACTAAGATTATCAAGTAGGTTTGGAGGTCTCAAAAGAAAAATTTTGCAATGAATTAGAGGATTAATACAAAAGATACCTTGAAGAAAAAATATTTATTGGGGAGATTTAAATGGACATGTTAGAGTGGTAGATGATTTTAAAAGTATTCATGATGGTTATGATTTTGGAGTGACTAATGAAGAAAGTAGGACTATATTAGATTTTGCCTTAGCTTATGATTTTGTAGTTGCTAATACTTTATTTAAGAAAAGAGATGAACATATTATTACTTATAAAAATGGATCTAGTAAAACACGTGATTGATTATTTTCCGATAAGAAAATAGATCGCTTAGATTGTAAAATTGTAAGGTCATTCCAAGTGAAATTTTAAGTACCCAACATCGACTATTAGTTTTAGATTTTAAGATGAAAGGTTGTGAGAGAAAAAATAAACTAAAATATTGTCCTAGGATTAGATGGGGACACTTAAAGAACACAAATAAAAATAATTTTAAGAGCAAGGTACAAGAAATTAGAATTTGGGATGTTCATAAGGAAGCTAACGTTATGTGGGAAAAAATATTGAGTGAAATTAAGCAAGTTGCTAAAGATGTGCTTGGAGAATCAAAAGGAAAAGCTTTTAATAAGAATAGTTGGTGGTGAAGTCGAGTGCAAGAAAAGATAAGAAATAAGAAGCATTGTTATAAAACTTGGTTTAAAAAATTGGAAAAGATATAAAGTGGTCAGAGAGATTCTAAGAAAGCAATATATGATGCAAAAAATTTAGCTTTAGTGATTTATACAATAGATTAGATACCAAAGAAGGTGAAAGATGTATGTATAAGTTAGCCAAGCAAAGAGATAAAGTAAAGACATAGTTCAAGTGAGGGGTATTAAGGATGAAAATAATAAAGTGCTTTTCTTAGAAAAGATATTAAAAATAGGTGGATGAGGTATTTTAATAAACTTTTCAATGAAGGATTTGAAAGTACACGATTTTTTAGCAACCTTAATACCCTAAACAAAAATAGAGAATTTTATTTTTATCAGATTAGTAAATCAAGTGAAGCTTTAAAGAAAATGAAATGTGGAAAAGTAGTAGGACCGATAATATTCCAATAGATGTGTGAAATGTTTAGGAGATCAAGGAATTTCTTGGCTTACAAATCTTGTTAATGTTATTTTAAAGACTAAAAGATGCCGATGAGTGGAGAAAGAGTTTGTTGGATCCTTTATTTAAGAATAAAGGTGATGCACAAGAGTGCAAATTATAGAGTTAATGTGCCATACATTAAAATTATGGGAGAGAGTAATTGAGCATAGGTTACGATGTGATACCAAAGTTTCTCACAATCAGTTTGGTTTCATGCCAGGTAGATCTACTATGGATGCTATACATTTGTTAAGAGGTTTGATGGAGAAGCATAGAGAAAGTAAGAAGGATCTACATATGATATTTATTGATTTAGAAAAAGCTTATGATAAAGTCTCAAGAGATGTTCTTTGGAGAGTTCTAGAAGAGAAAAGGGTTAATATTGGTTATATTCAAGTCATTAAGGATATGTATATTAGAGTTTACTTGTGTCCAAACACAAGGAGGATTGACAAAATATTTTCCTATTTCAGCTTGTATTACACCAAGGATCAACATTAAGCCCTTATCTTTTTACTTTAGTTTTGGACGTTCTGAGTGCATTTACAAGAAGATGTACCTTGGTGTATGCTTTTCGATGACATTCTTCTTGTTGATAAGATTAGAGAGGAGTCCAATAGAAACTTGAATTATGGAGGTCAACTTAGAGTCTAAAGGTTTTCGTTTAAGTAGATCTAAACTGAATATATGGAGTGTAATTTTAGTTGTAGAAGTTTTAGTGATAATGTTGTGACTTTAGGTGATCAAGTCATTAATAAGAGTGTTTATTCATATTTAGGCTCTATTGTTCAAAATGATGGTGAAATAGATGGAGATGTTATTAGTAGAATTCAAGTTGGATGGTCAAGTGGAAGAATGCTTCCTATTATGTATAGAAAAGTTCCACTTAAACTTAAGGAAAATTTATAAGATGGTGGTAAGACTGAGGAAAAGTAATGTTACATAAAAAAGAGAAGCACACTAAGTTAAGTGTGCTGCAGATGAGTATGTGGATGGATTTTCCACTCAGAGATAGAATGCAAAATGAGTATGTTCGGGAAAAAGTTGGAGTAGCTCCAGTGGTAGATAAGATTAGGGAGAGTCGCCTTAGATGGTTTGTCCAAATAAAGCGTCACGTCCGATGACCGATTAGAGAGTAGATGCATAAATTTTGCTTATGTTAGGAAAGGTAGAGGTAGACCTAAAAAGACTTGGTTAAGATGTATAAAAAATGATCTTAGTATACTTGAATTAAATGAGAATTTGACACATAATAGGACACAATGGAGATGAAGGATTCATGTAGCCTACCCCACCTAGTGGGATTAAGGCTTGTTGTTGTTGTTGTTGTTGTAGGTTTTTATTTTAGGTTTATTTTTAGGTATTATTTTTTGGTTTAGGTTTAGGAGTATTTTCAGTTTATTTTGTTTTATTTAGGGTTTAGGTTTAGGTTTAGGTTTTATTTATTTTATTTTAGGTTATTTTAGTTTAGGTTTAGGTTTATTTTATTTTCTTTATTTAGGTTTAGGTTTTTTTTTAGGTTAATTTATTATATATTTTACTTTAGTTTAGTTTTTTTTAGTTTGGGATTTATTTTTTAGGTTTATCATTTTATTTAGTTTTTATTTTATATTATTTTAAGTATATTTAATTTTTATTTTACATTTAGTTTTTATTTTATTTAGGTTTTTAATTTTTAGGTTTATTTTAATTTTTTTAGTTAAGTTTAGGTTTTTAATTATTTTATTTTAGTTTAGTTTTTATTTTTAATTTTATTTTACTTTTAGGTTTAGGTTTTAATTAGGTTTTTATTTTATTTTTTTACTTTATTTTATTTTGTTTTAAGTTTATTTATTTATTTTATTTTTTAGGCTTTATTTAGTTTAGGTTTAGGTTTTAGGTTTTTAGGTTTAGGGTTTAGGGTTTAGTTTAGGTTTAGCTTTAGAGTTTTAGAGTTTAGAGTTTTTAGGATTTATGTTTCTAGTTTGGGGTTAGTTTAGGGTCATTTTAGACGAGGTTATTTAGGGTTTGGGTTTAGGCTTTATGGTTTTAAGGTTTAGAGTTAGTGGGGTTTAGGGTTTTAGGGTTTAGTGTCAGGGTTTAGGGTCTGGGGTCAGGATTTATGGTTTAGGGTCCGCCAGGATTCTTTAGGGTGTCAAGTTTAGTGTTTAGGGTTGTAGGTTTAAGGTTTAGTGTTTGGGGTTAGTTTTAGGGGCAAGGGTTGAGGGTTTAGGGTTTAGGGTTTATGGTTTAGGGTTTAGGGTTTATGGTTTTTTAAAAAATAATAAAAAAAGTAAACCTCAGGTTTAGGTTTATTTAGTTTATTTAATTTATTTTATTTTTTATTTTTATTTAGGTTTATTTTTTATTTTTACTTAGTTTGGTTTTTTTATTTTAGGTTAGGTTTTTTATTTTACTTTATTTTAGGTTTTTTTTTTGTTTAAGTTTATTTTTTAGTTTAGTTTTATTTTTGTTTTATTTTTTAGGTTTAAGTTTTTATTTTTTATTTTTTAGGTTTAGGCTTAGATTTTTTTTATGGTTTATGTTTTAAGTTTTAATTTAAGGTTTATTTTTAGGTTTGATTTTTTAGTTTTGATTTAGGATTATTTTAATTTAATTTTATTTTATTTAATTTAGGGTTTAGGATTAGTTTATTTTAGATTTAGGTTTAAGTTTTATTTATTTTAGTTTAGTTTATTTTAGTTTAGGTATAGGTTTATTTTATTTTATTTATTTTAGGTTTAGTTTTTTTTAGTTTAGGTTTAGGGTATTATTTATTTATCTATTTTTAGGTTTATTTTTTAGGCCTAGATTTTTATTTAGGTTTTGTTTTATTTTGTTTTAGGTTTATTTTATTTTTATTTTACGTTCAATTTTTATTTTATTTAATTTTATTATTCTCAGGTTTATTTTATTTTTCATTAATTTTAGGTTTTTATTTATTTTATTTTAGTTTAGTTTTATTTTTTGATTTATTTTATTTTTTGGTTTAGGTTTAGGTTTAGGTTTTGGTTTAGGTTTCAGTTTAGGTTTTTATTTTTTTATTTTATTTTATTTTATTTAAGTTTAGGTTTTTTTATTTATTTTATTTTTAGGTTTTGTTTAGTTTAGGTTTAATAGAGAAGCATAGAGAAAGTAAGAAGGATCTACATATATTTATTGATTTAGAAAGTTTATTTAGTCTGAGATGTTCTTTAGGTTAGTTAATATTGGTTATATTAGTCATTGGGATATATACTAGTTTATTACTTTGTTGGAGGATTTATATTTTTTATTTATTTAGTTTAGGATTTAATTATCTTTTACTTTTTTATGGATGTTTTATGAGGCATTTAGAAGATGTATTGGTGTATTTTTTATGACATTTTAGTTATTAGGTTTAGAGGAGTTTAGTTATGGAGGTCAACTTTTTAGGTTTTTTTAGTAGATCTAGGAATATGTGGGTTAATTTTAGTTTAGAAGTTTTAGTGATAGTTTTTATTTTAGGTGATCAAGTCATTAATAGAGTGGTTTAGAAGGATTTTTGATGGTGAAATAGATGGAATGTTATTAGTAGAATTCAAGTTGGATGGTTAGTGGAGGAATATCTATTTATAGAAGTTTAAACTTAAGGGAGTTTTAAGATGGTTAGTTTAATGACTTATGGTGTAGAATGTTTATAAAGAAGCATTAAGACTAAGTTAAGTTTCTAATGTAGTATAGTGGTTTTAGAGATAATAAATAGTATGTTGGGAAAGTTATTTTATTGGTAGATTTAGTTTTAGATGGTTTACATAAGCGTAGATATGACCTTATTAGGAGATAGATATTTTACCATATTTTGAAGGTTTGTAGTAAAAAACTTATTATTTTTTTAGAATTAGATGAGAATTTTTTTATTGAAGGATTATTTTAGGATTTATTGTTATTGTTATTATTATTGTTTTTAATTTAGTTTATTTTTTTAGTTTTTTAGTTTATTGGTTTAGGTTTATTTTTTTTGGTTTAGGTTTTAGGTTTATTTTATAGTTTAGGGTTTAGGGTTTAGTTTATTTAGGTTAGGGTTTAGTTTAGGGTTTAGGTTTTATTTTAGGTTTAGAGTTTAAATTTAGGTTTAGATTTATTTGTTTTAGGTTTAGTTTTAGGGTTTAGTTTTTTAGTTTAGGGTTTTTTAAAATAAGTTTTAGTTATTTAGTTTATTTTTTTATTTAGTTTATTAGGTTTTTTTATTTTTTATTTAGTTTAGTTTATTTAGTTTAGGTTCTTTATTTTAGTTTAGGTTTATTTTTAGGTTTATTTATATTTTATTTTAGGTTTTATTTGGGTTTATTTATTTTATTTTAGGTTTATTTATAGGTTTATTTTTTTTAGTTTAGGTTTTTTATTTTTTGGTTTATTTTATTTTATTTAGTTTAGGTTTAGGTTATTATTAGGTTTATTTTTTTTAGTTTAGTTATTATTTAGTTTAGGTTTAGGTTTATTTTATTTTATTATTTATTTTTTATTTTTTTTTAGGTTTAAGTTTTTTTTAGTAGGATTTAGGTTTATTTTTATTTTATTTTATTTTAGTTTATTTTTTAGGTTTAGTTTTTTTTATTTTAGGTTTATTTTATTTTTTATTTTATTTTTATTTTTAGGTTTTTTAATTAGTTTATTTTTTTATTTAGTTTAGGTTTATTTTATTTTATTTTAGTTTATTATTATTTATTAATTTATTTTTAGGTTTAGGTTTATATTTTGGTTTAGGTTTTTTTATTTTATTTTATTTATTTATATATTTAGGTTTATTTTTTATTTATTTTTATTTAGGTTTAGTTGTTTAGGTTTATTTTTTAGGTTTTTTTTTTAGGTTTATTTTGGGTTTATTTTGGGTTTAGTTAGGTTTTTTTTAGTTTAGGTTTTATTTAGGTTTAGGTTTAGGTTTAGTTTATTTATTAGGTTTAGTTATTTTATTATTTTAGTTAGTTTAGGTTTAGTTTAGATTAGGTTTAGTTTTTTTTGTTTAGTTAGGTTTTAGTTTAGGTTTATTTAGGTTATTTTAGGTTTAGTTTAGTTTAGGTTTAGGGTTTTGGTTAGTTTTTAGGTTTAGGGTTTAATAGGTAGAGTTTAATTTTTTTGGGTTTAGGTTTTTTTAGGTTTTATTTATTTTTTTTATTTTAGTTTTTATTTTATTAGTTTATTTTTATTTTATTTAGTTTAGTTTATTTATTTTAGGTTTATTTATTTTAGTTTTTAGGTTTAGTTTATTTTTTAGGGTTTAGGTTTATTTTATTTTATTTTAGGTTTAGGTTTTATTTTATTTTTAGCTTTAGGTTTAGGTTTTATTTTATTTTTTTAGGTTTAGGTTTTTTTAGGCTTATTTTTAGGTTTTATTTTTAGTTTAGTTTAGGTTTATTTTAATTATTTATTTTAGTTTTAGGTTGGGTTTAGTTTATTTTAGTTTATTTATTTTAATTTAGTTTTTTTAGTTTAGGTTTAGGTTTATATTATTTTTATTTATTTTTTTAGTTTAACTTTTTAGGGTTTAGGTTTAATTTTTTTATTTTAAGTTTTATTTTAGTTTATTTTTTAGGTTTAGGTTTTGGTTTATTTTTTTTATTTTAGTTTATTTAGGTTTATTTATTTTATTTAGTTTTATTTTATTTAGGTTTTTATTTTTTATTTTTTAGTTTAGTTTGGTTTTTTATTTTATTTTAGTTTATTTTTTATTTTATTTTATTTTATTAGGTTTAGGTTTTTTTAGTTTTTTATTTTTTTTTATTTAGGTTTAGGTTTATTTTATTTTTATAGGTTTATTTATATTTTAGGTTTAGGTTTTAGGTTTAGATTTAGGTTTATTAGGTTGTTTAAGTTTAGGTTTTTAAGTTTAGGTTTAGGTTTAGGTTTAGTTTTATTTTTTTTTTTATTTTAGGTTTAGGTTTAGGTTTTATTAGGGTTTTAGGTTTATAGTTTATTATTTTTATTTTAGTTTTTTTAGTGTTTATTTTTATTTTAGGTTTTTTATTTAGTTTTTTTTAGGTTTATTTTTTATTTTTTTTAGTTTATTTAGTTTTTTTTTAGTTTATTTTATTTAGTTTAAGGTTTAGTTTATTTTATTTTGTTTATTTTTGGTTTTTTATTTTTTTTTAGTTTAGGGTTTGGGTTTATTTTATTTTTTTAGGTTTTATTTTAGGTTTAGGTTTATTTAATTTTTTTTTATTTTATTTTATATTTTATTTTTATTTAGTTTTAATTTTTTAATTTTATTTAGTTTTAAATTTAGTTTAGGTTTTATTTATTATATTTTATTTTATTTTATTTTTTATTTATTTTAGGTTTAGGTTTTTTTATTTATTTTTAATTTTTTATTTTATTTATGTTTAGGTTTTCTTATTTTATTTTATTTATTTTTTAGTTTGGGTTAATGTTTTAGGTTTTATGGTTTAGGGATTAGTGTTTAGGGTTTAGGGTTTAGGTTTATTAGGTTTTTAGGGTTTGTTTAGGGTTTTTAGGTTTAGGGTTTAGGTTTAGTTTTAGGTTTAGGGTTTTTAGGTTTAGGTTTAGTTAAGGTATGGTTTAGAGTTTAGGTTAAGGGTTTATGGTTTAGAGTTAGTTTTTATTATTTTATTTTATTTTTTTATTTTATATTTTAGGTTTATTTTAGTTTATTTATTTAGTTTATTTGTTTATTTTGGTTTTTATTTTTATATAGGTTTAATTTTGTTTTTATTTAGCTTCATTTATTTATTTTAGTTTAAGTTTTTTGTTTTAGTTTATTTCTTTGTTCAATTTTATTTTTTATTTTTTAGGTTTAGGTTTTGTTTTTTATTTTTAGGATTAGGTTTATGTGTTTATTTTATTTATTTAGGTTTAGGTTTATTTTTTGGTTTTATTTTTTAGTTTAGGTTTAGCTTTATTTTCAATTTAGTTTATTTTATTTAGGGTTTAGGTTTAGGTTTAGGTTTACATTTTATTTATTTTAGTTTAGCTTATTTTAATTTAGGGTTAGGTTTATTTTATTTTTATTTTAGGTTTAGGTTTTTTTAGTTTAGGTTTTAGGTTTAGTTTTATTTATTTTTTTAGGTTTTATTTTAGGTTTATGTTTTAGGTCTAAGTTTTATTTAGTTTTTTTTTTTTTAGTTTATTTTATTTTATTTATTACTTCTATTTATTTTATTTTATTTTTTTAGTTTTTAGTTTAGGTTTTATTTTTAATTTACTGTTTTATTTTAAATTTTATTTTCTTTTTTTAGGTTTAGGTTTAGGTTTTATTTTATTTTATTTAGGTTTTATTTATTTATTTTTATTTTGGTTTTAGTTTAGTTTAGTTTTTAGGTATTTTAGGGTTTAGGTTTAGGTTTAGGGTATGTTTAGGTTTATAGTTTAGGGTTTAGGGTTTAGGGTTTTAGGGTTTAGGGTTAGGTTTAGGGTGGGTTTTTTAGTTTAGTTTAGGGTTTAGGGTTTTAGGGTTTAGTTTAAGGAAGGTTTATTTGGGTTTAGGGTTTAGATTTTAGGTTTAGGGTTTTAGTTAAGGTTAGTTTAGGGTTTATGTTTAGGTTTAGTTTATTAGGGTTTTGGGTTTTTTAGTTAGGTTTAGTTTTTTTTTATTTTATTAATTTTTAATTTTTTAAGTAAGTAAACTTTAAGTTTAGGTTTATTTAGTTTATTTTTATTTAGTTTTGTTTATTTTATTTTCTATTTTTATTTAGGCTTATTTTTATTTTTATTTAGTTTTATTTATTTATTTTAAGCTTACTTATTTTAGTTTATTTTTTAGTTAAGTTTTTTTCATTTTATATTTTAGGTTTAGGTTTTAGTTTTTATTTTTACATTTAGGTTTAGGTTTCTATTTAATTTTTTAGGTTTAAGTTTTAGGTTTTTTTCTAAGTTTATTTTTAGGTATTATTTCTTAGTTTAGGTTTAGGTTTATTTTTAGTTTATTTTATTTTATTTTGGGTTTAGGTTTAGGCGTAGGTTTAGGTCTATTTTAGATTTAGGTTTAGGTTTTACTTATTTAAGTTTAGTTTATTTTAGTTCAAGTTTAGGTTTATTTTTTTTATTTTAGGTTTAGGTCTTTTATTTTAGTTTAGGTTTAGGTTTATTTTATTTTACTTTTAAGTTTAAGGTTTAGGTTTATATTTAGTTTTTATTTTAATTTTAGGTTTATTTGATTTTTATTTTATTTAGGTTTTATTTATGGTTTAATTTATTTTAGTTTGTTTAGGTTTTATTTACATTATTTTAGTTTTATTTTTTTATTTTATATTTTATATATTTTAGGTTTAGTTTAGGTTTTATTTATTTTATTTTTATTTAGGTTTAAATTTTATTTATTTATTTTATCTTTAAATTGTTTAGGTTTTAGGTTTTAGGTTTTTAGGTTTTGTTTAGGGTTTAGGTTTTTTAGGGTTTATTAG
Source organism: Cymbidium sinense (assembly GCA_021442155.1). NCBI lineage: Eukaryota > Viridiplantae > Streptophyta > Magnoliopsida > Asparagales > Orchidaceae > Cymbidium > Cymbidium sinense. The sequence continues at coordinate 218,386,399 of CM038214.1, read as the reverse complement.
GGTTTATTAGTTTAGGGTTTAGGGTTAGGTTAAAGTTAAGGGTTTAAGGTTTTTATTAGGTTAGGGTTTAGTTTAGAGTTTAGGGTTTAAGGTTTGGTTTAGTTTAGGGTTTAGGAGTTAGACTTAGGGTTTAGGTTATAGTTTAGGTTTAGTTGGTTTTAGATTTAGGGTTTAAGTTAGGTTTTAGTTAGGAGTTTAGTTTAGTTTAATTAGATTATAGGTTTTTAGGGTTTAAATTTAGTTTGTTTTAGGGTTTTATTTATTTTTTTTTAAAATTTTTATTTTATAAATTAAAGTTTGGTTTATTTATTTATTTTTTTATTTTTTTATTTAGTTTGATATTATTTTAGGTTTTATCTTAGTTTATATTTTAGGTTTACTTTAGGTTTAGGTTTATTTTTATGTTTTTTATATTTATTTAGGTTTATTTTTTATTTTTAGTTTTAGATTTAGGTTTTTACTTTATTTTATTAGGTTTAGGTTTTAGGTTTTTATTTTATGTTTATTTTTAGGGATTTTTTGTTTAGGTTTAGGTTTATTTTTAGTTTAATTTAGGTTTAGGTTTAGGTTTTATTTATTTTAGGTTAGGTTTAAGTTTATATTATTTCATTTATTTTAGGTTTTGTATTTTTTAAGTTTAGGGTTTAGGTTTTATTTTTTTATTTATTTTTAAGTTTATTTATTATTTTTAGATTTTTATTTACTTTTATTTTATTTTATTTTAGGTTTATTTTATGTTTAGTTTTTATTTTATTTAGATTTTTTATTTTTGGTTTATTTTATTTTATTTACTTAAGTTTAAGTTTTTATTTATTTATTTTTATTTAGTTCACATTTTATTTTTTTATTTTTAGGTTTAGGTTTAGGTTTAGGTTTTAGTTTACATTTTTCTTTTATTATATTTTTTTATTTTATTTTGGTTTATATTTTTTGATTTATTTTATTTTTAAGTTTTATTTAGTTTAGGCTTAAGTTTTTAGGTTTTAGGGTTTTGGGTTTTGGGTTTAAGGTTTAGTGTTTAGGCTTTAGGGTTTAAGGTTTTTAGGGTTTAGAGTTTAGGGTTTATGGTTAGCTTAGGGTATGGGGTTAGATTAGGGTTTAAGTTTAGCTTAGGGTTTAGGTTTAGATTAGTCATTTAGGGTTTAGAGTTTTAGGGTTTAGGGTTTAGGTAAGTTTAGGTTGTTTAAGTTTAGGGTTTAGGGTTTAGGTTTAGGTTTAGGGTTAGCTTAGGGTTTAGGTTTTAGGGTTTAGTTTTAGGGTTTATAAGCTTTAGGTTTAGCATTTAGGTTGTTTAGGTTTAGGTTTAGGGTTTAGGTTTAGGTTTTTTAATTAGGTTTATGTTTATTTAGTTTTTATTTTTTTTATTTTAGGTTTATTTTTTATTTTATTTGGTTTAGTTTATTTATTTTAGGGTTTAGGGTTTAGGGTTTAAGGTTAGTTTAGGGTTTATGGTTTAGGGTTTACGGTTTAGGGTTTTAAGGTTTAGGGTTAGGCTTAGGGTTTAGGTTTTAGGGTTTAGGGTTTTTTAGGGTTTATGGCTTTAGGTTTAGCATTTAGGGTTATGGATTAAAGGTTTAGGGTTTAGGTTTTTTTTTAAAATAAAAATAAGTACACCTATAGGTTTATGTTTATTTAGTTTATTTTATTTTTTTTATTTATTTTAGGGTTATTTATTTTAGTTTATTTTTTAGGTTTAGGTTTAGGTTTATTATATTTTGATTTTATTTTTATTTTATTTTTTAGGTTTAGGTTTATTTTTTTTAGGTTTTGGTTTAATTTTTATTTTCTTTTTTTAGGTTTAGATTTCAAGTTTTTATTTTATGTTTATTTTTAGGTTTTATTTTTTAGTTTAGGTTTAGGTTTATTTTTAGTTTATTTTGTTTTATTTAGTTTAGGGTTTAGGTTTAGTCTATTTTTGGTTTAGGTTTAAGTTTTTTATTTTATTTTAGTTTAGTTTATTTTAGTTTAGGTTTATTTTTATTTTGGGTTGATGTTTTTTTTTTAGTTTAGGGTTAGGATTTATTTTTTATTTATTTTTAAGTTTTATTTTTAGGTTTATTTTTTAGGTTTAGATTTTTATTTTATTTTTAGTTTAGTTTAGGTTATTTTTTATTTTATTTTAGTTTAGTTTTAATTTTTTATTTTATTTTATATTTATGTTTAGGTTTAGGTTTTTATTTAGGTTTTATTTATTTATTTTATTATGGTTTAGGTTTTTTTTATTTATTTTATGTGTATGTTTTATTTAGTTTAGGTTTTATTTCAGCTTAGCTTATTTTATTTTGTTTATTTTTGGTTTAATTTTTTTATGCTTAGGGTTTAGGTTTTATTTTTATAATTATTTTTAGGTTTAGGTTTTTATTTTGTTTTTATTTTATTTCATTTTTGGCTAACTTTAATTTTATTTTATGTTTAGTTTAGTTTCGATTTTTATTTATTTTATTTTATTTTAGTTTTTATTTTTTATTTTATTTTATTTTTAGGTTTAGGTTTAGGTTTAGGTTTAGGTTTCAATTTAAGTTTTTATTTAATTTATTTTTATTTTTTATTATATTTAGGTTTAAGTTTTTTTATTTTATTTTTAGGTTTTATTTAGTTTAGGTTTAGGTTTTAGGTTTTATAATTTCTGAGTTTAGGGTTTATGGTTTAGGGTCTAGGGTTTGGGGTTTAGGGTTTAAGGTTTAGGGTTTAGGGTTTAGGGTTTAGGGTTTAGGGTTTAGGGTTTAGGATTTAATGTTTAGGGTTTAGGATTTTTAAGGTTTAGGGTTTATGTTTTAGGTTTATGGTTCAGGTTCTAGTTTACAGTTTAGGGTTTTCATTTTTTTTAATCGAGAATAGATTCAGATTCAACATTTCTTCTTTTCAATTTCATCAACCAAGTAACAAACAATGGAAGTGAGGTAATCAAATGACCTCCATGGGGCTAGCTAAAGCCTCGTGTTCTCAGAATGTCCAGACTATATACTCATTACCATTCAATCTTATATAAATCAACACATGAATAGAGGAAAGTGAACTCAACATTCATACACTTAAGCTATAAGCACATGCATTTCTTATGTATTTATAACTAGCATCATAACACATATTATTATTCATTTATAAGCTTTTGAAAAATACATTTGGAATTAATAGTGATAATAGCCATGCATATATTGAATTAAATCAACACATGCAAGCTTACATAACGGAAATCCATTTTATTTTGCTTGATTTTGAAAATATGGATGGATTAATTCAAATGACATATTAAATTTAACATGATTGAAAAAAGGACAATCAAATATAAGCAAATGATTCATTCAACCAAACTAGTTCTTAAGGTAATTAAATCAAATAAGATTATTTAAAGCAAACCAAAGCTTCTTCATTAATTAAGTTTTGGATTTGATTTGATTTAAAGAGGAGAAGAGAAATCATCACTTATTGTTTTAAATACTTTCCCACATTAGTGATTTGATTTATTTAAGGAAATGTAATTAAGTTGATTTTATGGGTTAATTAAGTTGAACCCTTAATTAGATAAATTAATTACCCTAACCTATGTCACCTTAAAGTAATTAACTAAATAATTATGAGCCAACAAGATATGCATGTAAAATAAACTTCTAATGATCCTAGGAAATAAAAGGGGCTTAATGCAATTGGCTCATGATTAATAGTTAATTAGATTAAGGGACTTGATTAATTACTGTTATAGTTATCCCACACATGTGGACTAACTATAATTTCATTAAACTCCTTTAGGTTATTAAACACCTAAAGATCTACCCCATGATTTAATTAATTAAGGTCTAATGTGATTATGATTTCAATTTGATTAAGTGATTTAATTAATTAGTTCGATCTTAATTAATTTCATTTTTAAAAATGGTGAAATGACCTTAGGGAATGGGGTCCCAACCCTTTTCCTTAGTTGACTTACTGTTGAACAATGATAAATAAACTTAATTAACTAATTTATTACTGTTCATGGGATTAATTAATCATTAATTAACTTAAAAGAGTAGTTAAGGTTTAATTAGTCAATTTTTCTAATTAAGTGAGCAATAAATCCTTAGAAAATTATGGGAGGCAGAGGTCATCCCATTAAATTAACCCACAAAATTTTGGATTAATTGCTCAAGGAATAAAAAAGTCACTAAGCTAATTAATTTTGCCATTAAACTTTAATTAAACCATAATTACTATTCAAAATTAGTTAAGATCATTTTTAATTAATTCTCTACTAAAATATCTTTAAAATGAGTATTTATTTGCATTTTTTAATTTCTCTATGATGTTTTAAGATTTTTAGAAGTTTTAGTCATTAAAAATGATTAATTAAACCTAAATTGAAGCATAATCTTATTGGTGCCACGTGGTGTGCTGATTCAATGCTCTTTCCACGTGGCACTGTGGGATTGGCTACTTAAAACTTATCCTACTCAGCGCCTATGTGGCGGCAATGAACGTGCTTTATCATCCACCATCTGATCAAAGGTTGGATGACTATGATTAATCCCATAGCTTAATAGGATTAAATCAAATCGATCTAGCAGATCTAATCACGTCCGTCCATTCTAATCATGTGGAATGGACGGTACATGATCCAACATCAGTCGAGTGAGGATGAATGGTGTCTGTCCACCATTGTTCACTTGATACAAGCTTACTCGAGCTTGGATCAACTCTAAAATCCTTCCACCTTCGTGAGGATCCAACGGTCAAGATCACACGATATGCAAGTTTCCTTCAAAATGCTGCAACCCATTTTGCCTAAGGATCGGTTTTTGAAGCATACCTTCTTGGATCTCAAGTTCGGTGGCTCAAATGATTGGGGAAGCTTCATCTAGTGGAGACGAAGGCCTGTTAAGAAGATATGCCTCCACATCAATTAAAATAATACAAATTAAAGTCAATTCAATCTTAATCCCCAGGGGATTATAGATTCTTATCCACACCGAATCTTCTTCCCAGAAATCATATGATCAAATCAAATTCAAACCTTGTCCCCAACAAATTTTCTTCTTCTATACCCTCAACATAGACCCCTCACATGTCATGTCCAATGCATGTGTGATGCCTTAGCGGATCTCCCTCCATGTCATTGACATTGAATTCTCATAAAATCTTATTTCTTCTCTTATGAACACCTTTAATACTTCAACCAAAAGCCTAACAATGTATTCATTCAAATTACATCATTTTAACATTGTAATCAACATTTTTTGATTTGTGATGGTTCAAGCTCAAACTAACTATACAATATCATGATAAACATCTTATCATGTGAATTAACACACTATATTATATTATATTATAATATATGATGTTATATTACAATTTGCTATAATATAATATATTGTCTAGCATTACACCTCATTAGAATCACTTAAAAGGAACAAATAACAAAAAAATTTCAAAATATGAATAATGTTAATTTTGGATGTAAAATTGTTAATTTCCTATTAGAAATTGTTCAAAATAGAATGATTTTGGTGTTCCTTCTTGGTGTGTGCCATGAATTTGGCAAAATTCATCCATCTCATCAATCAAATTAATATTTTTGTGAGTTTTGACCAAATGTATTATAAAAAAAAGTAAAACATACTAAATTAAGGTTTAGGATTTAGGGTTTATGGTTTTAAGGTTTAGGGTTTAGGGTTTAGGGTTAGTTTTAGGGTTTAGGACTTAGAGTTAGAGTTTTTTTGTTTTTTGTTTTTTATCTTTTAGTTATTTTAAATTAAGTAAACTGCTAGGTTTAGGTTTATTTAGTTTATTCATTTATTTTAGTTTATTTTAATTTGTATTTTTATTTAGGTTTATTTATATTTTTATTTAGTTTAGTTTATTTATTTTAGTTTAGGTTTTTTATTTTAGTTTATATTTTAGGTTTAGGTTTAGTTTTAGATTTATTTTCTTTATTTTTTATTTTTAGGTTTAGGTATAGGTGTTTATTTTTATTTTTAGGTTTAGGTTTTAGGTTTTTATATTAAGTTAAATTTTAGGTTTTATTTTTTTAGTTGAAGTTTAGGTTTATTTTAAGTTTATTTTATTTTATTTAATGTTTAGGTTTAAGTTTAGATTTAGTCTATTTTAAGTTTAGGCTTACATTTTATTTATTCTAGTTTAGTTTATTTTAGTTTAGGTTTAGGTTTATTTCATTTTATTTTTTAGGTTTAGGTTTTTTTCTTGTTTATGGTTTAGGTTTTATTAATTATTTACTTTTAGGTTTATTTTTTAGGTTTAGGTTTTTATTTAGTTTTAATTTTATTTTATTTTAGGTTTGTTTTATTTTTATTTTAGGTTTAGTTATTATTTTATTTAGGTATTTTTTTTTAATTTAGTTTAGGTTTTTATTTCTTTTATTTTAGTTTAATTTTTATTTTTTATTTTATTTTTTTAAGATTAAGGTTTTCTTTATTTTGTTTTTTGGTTTTATTTAGTTTACATTTTGGTTTTTAGGTTTTCAGGTTTTTAAGGTTTAGGGTTTATGGTTTAGGGCTTAGGGTTTAGTGCTTAGGCTTTAGGGTTTAGCGTTTGGGGTTTATGGGTTAGGGTTTAGGGTTGTAGTTTTTATGGTTTAGGATTTAGTGTTTAGGGTTTAGGGTTGTAGGTTTAGGGTTTAGGGTTTTTTTTTAATAATTAAAGTTTTTAGGTTTAGGTTTTTTTTTTTTTTTTTACTTTAGTTATATGTTTATTTTATTTTTATATTTTAGGTTTATTTTTTCTTTTAGGTTTAGGTTTAGGTTTCTATTTTATTTTTTTTAGGTTAGGTTTTAGGTTTTATTTTAGGTTTTTTAAGGTATTATTTTTTTAGTTTAGGTTTAATTCTATTTTAGTTTATTTTATTTTATTTATGGTTATGGTTTAGGTTTAGGTTTAGGTTTACTTTTAGGTTTAGGTTTTGGTTTTATTTAGAATAGTTTAGTTTATTTTAGTTTAGGTTTAGGTTTATTTTAATTTGTTTATTTTAGGTTTAAATTTTTTGTTAGTTTAGGGTTTATGTTTTATTTATTATTTATTTCTAAGTTTATTTTTTTAGTTTTTAGGTTTTTTGGGTTTAGGGTTTTAGGTTAAGTGTTTAGGCTAGAAGGCTTAATGTTTTTAGTGTTTAGGATTTAGAGTTTAGGGTTTAGGGTTTAGGGTTTAGAGTTTAGGGTTAGCTTAGGATTTAGGGTTAGTTTAGGGTTTAGGTTTAAATTGTTTTTACTTTTAAGTTTTATTTTTAGGTTTATTTTTTAAGTTTAGGTTTTTTTATTTTTTTATTTTAGGTTTATTTTTGGTTTATTTTCTTTTTATTTTACATTTATTTTTTATTTTATTTAGGTTTTTCATTTTTTTTATTTTTAGGTTTAGGTTTATTTTTTGGTTTAGGGTTTTATTGTATTTTATTTTATTTATCTTATTTAGGTTTATGTTTTCTTATTTATTTTATTTTTAGGTTTTAATTAGTTTAGGCTTAGGTTTTTTGGTTTTTAGGGTTAAAGGTTTAGGTATTATGGTTTAGGGTTTAGGGCTTAAGGTTTAGGGATTTAAGGTTTAGGATTTAGGGTTTAGGGTTAGGGTTAGGGTTAGGATTTAGGGTTTAGGGTTTAGGTTTTGGGTTTAGGGTTTTTTAGGGTTTTAGGTTTAGAGTTGTAGGTTTATGGTTTAGGGTTTAGGGTTTATTTTGGGGTTTAGGATTTAGGGTTTAGGATTTAGGGTTTAACATTTAGGGTTTTGGGTTTAAAGTTTTTTTTAAAAAAAAAATAAGTAAACTAGTAGGTTTACATTTAGGTTTCTATTTTATTTTTTAGGTTTAGGTTTTAGGTTTTATTTTAGGTTTATTTTTAGGTTTTATTTTATAGTTTAGATTTAGGTTTATTTTTAGTTCATTCGATTCTATTTAATTTAAGGTTTTGGTTTAGGTTTTATTTATTTTAGTTTAGTTTATTTTAGTTTAGCTTTAGGTTTATTTTAATTGGTTTATTTTTGGTTTAGATTTTTTTTAGTTTTGGGTGTAGGTTTATTAATTTATTTATTTTTAAGTTTTATTTCTAGGTTTATTTTTATGTTTAAGTTTTTATTTAGTTTTTATTTTATTTTATTTTAGTTTTATTTTATGTTTAGTTTTTGTTTTATTTATGTTTTTTATTTTAGGTTTATTTTATTTTTCTAGTTAAGTAAAGGTTTTTATTTATTTTATTTTATTTTTGGTTTTAGGTTTACGTTTAGGTTTAGGTTTTTATTTTATTCTACTTTTTTATTTTTTTAAGGTTTAGGTTTATTTATTTATTTTATTTTAAAGTTTTATTTAGTTTAAGTTTAGGTTTTTAGGTTTTTAGGATTTAGGGTTTAGTGTTTAGGGTTTAGGTTTTAGGGTTTAGGGTTTAGGGTTGTAGTTTTAGGATTTAGAGTTTAGGGTTTAGGATTTAAGGTTTAAGGTTTAGGGTTAGTTTTAGGGTTTAGGGTTCAGGATTTAGGGTTTAATGTATACTGTTTATCCTTTTGGGTTAGTTCAGGGTTTAGGGGTTTTTTTTTAAAATTAAGTAAACCGATAGGTTTAGGTTTATTTAGTTTATTTTTTTATTTATTTTTGTTTATTTTTTAGGTTTAGGTTTATTTTTAGGGTTTAGGTTTTATTTTTATTTTATTTTTTTATGTTTAGGTTTTATTTTTTATGTTTAGCTTAAGGTTTAGGTTTTTATTTTTTTTTTGGCTTTAGGTTTTAGGTTTTTCTTTTAGGTTTATTTTTAAGTTTTATTTTTTTGTTTAGGTTTAGGTTTATTTTTAATTTATTTTATTTTATTTAGTTTACGCTTAAGTTTGGGTTTAGTTTATTTTGGCTTTAGGTTTAGGTTTTATTTATTTTAGTTTAGATTTAAGTTTATATTATTTTTCTTATTTTATTTTTATTTTAAGTTTAGGTTTTTTTTAGTTTAGTGTTTAAGTTTTTTTAATTTATTTTTAAGGTTTATATTTTAGGATTTGGATTTTTTATTTTATTTTACTTTAGGTTTATTTTAGGTTTATTTTAGTTTTATTTTATGTTTAGTTTTTATTTTATTTAGGTTTTTTATTCTTAGGTTTACTTTATTCTTTTGTTTAGTTTGGTTTTTTATTTATTTTATTTTAGTCTATTTTTATTTTTTCTTTTTTTATTTTTTAGGTTTAGGTTTATTTTTGGTAGCATTTTATATTATTTTATTTTATTTATGTTATTGTTATTAAGTTTTTTTATTTATTTTCATTTTAGATTTTTATTTTAGGTTTATTTTAGGTTATATTTTTTAGTTTATATTTAGGATTTTTTTAGTTTATTTTATTTTATTTAGTTTAAGGTTTAGGTTTAGGTTTTATTTTATTTATTTTAGGTTTAAGTCTTCTTTTTTAGTTTAGGGTTTATATTTTCTTTTTTAATTTAGTTTTAGGATTTTGATTTTTAGGTCTGTTTTTTAGGTTTAGGTTTTTATGTAGTTTTTATTTTATTTTATTTTAGGTTTATTTATTTTTATTTTACATTTTGTATTTTTTTATTTTTAGGTTTATTTTATTTTTTAGTTTAGTTAAGGTTTTTATTTTATTTTATTTATTTTATTTAAGTTTAGTCATTTAATTTATTTTAAGGTTTTATTTAGTTTAGGGTTATGTTCTTAGGTTTTTAGGGTATAGGTTTTGTGTTTAAGGTTTGGGGTTTAGGGTTTAGGGTTTAAGGTTGTAGGTTCTAGGTTTTAGGGTTTAGGGTTTAGGGATTAGGGTTTTAGGATTTAGGGTTTAAGGTTTAGGATTTAGGGTTTAGGGTTTAACATTTTAAGGTTTAGGGTTTAGGGTTGTAGGTTTAAGGTTCAAGGTTTAGAGTTTAGGGTTAGTTTTAAGGTTTAAGGTTTAGAGTTAGGGTTTTTCTTATTATTTTTTATTTTTTTAAATTAAGAAAACTTGTAGGTTTAGGTTTATGTAGTTTGTTTAGTTTATTTTATTATTTTTTATTTTCTATATAATTTTATTTTTATTTTTATTTAGTTTAGTTTATTTATTTTAGGTTAATTTATTTTAGTTGAGGTTTTTTATTTTAGTTTATTTCTTTATTTCGTTTTATTTTTTATTTTCTAAGTTTAGGTTTTATTTTTTATTTTTAGGTTTAGGTATATGTGTTTATTTTATTTATTTAGGTTTTTATTTTAGGTTTTTATTTTAGGTTTATTTTTAGGTTTTATTTTTTAGTTTAGGTTTAACTTTATTTTAAATTTAGTTTATTTTATTTAGGGTTTAGGTTTAGGTTTAGGCTTAGTTTATTTTAGGTATAGGTTTATGTTTTATTTATTTTAGTTTAGTTTATTTTAATTTAGGTTTAGGTTTATTTTATTTTTATTTTAGGTTTAAGTTATTTTTTAGTTTAGGTTTTAGGTTCTATTTTTTATTTTTAGTTTATTTTAGGTTTATTTTATTTTTATTTTAGGATTACTTTATATCATTTAGTTATTTTATTTTTTTAGTTTAGTTTAGGATTTTTTTATTTTAAATTAGTTTTGTTTTTATTTTTTTATTTTATTTTCTTTTTAGGTTTAGGTTTGGGTTTAAGTTTGGGTTTTAGTTTAAGGTTTTATTTTATTTTATTTTATTTATGTTTAGGTTTTTTATTTATTTTATTTTTTGGTTTTATTTAGTTTAGGTTTAGGTTTTCAGGTTTTTAGAGTTTAGGGTTTAGGGTTTAGAGATTATGGTTGTAGGTTTTAGGATTTAGGGTTTAGGGTTTAGCTTTAGGTTTATTTTAATTGGTTTATTTTTGGTTTAGATTTTTTTTTAGTTTTAGGTTTAGGGTTCACATTTTATTTATTATTTACTATTTACATTTTATTATTAGGTTTATTATTTATGTTTAGGTTTTTATTTAGTTTTTATTTTATTTTACTTTAGGTTTATTTTGTTTATTTAATGTTTAGTTTTTATTTTTTTATGTTTTTATTTTTAGATTTATTTTTATTTTTTAACTTTAGTTTAGGCTTTTATTTGTTATATTTTATTTAAGTTTTTATTTTTATTTTATTTTTTATTACGTTTAGGTTTAGGTTTAGGTTTAGGTCTGAGTTTAGGTTTTTTTATTTTTATTTTATTTTATTTAGGTTTAGATTTATTTATTTATTTTATTTTTAGGATTTATTTAGTTTAAGTTAAGTTTTTAGGTTTTTAGGGTATATGGTTTGGTGTTTAGGGTTTGGGGTTTAGGGTTTAGGGTTTAGGGTTTAGGGTTTAGGGTTTTAGGGTTTAGGGTTTAAGATATAGGATTTAGAGTTTATGGTTTTAATGTTTAGGGTTTAGGATTCAAGGTTTAGGGTTTAGGGTTAGTTTTAGGGTTTAGGACTTAGAGTTAGAGTTTTTTTTTGTTTTTTTAGTTATTTTAAATTAAGTAAACTGGTAGGTTTATGATTATTTAGTTTCTTTTTTATTTTAGTTTATTTTATTTTGTATTTTAATTTAGGTTTATTTATATTTTTATTTAGTTTAGTTTATTTATTTTAGTTTAGGTTTTTTATTTTAGTTTATTTGTTAGGTTTAGGTTTAGTTTTAGATTTATTTTCTTTATTTTTATTTTAGGTTTAGGTATAGGTGTTTATTTTATTTTTTAGGTTTAGGTTTTAGGTTTTATATTAAGTTAAATTTTAGGTTTTAATTTTTTAGTTGAAGTTTAGGTTTATTTTTAGTTTATTTTATTTTATTTAATGTTTAGGTTTAGGTTTAGATTTAGTCTATTTTAAGTTTAGGCTTACGTTTTATTTATTCTAGTTTAGTTTATTTTAGTTTAGGTTTAGGTTTATTTTATTTTTATTTTAGGTTTAGGTTTTTTTCTTGTTTATGGATTAGGTTTTATTAATTATTTACTTTTAGGTTTATTTTTTAGGTTTAGGTTTTTATTTAGTTTTAATTATTATTTTATTTTTATTTTAGGTTTAGTTATTATTTTATTTAGGTATTTTATTTTTTAATTTAGTTTAGGTTTTTATTTATTTATTTTCTTTTAATTTTTAATTTTTATTTTATTTTTTTAAGATTTAGGTTTAGGATTAGGTTTAGATTTTCATTTAAGTTTTTAATTTATTTTTTATGTTTAGGTTTTCTTTATTTTGTTTTTTGGTTTTATTTAGTTTACATTTAGGTTTTTAAGTTTTTAGGTTTTTAAGGTTTAGGGTTTATGGTTTAGGGCTTAGGGTTTAGTGCTTAGGTTTTAGGGTTTAGGGTTTGGGGTTTATGGGTTAGGGTTTAGGGTTGTAGTTTTTATGGTTTAGGGTTTAGTGTTTAGGGTTTAGGGTTTTTTTTAATAAATTAAGTAAACTGGTAGGTTTAGGTTTATTTAGTTTGTTTTTTTTATTTTAGTTTATTTTTTAGTTATGTTTTATTTTTATTTTATATTTTATATTTAGGTTTTATTTTTTCTTTTTAGGTTTAGGTTTAGGTTTTTATTTTATTTTTTTAGGTTAAGGTTTTAGGTTTTTATTTTAGGTTTTTTTAAGGTATTATTTTTTAGTTTAGGTTTAGTTCTATTTTTAGTTTATTTTATTTTATTTAGGGTTTAGGTTTAGGTTTAGGTTTACTTTATTTTAGGTTTAGGTTTTGGTCTTATTTAGATTAGTTTAGTTTATTTTAGTTTAGGTTTAGATTTATTTTAATTTGTTTATTTTAGGTTTTAATTTTTTTTAGTTTAGGGTTTATGTTTTATTTATTATTTATTTTTAGGTTTATTTTTAAGTTTAGGTTTTTATTTACTTTTTATTTTATTATACTTTAGATTTATTTTACTTTTATTTTATGTTTAGTTTTTATTTTATTTAGATTTTAAATTTTTAGGTTTATTTTATTTTTAGTTAAGTTTAGGTTTTATTTATTTTAGTATTTATATTTTATTTTATTTTATTTTTAGATTTAGCTTTAGGTTTAAGTTTTAGTTTAGGTTTTTATTTTATTTGATTTTTTTTTAAGTTATTTAGGTTTAGATTTTTTTATTTATTTTCTAGGCTTTATTTAGTTTAGGTTTAGGTTTTTAGGTTTTTTGGGTTTAGGGTTTTAGGTGAAGTGTTTAGGCTAGAAGGCTTAATGTTTTTTGTGTTTAGGGTTTAAAGTTTAGGGTTTAGAGTTTAGGGTTTAGGTTTTAGGGTTTAGGGTCAGTTTAGGGTTTAAGGTTTTTTAGGGTTTTGGGTTTAGGGTTGTAGGTTTAGGGTCAATTTTAGGGTATAGGGTTTACGGTTTAGGACTTAGGGTTTAGGGGTTTTTTTGAAAAAAAAAATTAAGTTAACTAGTAGGTTTAGGTTTAGGTTTTTATTTCAGTTTTTGAGGTATAAGCATTAGGTTTTTATTTTAGGTTTATTTTTAGGTTATATTTTTTAGTTTATATTTAGGATTTTTTTAGTTTATTTTATTTTATTTAGTTTAAGGTTTAGGTTTAGGTTTTATTTTATTTATTTTAGGTTTAAGTCTTCTTTTTTAGTTTAGGGTTTATATTTTCTTTTTTAATTTAGTTTTAGGTTTTTGATTTTTAGGTTTATTTTTTAGGTTTAGGTTTTTATGTAGTTTTTATTTTATTTTATTTTAGGTTTATTTTATTTTTATTTTACATGTTGTATTTTTTTATTTAATTTTTTTATTTTTAAGTTTATTTTATTTTTAAGTTTAGTTAAGGTTTTTATTTTATTTTATTTATTTTATTTAAGTTTAGTCTCTTATTTATTTTATTTTAAGGTTTTATTTAGTTTAGGGTTATGTTCTTAGGTTTTTAGGGTTTAGGTTTAGTGTTTAAGGTTTGGGGTTTAGGGTTTAGGGTTTAAGGTTGTAGGTTCTAGGTTTTATGGTTTAGGGTTTAGGGATTAGGGTTTTAGGGTTTAGGGTTTAAGGTTTAGGATTTATGGTTTAGGGTTTAACGTTTTAAGGTTTAGGGTTTAGAGTTTAGGGTTATAGGTTTAAGGTTCAGGGTTTAGATTTTAGGGTTAGTTTTAAGGTTTAAGGTTTAGAGTTAGTGTTTTTCTTATTATTTTATTATTTTATTATTTTTTATTTTTTTAAATTAAGTAAACATGTAGGTTTAGGTTTATTTAGTTTGTTTAGTTTATTTTGTTATTTTTTATTTTTATATAATTTTATTTTTATTTTTATTTAGTTTAGTTTATTTATTTTAGGTTAATTTATTTTAGTTGAGGTTTTTTATTTTAGTTTATTTCTTTATTTTGTTTTATTTTTTTATATTTTAAGTTTAAGTTTTATTTTTTATTTTTAGGTTTAGGTATATGTGTTTATTTTATTTATTTAGGTTTAGGTTTTAGGTTTTTATTTTAGGTTTATTTTTAGGTTTTATGTTTTAGTTTAGGTTTAACTTTATTTTAAATTTAGTTTATTTTATTTAGGGTTTAGGTTTAGGTTTAGGTTTAGTTTATTTTAGGCATAGGTTTATGTTTTATTTATTTTAGTTTAGTTTATTTTAATTTAGGTTTAGGTTTATTTTATTTTTATTTTAGGTTTAAGTTATTTTTTAGTTTAGGTTTTAGGTTCTATTTCTTATTTATTTTTAGGTTTTATTTTTAGGTTTATTTTTTAGGTTTAGGTTTTTATTTAGTTTTTATTTTATTTTATTTTAGGTTTATTTTATTTTTATTTTAGGATTACTTCATATCATTTAGTTATTTTATTTTTTTAGTTTAGTTTAGGCTTTTATTTATTTTAAATTAGTTTTGTTTTTATTTTTTTTATTTTCTTTTCTTTTTAGGTTTAGGTTTGGGTTTAATTTGGGTTTTAGTTTAAGGTTTTATTTTATTTTATTTTATTTATGTTTAGGTTTTTTATTTATTTTATTTTTTGGTTTTATTTAGTTTTGGTTTTAGGTTTTGAGTTTTAGAGTTTAGGGTTTAGGGTTTAGGGTTTTGAGTTTAGGGTTTAGAGATTATGGTTGTAAGTTTTAGGATTTAGGGTTTAGGGTTTAGCGTTTAGGGTTTAGGGTTTTAGGGTTTAGGGTTTAGGGTTTAAGGTTTAGGTTTTAGAGTTTAGGGTTTTAGGGTTTAGCATTTAGGGTTTAGGTTTAGGATTTAGCATTTAGGGTTTAAGGTTATGAGTTTAGGCTTTACGATGTAGGGTTTAAGGTTTTAAGGTTTAGGGTTTAAGGTTTAGGGTTTAGGTTTTAGAGTTTATGGTTTTAGGGTTTATCATTTAGTGTTTAGGCTTAGGGTTCAAATATTAGGGTTTAGGGTTTTCTGGTTTTAGGATTTAGGGTTTAGGGTTTAGGGTTTTAGGGTTTATGGTTTAGGGTTTAGGGTTTAGTGTTTTATGGGTTTAGGGTTTAGGGTTTAGGGTTTAGGGTTTAGGGTTTAGGGTTTTAGGGTTTAGGGTTTATGTTTTTTTTTATTTTTAATTTTCTTAAGTTTTTTATTTTTTTAAATTAAGTAAACTGGTAAGTTTATAATTATTTAGTTTATTTTGTTTATTTTTATTTAGTTTTGTTTATTTTATGTTCTATTTTTATTTTTATTTAGTTTAGTTTATTTATTTTAGGTTTATTTGTTTTATTTTAATTTCTAGGTTTCGATTTATTTTTTAGTTAAGTATTATTTTTATTTTATATTTTAGGTTTAGGTTTTAGTTTTTATTTTTATTTTTAGGTTTAGGTTTTTATTTTAATTTTTAGGTTTAGGTTTTAGGTTTTATTTTAGGTTAATTATTAGGTATTATTATTTAGTTTAGTATTAGGTTTATTTTTAAGTTTATTTTTTTTTATTTTGGGTTTAGGTTTAGGTTTAGCTTTATTTTATTTTAGAATTAGGTTTAGATTTTACTTATTTTAGTTTAAGCTTAGGTTTTTTTTATTTATTTTAGGTTTAGGCCTTTTATTTTTAGTTTAGGGTTTAGTTTTTATTTTTTATTTATTTTTATGTTTATTTTTTAGGTTTAAGTTTTTATTTTAATTTATTTTAGGTTTATTTTATTTTAATTTTATTGAGGTTTTTATTTTAAGGTTTAATTTATTTTTTAGTTAAGTTTAGGTTTTTATTTACTTTATTTAAGTTTAGTTTTAATTTTTATTTTATTTTATTTTTATGTATATGTATAGGTTTAGGTTTTAGTTTAGGTTCTTATTTTATTTATTTTATTTAGGTTTATGTTTTTTTATTTATTTTATTTTTAGGCTTTACCTAATTTAGGTTTAGGTTTTTAGGTCTTTAGTGTTTAGGGTTTTAGGTTTAAGGTTTAGTGTTTAGGCTTTAGGGTTTTTAGGGTTTTGGGTTTAGGGTTAGCTTAGGGTTTTGGGTTAGTTTGGGGTTTAGGGTTAGCTTAGGGTTTAGGGTTAATTTAGGGTTTAGGGTTTCAGGTTTAGGCTTTAGGGTTTAAGGTAAAAGGGTCTAAGGTAAAAGGGTTTAGGGTTAAAGGGTTTAGGGTTTAGAGTTTAGGGTTTAGGGTTTAGGGTTTAGGGTTATTGGTTTAAGGTTTAAGGTTTAAGGTTTAGGGTTTAGGGTTAATTTTAATGTTTAGGATTTAGGATTTAGAGTTTAGGATTTAGGGTTTAGGATTTAGGGTTTTAGATTTTAGTGTTTAGGGTTTAGGGTTTAGGGTTTAAGGTTTAGGATTTAGGGTTTTATGGTTTAGGGTTTTGGGTTTAGGGTTTAGGGTTTTGGGTTTTTTTATTTGTTTTTTATTTTTTTATTTTATTTTTTTTAAATTAAGTAAACTGGTATGTTTAGGTTTATTTAGTTTATTTTATATTTTATTTATTTAGTTTAGTTTATTGATTTTCAGTTTATTTATCTTAGTTTATTTTTTAGGTTTAATTTAGGTTTAAGTTTTTTTTAATTAAGTTTTATTTTTATATTAAAATTTAGGTTTAGGTTTTATTTTTTATTTTTAGGTTTAGATTTAGGTTTTTATTTTATTTTCTTAGGTTTAGGTTTTAGGTTTTTATTTTAGGTTTATTTTTAGGCATTATTTTTTGTTTTAAGGTTTAGGCATTATTTTTTATTTTTAGGTTTCTTTTTTGTTTATTTTATTTTATTTAGGGTTTAAGTTTATTTAATTTAGGTTTACATTTAGGTTTTATTTATTTTAGTTTAGGTTTAGGTTTATATTATTTTATTTATTTTAGGTTTAGTATTTTTCAAGTTTAGGATTTAGATATTATTTTTTATTTATTTTATAGTTTATTTCTTAGGTTTAGGTTTTATTAACTTTTTTTTTATTTATTTTATTTTAGGTTTATTTTATTTTTTATTTTCGTTTAGTTTTATTTTATTTAGGTTTTAATTTTGGTTTATTTTATTTTTTACTTAAGTTTAGGTTTTATTTATTTTTATTTATTTTTTTTATTTTTTTATTTTACTATATTTTTAAGTTTAGGTTTAGGTTTATGTTTTAGTTTAGGTTTTTGTTTTATTTTATTTTTATTTTTTATTTTGGTTTAAGTTTTTTGAATAATTTTATATTTAAGTTTTATTTAAGCTATGCAATGTATGGCTTGAATACAGTGAAAAATGTGCTAGAACCGTTGCATCGGTGCCCGGGTGCAGTGTTAAATAAGGAAGGGTTCCCACATTATGGATGGATGCGGGCAAAGAAGTTAGTCCATGAAACTAGAATTAGGTTGGGATCTTGGAATATAGGTACTCTTACAGGTAAATTAATGGAATTAATAGATATTATGGTTCGTAGAAAGATAAATATTTTATGTGTTCAAGAAACTAAATGGGTTTGGGAGAAAGCCAAGGAGATTGATAATTTAGGTTTTAAACTTTGGTATTTAGGTAAAAGTCGAACTAGAAATGGTGTAGGTGTGATTATAGATAAAAGTTTGAAGGATAATGTTATAAATATTAATAGTTGTGGAGATAGAATTATAGCTTTAAAGATTTTTGTTGATACTAAGATTATCAATGTTATAAGTGTCGATGCTCCGCAAGTAGGTTTGGAGGTAAGCACAAAAGAAAAATTTTGGAATGAATTAGAGGGATTAATACAAAAGATACCTCTTGAAGAAAAAGTATTTATTTCAGGAGATTTAAATGGACATGTTGGTAGAGTGGTAGATGATTTTAAAAGTATTCATGGTGGTTATGGATTTGGAGTGACTAATGAAGAAGGTAGGAGTATATTAGATTTTGCTTTAGCTTATGATTTTGTAGTTGCTAACACTTTATTTAAGAAATGACATGAACATATTATTACTTATAAAAATGGATCTAGTAAAACACAAATTGATTGTTTTCTGATAAGAAAAATAGATCGTTTAGATTGTAAAGATTGTAAGGTCATTCCAAGTGAAAATCTAAGTACCCAACATCGATTGTTAGTTCTAGATTTTAAGATGAAAGGTTGTAAGAGAAAAAATAAACCAAATTATTATCTTAGAATTAGATGGGGACACTTAAAGAACACAAATAAAAATATTTTTAAGAGCAAGCTACAAGAGATTAGAATTTGGGATGTTCATAAGGAAGCTAACATTATGTGGGAAAATATAGCAAGTGAAATCAAGCAAGTTGCTAAAGATGTGCTTGGAGAATCAAAAGGAAAAGCTTCTTTTAATTAGAATAGTTGGTGGTGGAGTCAGAGTGTGCAAGAAAAGATAAAAAATAGGAAGTATTGTTATCAAACTTGGTTTAGATGTAAAACTCGAGAATTGGGAAAGATATAAAGTGGCTGTAGAGATTCTAAGAAAGCAATATATGATGCAAAAAAAGCTTTTAGTGATTTATACAATAGATTAGATACCAAAGAAGGTGAAAGATGTATGTATAAGTTAATAACGAGATAGGAGAAGTAAAGACATAGTTCAAGTGAGGTGTATTAAGGATGAAAATAATAAAATGCTTTTTTTAGAAAAGGATATTGAAAACAGGTGGATGAGATATTTTGATAAACTTTTCAATGAACGATCTGAAAGTATGATTGATTTTAGCAACCTTAATACCCTAAACAAAAATAGAAAATTTTATTTTATCATCGATTAGTAAAATGAAGTTAGTGAAGCTTTAAAGAAAATGAAATGTGGAAAAGTAGTAGGATAATATTCTAATAGAAGTGTGGAAATTTTTAGGAGATCAAGGAATTTCTTACAAATCTTTTAATGTCATTTTAAAGACTAAAAGATGCTAGATGAATGGACAAAGAGTTTGTTGGTTCCTATTTTTAAGAATAAAGGTGATGCACAAGAGTGTGCAAATTATAGAGGAATTTAGTTAATTATTGTACATTAAAATTTTGGGGAGAGTAATTGAGCATAGGTTATCTGAAGTTTCTCACAATTAGTTTGGTTTCATGCTAGGTTGATCTACTATGGATGCTATACATTTGTTAAGGGGTTTGATGGAGAAACATAGAGAAAGTAAGGAGGATCTACATATGATATTTATTGATTTAGAGAAAGCTTATGATAAAGTTTCAAGAGATGTTCTTTGGAGAGTTCTAGAACAGAAAGAAGTTAATATTGGTTATATTCAAGTCATTAAGGTTATATACTACTCAACTTGTGTCCAAACACATGGAGGATTAACAAAATATTTTCCTATTTCAGTTGGATTACATCAAGGATCAGCTTTAAGCCCTTATCTTTTTTACTTTAGTTATGGATGTTCTTAATAGACATTTACAAGAAGATGTACCTTGGTGTATGCTTTTTGCTGATGACATTCTTCTTGTTGATAAGACTAGAGAGGGAGTCCAACAGAAACTTGAATTATGGAGGTCAACTTTAGAGTCTAAAGGTTTTCATTTAAGTAGATCTAAAACTGAATATATGGAGTTTAATTTTAGTTGTAGAAGTTCTAGTGGTAGTGTTGTGACATTAGGTGATCAAGTCATTAATAAGAGTGAGCATTTCAGATATTTAGGCTCTATTATTCAAAATTATGATGAAATAGATGGATATGTTATTAGTAGAATTAAAGTTGGATGGTTGAAGTGGAGGAATGCATCTGGCCTATTATGTGATAGAAATGTTCCACTTAAACTTAAGGGAAAATTTTATAAGATGGTGGTAAGACCTGTTTGGCCAATAAAAGAGAAGCATAAGACTAAGTTAAGTGTTATAGAGATGAGGATGCTTTGGTGGATGAGTGGCTTTACTCTTAGAGATAGAATGCAAAATGAGTATATTCGGGAAAAAGTTGGAGTAGCTCCAGTGGTAGATAAGATTAGGGAGAGTAGATGGTTGGGCCACATAAAGCGTCCAGATGACCGATTAAGAGAGTAGATGCATTAGATTTGCCTTATGTTAAGAAAGGTAAGGGTAGACCTAAAAGACTTGGTTAAGATGTATAAAAAATGATCTTAGTATACTTGATTTAAATGAGAATTTGACACATAATAGGACATAATGGAGACAAAGGATTCATGTACCAACAAATTGTTGTTATTGTTGTATTTAGTTTAGGTTTAGGTTTTAGGTTTTAGGTTTAGGTTTTATGTTTAGCTTTAGGGTTTAGGATTTCAGGTTTAGGGTTTAGGTTCAGGGTTTAGGTAGTTTAGGGTTAGTTTGAGTTTTAGGTTTAGGCCAGTTTAGTATTTTTATTTAGGGTTTAGTGTTTAGGGTTTTAAGGTTTAGGGTAAGGCTTAGGGTTTAGGGTTTAGGGTTTTTTAGGGTTTATGGTTTTAGGTTTAGGATTTAGGGTTGTAGGTTTAAGGTTTAGGGTTTAGGGTTTAGGGTTTAGGGTTTAGAGTTTTTTTAAAATAAGTAAACCTGTAGGTTTAGGTTTATTTAGTTTATTTTTTATTTATTTTAGTTTATTTTATTTTTAATTTTTATTTAGGTTTATTTTCTATTTTTATTTAGTTTGGTTTATTTATTTTTAGATTATTTATTTTAGTTTAGGTTTTTTATTTTAATTTATTTATTAGGTTTAGGTTTATATTTATGTTTTAGTTTAGTTTTATTTTTATTTTATTTTTTAGGTTTAGGTTTTATTTTTTATTTTTATGTTTAGGTTTAGGTTTTTATTTTATTTTTTAGGTTTATGTTTTAAGTTTTTATTTTAGGTTTATGTTTAGGTTTTATTTTTTAGTTTAAGTTTAGATTTACTTTTAGTTTATTTTATTTAATTTAATTTAGGGTTTAGGTTTAGTTTATTTTAGGTTTAGGTTTAGGTTTTTTTATTTTAGTTTAGTTTATTTTAGTTTAGGTTTATTTTTATTTTAGGTTGATGTTTTTTTTTAGTTTAGGGTTTAGGTTTTATTTTTTATTTATTTTTAAGTATTATTTTTCGATTTATTTTTTAGGTTTAGGTTTTTATTTTATTTTTAGTTTAGTTTAGGTTATTGTTTGTTTTATTTTAGTTTAGTTTTAATTTTTTAATTATTGTATTTTTATGTTTAGGTTTAGGTTTAGGTTTTTATTTTATTTTTATTATTTTATTTAGGTTTAAGTTTATTTATTTATTTTATATGTAGGTTTTATTTAGTTTAGGTTTTGGTTTTTAGGTTTTTAGGGTTTACGATTTAGGGTTTAGGGTTAGCTTAAGGTATAAGGTTAGTTTAAGGTTTAGGATTTAAGGTTTAGGGTTTTAATTTTTAGGGTGTAGGGTTTACAGATTAGGGTTAGTATTTTTTTAAAATTAAGTAAAATAGTAGGTTAAGGTTTATTTTGTTTATTTAATTTATTTTTTATTTATTTTAGTTTATTTTATTTTTAATTTTTATTTAGGTTTATTATTATTTTATTTACTTTAGTTTATTTATTTTAGGTTTATTTATTTTAGTTTAAGTTTTATATTTTAGTTTATTTTTTAGGTGTAACTTTAGGTTTAGGTGTATTATTTAGTTTAGTTTTATTTTTATTTTATTTTTTTAGTTTAGGATTTATTTTTATATTTTTAGGTTTAGGTTTAGGTTATTATTTTATAATTTTAGGTTTAGGTTAGGTTTTTACTTTAGGTTTGTTTTTAGGTTTTATTTTTTAGTTTAGGTTTAGGTTATTTTTGTTTTATTTTATTTTATTTTATTTTATTTAGGGTTTAGGTTTAGTTTTAGGTTTACTTTATTTTAGGTTTAGGTTTACATTTTATTTATTTTAGTTTAGGTTTAGGTTTATTTAATTTTTATTTTAGGTTTAGGATTTTTTTTTAGTTTATGGTTTAGGTTTTATTCTTTATTTATTTTTAGGTTTAGTTTTTAGGTTAATTTTTAGGTTTAGATATTTATTTATTTAATTTTTTATTTTATTTTAGGTTTATTTTATTTTATTTAGGGTTTAGGTTTAGTTTTAAGTTTAGTTTATTTTAGGTTTAGGTTTACATTTTATTTATTTTAGTTTGGGTTTAAGTTTATTTAATTTTTATTTTAGGTATAGGATTTTTTTAGTTTAGGGTTTAGGTTTTATTCTTTATTTATTTTTAGGTTTTATTTTTAGGTTTAGATATTTATTTATTTTTTATTTTATTTTATTTGTGGTTTATTTTATTTTTATTTTAGGTTTAATTTTTATTTTATTTAGGTTTTTATTTTTTTCAATGTAGTTTAGGTTCTTATTTATTTTATTTTAGTTTAGTATCTATTTTTTATTTTATTTTCTTTTTTAGGTTTAGGTCTAGATTTTTGTTTTAGTTTAGGCTTTTATTTTAGTTTATTTTTTATTTTATTTAGTTACATTAGGTTTAGGTTTAGGGTTTGAGTTTAGCGTTTAGGGTTTAGGGTTTTTGGGTTTAGGGTTTTTGGGTTTAGGGTTTAGTGTTTTAGGGTTTCATGGTTTATGCTTTAAGGGTTAAATGTTAGGGTTTAAGGTTTACAGTTTAGGGTTTAAGATTTAGGGTTTTGGGTTTAGGGTTTTTTAGGGTTTAGGGTTTACGGATTAGGAGTGTTGTAGGTTTAGGCTTTAGGATTTAGGGTTTAGGGATTTGGGTTTCGGGATTTTTTCTTTAAAATAAATTAAATAAACTGGTAGGATTAGGTTTATTTTGTTTATTTTTTTGTATTTATTTAATTTGGTTTATTTATTTTAGTTTAAGTTTTTTATTTTAGTTTATTTTTTAGGTTTAAGTTTAGGTTTATGTTTTATTTTCATTTAGTTTTATTTTAATATTATTTTCTAGTTTTAGGTTTTATTTTTTATTTTTAGGTTTAAGTTTAGGTTTTAATTTTATTTTTTTTAGGTCTAGGTTTTAGGTTTTTATTTTAGGTTTATTTTTAGGTTTTAATTTTTAGTTTAGGTTTAGGTTTATTTTTAGTTTATTTTATTTTACTTAGTTTAAGGTTTAGTTTTAAGTTTTATTTATTTTAGTTCAGTTTATTTTAGTTTAGGGTCGGTTTATTTTATTTTTTTAGGTTAAGGTTTTTTTTTTTAGTTTAGGGTTTAGTTTATTTTATTTTTTTTTTTAGGTTTAGGTTTATTTTATTTTAGTTTATTTTTTTAGGTTTAGGTTTTATTTAGTTTTATTTTATTTTTTTTTAGGTTTATTTTATTTTATTTTAGGTTTAGTTTTATTTTATTTTTATTATTAGCCATATTTTATTTTTATAGTTTAGTCTAGGTTTTATTTATTTTACTTTAGTTTATTTTTATTTTTTTATTTTGTTTTTTATGTTTAGGTTTAGGTTTTAGTTTAGGTTTTTATTTTATTTAATTATTTTATTTTATTTAGGTTTAGGTTTTTTTAATTATTTTATTTTTTTGGTTTTACTTACTTTAGGTTTAGGTTTTAGGTTTTTAGTGTTTAGGGTTTAGGATTTAGGTTTTTTTTTTTTTTTGGGAAACCTCATTTAGTTGGAATTTTATTGCCACAAAAAAAGGGTTATAAGGTCCTTAAAGGGGATAAACTCCAGAAGTACTGCTCAAAGAGCTACAATCAGCCTAGGGAGTAAATCCCCTATCTAAGTACATCCAAAAGCAAAAGAAAAGAGCAAGCAAGCAAAAGATACAAATTGATTAACATATATAAGCAAATGAAGGATAAGGGTCAATGTTCTGCAGGATGTGAGAATGCATGACATAATGGAGTAACCTGCAAGAGAAAAAAGGAAAAGCATCTGCAAGAATATAGACAGAAAGAAGTTAGAACAGTTAAGGTAATACAAATTAAGTGGTAACTGAAAGCAGCAAATTCCGAGAATGGTAATAATAAAGAGGTGTGATATAGGTGGCTCAGGCTCAATCACACCAAGTTGGGGCAGATGCAAATATGAGCATCCAAACTTTAGCAGAAGGGTTACATCACAAGAGCTACTACCAAACCAAAAAGGAGTGAAATCATCACAACCATCATAGCCACAAAAACCTGTATAGCAGCCATTTGATGAAGATCAGTTGAGCCATAATACCTGCAAACATAGGCAAAGTCATATACAGAGTAGAAGAAAGAGCAGTAAAGAGCAAAGTGGGTAAGGGGATCACATGCAAATTATATGTCATCATATTAGGCTCCATGGCATGATAATCCCAACTCAAAAGAAAGAGAGCCATCAATGTCAGGTCATCCAGATTTTTAACCAGATTTAGAGGATTAATGAGACCGAAGAAGAGTCACCGGAGGGAACAAGAAATTTTTCAAACCATCCAAAAGAAAGAGCATGGAATTAACCCCATTCCAAGCCTAAAGGACAATAATAAATATACAGTCTTGGTAAACAGTCCAGTAAGCAATTCAGGGTTATTTCCCAGAAAAGGATAACTAAAGAATGTAAGTAATGCAGCTCTTAACAACCTCCTTGTTTTAGAATTAAGAAAGCAGAAATTATAAAGGGAAATAGCAAACCCTATTCCCAAATTACCACAGGAAATGGGAATACAACAACAGATAAGAAGAAATAGGTAAAGGGCAGCTCCCCACCACAAATAGCTCCAATATAAAATAGTTAGAATAACACCATAGGATCATCTTGCTTATCATCATACTCAATAATTCAATTCAGCCAACAATAAAAGAATGTAAGTAATGCAGTTCTTAACAACCTCCTTGATTCAGAAATTAAAAAACCTCAAATATAAATGGAAGAAGCATATCCCAAGCCCAAATAACCATAGGAAATGGGAGTACAGCAGCAGGTATGAAGAATCAGGTAAGGGGATGATCCCCACCACAAATAACTCAAATAAGTGACAATCAGAGATAACACAACAGAGGCATCTTGCTTATCATTAAACTCAATAATCTAGTTCATCCAATAGTCATGATAGTAATATCCAGCTAGTTGGCCATAAATCCATCCATTGAGATTAAACAGTGCAAAGATTAAAATCAAGAGAGTCAAAAGCATAATCACAATGATCTGCATAAATCTAGCATACCCAAAAGGGAAAAAACATCATCAGATGAAGTTAGCTGCAACCCTTATGTTAATAGCAAAAACCCAAAAGCTAATAACCAGAATGTGCAAGAAACAGCCAAAACCATAAAAACAACTTGCTGGATAAAGGACTCAGAAATCCAAAGGCCAACAAGATAAGCAATAATACCTATTGTTGTACTCCCACTATAAAAAACTCTGTTAGAAGGCAGATAAGTGGAATGAAAACCGAAGGTGTTCAAAAGATGATGTCAGAAAAGTCCCTCCAAGTAAAGATAATCAGGCTGGCAGCTAAACCCAGATCCTCAGTTAAAGCAAACTGCATTAAAGAAGTTCAATCCTGCAAAGGGATAGTAAAATAAATAACAACAAAATGACCCAGCTGAACAGGATGAACAACCCCAGAAGCAAGACTAGTTGAGTGGAAAAAATAGAAGCAAGTGAAACCAGCTGCATGTCTTATGAAAATAGCAAAAGCAGTCAGAAAATCAAAAGGCCAGCAACAGCCAACAATCACAAAGATACCCTGCTGGATAAAGGACTCGAAAATCCAAAACCCAACAGTGGAGAAAATAGAATAGTTAAAGAACCCATCATATAAGACTCCAATAAAAAACTAAGTAGAAAGATAGAGACAAAAGGGGCTCAGAAGATAACCAAGAAAAAAAAACCCTTCCAAAAAGGGGTGATCAGGCAATACTGAAAACCCAATAAGAAAAGTCTAAAAGGACCCTGCAGAACAGGAAAGATAACCCCAGAAGTAGCAAGCTAGTCAAAGGAATCAATGAGCCAGCAGAGCCAACATCCAAGAGAATAAATAACAGCAAGTTGACCAAAAAACCACCCATTACAAATAGACAAAATGAGGGTAGCCAAAGCAAACAACAAAGCAACTCTAAAAGCAAACAGCAAAGCACCCAGCTGAACAAGCAAGACAACCCCAGTAATAGTTTGTTGAACAAGGGATTCAATGTTCTAGGTAATCCAAAAACCAAGATAAAACATAACAGCAAGTTGGCCATAAAACCTCCCATTGAAAATAGACAATACAGAAGTTAAGTCCTCAAAAGATAGGGAAATAATCATGCCAAAGCTAGTTAAAAAGTGGTGATCAACAGCAACCCAATTGCTAACAAAAGAAACAAGCAACAAAGCAAAAGCCAGCATCCATTCAATAACCTCAAAAAAGTCCAACTGAATAAGACAATCCAAAACCCAAGAAGCATATGCTAAATTCCAATTAGAGAGTTGGATAATCACAGAGATGTGCCCAAATTTAACAGAGCCACAGGGGAAAGGAAAACAAATGAGATGATCAGCTACAACCCAGAAGTAAGAAGCAAAGAAGTTCAGGAGAACAACAGGCAACAAACAGCCAAAAACCATAAGGTGAACCTTGAAAGAGATCTTAATAATAACAATAGAAATTTTGTGCCTTTCCTTACAGGTAGGAAAGAGGAGGTAAGCATACAGCAAACCAACCCAAAGAGCAACAATTAAAACAATAGGAGAGATATTGCCTCCAACATAAGATACACCAGCAAGTAACATAGGGACAACATATATTACTAAGTGGTTCAAAGCAAAGTCATCTTTGATATCCATCCAAACACAAAATATTATGCCGGCTAATCCATAACATCAATAATATTGGAAGTCCAGAGATAATTCCAATCCTACAGAGAAGGAGTTATAAAAGCAAGTCTAGTGCAAGAGTTCTCCTTATAGGCTGTGGAGATAAGGATATGAAACATAGTAGAGGCAACAACCATAATAAGAAGATGAATATCGTTAAAATAGCTATAAAGATATACGAGGTATATGATTAAACATTGAGGCAAGGATCCCATAATATAATTCCAGGAAAGGGATAGAAATCTGTCTGTATTGATCAAAGAGTACAACAGCAATAAATAAAGCATTCAATAATATATCTCCCTACAGCAAACAGTGAACACTTTATCAGCATTGATAGTAAAACCCCAATCAAGGTTGGGAAAGTAAAATACAATGAGATGTTACACTACAAATGGCCAACAAGGAGTAAAAGGATGATGCATCAGCAAATTCCAAAGGAATAGAAACACCTTATCATTGAAAGTAGCAGAAACAAGAAGGCCCCAATTAGAATTAATGCAATTAAACCAATAGCACATGCCACAGAAATAAGCAGAAAAACACCAAGGGATATCCGGATGAAGCATCAGCAAATACCAAGAAAATAACAACACTGAAAGAAAGTGATCATGCGTTAAACAAGAATTGAGACGGTCATGCGAGGTTAGATTACTTTACGAGATAAGGAGCCCAGTGTCCGGATTAACCAAGTCATGCAAATGTTTAGGAAGAGTTAGTTGATCAAAGAAGTTTATACCATCCAATCTAGCACCCACATTGGCAAGGTAATCAGCACATGCATTACCCTCATGCTATACATGAGTGATTCTAAAATTAAGTTGGATAAGGAGAGCTCTAGTTTGCTTGATAAGGTAGTACAATTCAGTGTTGCTCATTTTGATGGAAGTCAAAATATCAATCAGCAGGAGGGCATCCACCTAAATCCAAATATTAAGCCATCCATTTTGAAAGCAAATCTAGAGAGCTTTGTACACTGCCATAAGCTCAGCAAATGGAATAAATCAAGAAGCAAGGGCGTAGGCAAAAGCACATAGAACTTTACTATTAAGATTTCTGAAATTGCCACCACGGCCTGAACCTTTATGAGAGATAGAGCCATCAATGTTAATTTTAATAGTATTATCAAGAGGTTTTACCCAATAGAAAATCTTGTCATTTTTACAATAGGGTTTAGGGTTTAGGGTTTAAGGTTTAGTGTTTTAGGATTTAGGGTTTAGTGTTAGGGTTTAAGGTTTTGGGTTTAGTATTTAAGATTTAGTATTTAGGCTTTTTAGGGTTTAGGGTTAACTTAGGGATTAGGGTTAATTTAGGGTTTTGGGATTTGGGTTTATTATTTAGGCTTTAGGGTTTTAATTTAGGGTTTATGGTTTAGTTAGTTTGGAATTCAGGTTTAGTTCTAGGTTTAGGTTTATTTTAGTTTAGTTTAGGGTTTAGGGTTTAGTGTTTAGGGTTGTAGGTTTAGGTTTAGGGTTTAGGGTTAGTTTTAGGGTTTAGGGTTTAGGATTTAGGGTTTAGGTTATAGGGTTTGAAGTTTAGGGTTTTTTTAAAAAAATTAAGTAAACAAGTAAGTTTAAGTTTATTTAGTTTATTTAGCTTATGTTTTATTTATTTTAATTTATTGTATTTTTTATTTATTTTAGTTTATTTTATTTTTTATTTTTATTTAGGTTTATTATTTTATTTAGTTTAGTTTATTTATTTTAGGTTTATTTATTTTATTTTAGGTTTTTTTATTTTAGTTTACTTTTTATGTTTAAGTTTAGGTTTATGTTTAGTTTTTAGTTTAGTTTTATTTTTATTTTATTTTCTAGGTTTAGGTTTTATTTTTTATTTTTAGGTTTAGGTTTAGGTTTTTATTTTATTTTTTTAGGTTTAGGTTTTAGGCTTTTATTTTAGGTTTATATTTAGGTTTTATTATTTCTTTTAGGTTTAGGTTTATTTTTAGTTTAATTTATTTTATTTAGTTTAGGGTTTAAGTTTAGTTTATTTTAGGTTTAGGTTTAGGTATTATTTATTTTAGTTTAGTTTATCTTAGTTTAGGTTTAAGTTTATTTTATTTTCTTTATTTTAGGTTTAGGTTTTTTTAGTTTAGAGTTTATGTTTTAATTTGAATTTATTATTAGGTTTAGGTTTTTATTTAGTTTTTATTTTATTTTATTTTAAGTTTATTTGAATTTTATTTTACATTTAGTTTTATTTTATTTAGGTTTTTTTATTTTAGGCTTATTTTAATTTTAGGTTATTCTAGATTTTTTTATTTTATTTTAGTTTTTATTTATTTTATTTTAGTTTTTTATTTATTTTATTTTAGTTTTTTATTTTTTATTTTATTTTAATTTTACATTTAGGTGTTGGTCTAGGTTTAGGTTTAGGTTTAGGTTTAAGTTTTAATTTAGGTTTTAGATTAGGTTTTTATTTTATTTAGGTTTAGGTTTATTTATTTATTTTTAGGTTTTAATTAGTTTAGGTTTAGGTTTTTAGGTTTTTCAAGTTTATGGTTTTGTGTTTAGGGTTTATGGTTGTTGGTTTTATGGTTTACGTTTAGGGTTTAGGGTTTTAGGATTTATGGCTTAGGGTTTAGGGTTTAGGGTTTAGGGTTTTAAGGTTTAGGGTTCAGGGTTGTAGGTTTAGGGTTCAAGGCTTAAGGTTTAGGGTTACAGTTTTTTTGATTTTTTGATTTGTTTTAAATTAAGTAAACTAGTAGGTTTAGGTTTATTTAGTTTTTTATTTATTTTATTTTATTTTATTTATTTTTCATTTAAGTTCATTTTTATTTTTATTTAGTTTAGTTTATTTATGGAGTGTAATTTTAGTTGTAGAAGTTATAGTGGTGGTGTTGTGACATCAGGTGAAGAAGTCATTAAAAAGAGTGAGCAATTCAAAATTTTAGGCTTTATTGTTCAAAATGATGGTGAAATAGATGGAGATGTTATTAGGAGAATTCAAGTTGGATGGTTGATGTGGAGGAATGCTTCTGGCCTGTTGTGTGAAAGAAAAGTATCGCTTAAACCTAAGGGAAAATTATATAAGATGGTAAGACCAAGATTTATTTATGGTGCGAATGTTGGCCAATAAAGAGAAGCATGAGACTAAGTTATGTGTTGCAGAGATGAGGATGCTTAAGTGGATGAGTGGCTTTAATCTTAGAGATAAAATGTGAAATGTGTATGTTTGAGAAAAAGTTGCAGTAGCTCCAGTGGCAGATAAAATTAGAGAGACTGGGCTTAGATGGTTTTGCCACATAACACATCAGCCGTCCAATGACCCGATTAAGAGAGTATATGCATTAGATTTGCCATAAGTTAAGAAAGGTAGAGGTTGACCTAAAAAGACATGGTTAAGATGTATGAAAAATGACATTAGTATACTTTAATTGAATGAGAATTTGACACATAATAGGACACAATGAAGATGAAGGATTTATGTAACTGATCCCACTTAGTGGGAAAATGGCTTCTTATTGTTGTTGTTGTTGTTGTTTAGTTTATTTATTTTATGTTAATTTATTTTAGTTTAGGTTTTTTATTTTAGTTTATTTTTTAGATTTATGTTTAGGTTTAGGTTTATTTTTTAGTTTAGTTTTATTTTTATTTGATTTTTTAGGCTTAGGTTTTATTTTTTTATTTTTTGGTTTAAGTTTAGTTTTTATTTTATTTTTTCAGGTTTAGGCTTCAGTTTTTATTTTTGGTTTATTTTAGCTTTATTTTTAGTTTAAGTTTAGGTTTATTTTAGCTTATTTTATTTTATTTAGGGTTTAAGCTTAGGTTTAGGTTTAGTTTATTTTAGGTTTGAATTTATTTTTATTTATTTTAGTTTAGTTTATTTTAATTTAGGTTTTGGTTTATTTTATTTTTATTTTAGGTTTAGGTTTTCTTTTAGTTTAGGGTTTAGGTTTTCTTGTTTATTTATTTTTAGGTTTATTTTTTTGGTTTAAGTTTTTATTTAGTTTTTATTTTATTTTATTTTCTTTTAGGTTTAGTTTTTATTTTATTTAAGTTTTTTATTTTTTTAGTTTAGTTTAGGGTTTTATTTATTTTATTTAAGTTTAGTTTTTACTTTTTTTTTTTAGGTTTTGGTTTAAGTTTAGGTTTAGGTTTAGGTTTTAGTTTAGGTTTTTATTTTATTTTATTTTATTTGGATTTAGGTTTTCTTATTTATTTAATTTTTAGGATTTATTTAATTTTGGTTTAGGTTTTTAGCTTTTTAGGATTTAGGGATTAAGGTTTAGGGTTTAGGGTTTAGGGTTTAAGTTTTAGGATTTAGGGTTTAGGGCTTAGGTTTTAGTGTTTAGGGTTTAGGTTTTTGGGTTTAGGGTTTTAGGGTTTATGGTTTAGGGTTTTGGGTTTTGGGTTTAGGGTTTACGGTTTTAAGGTTTAGGCTTTAGGGTTGATGGTTTAGGTTTTAGGCTATTATTCAGGTTTTAGTTTAGGGTTTTAGTTTTTAGTGTTTTTTAATAGAGAATAAATTCAGATTCAATATTTCTTCTTTTCGATTTCATCAACCATGTAACTCACCAAGTTTTCTTAGACACAAGAGACGACATAGATAAAAATTGAGCATGCAAAGAGAAAATCAAAAACACTAGATAACTAGAATCATCACTACTTTAAAGACATAGTTCCATAAGTAGTAGATCGGACTGGCCGTTCTTTAGTTTCTCTAGTTCCCATCAAAACCACATTGGCCTCTCGAGTAGCGGGATCCACCATCATATCCCCGATCTCTTCCATCGCCTGCACCAAGACAGTAACCTCCATTGCTCCTCCCGCCTCCCCACCACCACTGTGATAACTGTCGCCTCTGCTTTCACCTCCATTACCAGATCTAGACTAAGTCTTATTGATGGTGATGTTCCTACCGTCAAGGTTCTGCCCATTCTTAGGGTTTTGGTATAGCTTTAAGTTTATTTAATTTTTGGGTTTACTTTTATTTTTTAATTTATTTAGTTACTTTAGGTTTAGGTTTAAGGTTTGGTGTTTAGGGTGTAGGGTTTAGGGTGTAGGGTTTATGGTTTAGTGTTTAGGGTTTTAGGGTTTAGCAATAAGGATTAAGGTTTAGGGTATATAGTTTAGGGTTTAGGGTTTTAGGGTTTTGGTTTTCTATGATTTAGGGTTGTAGGTTTTGGGTTAGTCTTAGGGTTTAAGGTTTAGGGCATAAGATTTAGGGTTTTTGGATGTTTTTTAAAAATTTAGTAAATCGATAAGTTTATGTTTATTTGGTTTATTAATTTTTGTTTATTTTATTTTTTATTTTTACTTAGGTTTATTTTTTATATTTTTATTTAGTTTAGTTTATTTACTTTAGGTTCATTTATTTTAGTTTAAGTTTTTTATTTTAGTTTACTTTTTAGGTTAGGTTTAGGTTTAGGTTTATTTTTTAGTTGAGTTTTAATTTTATTTTATTTTTTAGGTTAAGGTTTTATGTTTTATTTTTAGGTTTAGATTTAGCTTTTTATTTTATATTTTTAGGTTTAGGTTTTAGGTTTTTATTTTAGGTTTATCTTTAGGTTTTATTTTTTAGTTTAGGTTTAAGTTTATTTTTAGTTTATTTTATTTTATTTAGTTTAGGGTTTTAGGTTTATATTTTATTTATTTTAGTTTAGTTTATTTTAATTTAGGTTTATTTTATTTTGTTTATTTTATTTTATTTTAAGTTTAGATTTAGGGTCTTTTTATTTAGTTTTAGGTTTTATTTTAAGGTTTATTTTTTAACTTTAGGCTTTTAATTAGTTTTTATTTTATTTTATTTTATTTTAGGTTTATGTTATTTTTATTTTATTAGGTTTATTTTATTTTCTAGTTTAGTTTCAATTTTTCTTTATTTTATTTTTGTTTATTTTTATTTTTTATTTTTTTTTATTTCTTGGCTTAAGTTTAAGTTTTAGTTTAGCTATTTATTTTATTTTTATTTTTTACTTTATTTAGGTTTAGGTTTTTTATTTATTCTATATTTATGATTTATTTAGTTTATGTTTTTAGGGTTTAGGGTTTAGGGTTAGGGTTTAGGGTTTAGTGTTTAGGGTTTATTGTTTAGGCTTTAGGGTTTAGGGTTTTTAGTGTTTAGGGTTGAGGGTTTATGGTTTAGTGTTTAGGGTTTATGGTTTAGGGTTTAGGGTTAGTTTAGAGTTTAGGGTTTAGGGTTTAGGTTTTATGGTTTAGGGTTAGTTTAGGGCTTAGGGTTTAGGATTTAGGGTTTAGGGTTTAGGGCTTATGGTTTAGGGTTTTTTTTTAATTAAGAAAATTGGTAGGTTTAGGTTTATTTAGTTTCTTTAAATTATTTTTATTTATTTTATTTTGTTTTATTTCTTATTTTTATTTAGGTTTAATTTATATTTTTATTTAGTTTTATTTATTTATTTTAGTTTAGGTTTTTTATTTTAGTTTGTTTTTTAGGATTAGGTTTAGGTTTATGTTTATTTTTGAGTTTAGTTTTTTTTAGTTTAGGTTTTATTTTTTATTATTCGGTTTAGGTTTAGGATTTTATTCTAGGTTTACTTTTATGTTATTATTTCTAGTTTAGGTATAGGTTTATTTTTAGTTTATTTTCTTTTATTTAGTTTAGGTTTATGTTTAGGATATATTTATTTTATTTTAGTTTATTTAAGTTTAGGTTTATGTTTATTTTATTTTGTTTATTTTAGGTTTAGGTTTTCTTTTTAGTTTAGGGTTTTGGTTTTATTTTTAAATTATTTTTAGGTTTAGGTATTTATTTTGTTTTTATTTTATTTCATTTTTGGCTTACTTTATTTTTATTTTATGTTTTGTTTTTATTTTATTTAGGTTTTTTATTTTTAGGTTTATTTTATTTTTAGTTTAGTTTCGGTTTTTATTTATTTTAGTTTTTATTTATTATTTTATTTTATTTTTAGGTTTAGGGTTAGGTTTAGATTTAGGTTTCAGTTTAGGTTTTTATTTAATTTACTTTTTTTATTTAATTTTTTTTTATTTAATTTAGGTTGAGGTTTTTTTATTTTATTTTTAGGTTTTGTTAAGTTTAGGTTTAAGTTTTTAGGTTTTAATGATTTACGATTTAGGGTTTAAGGTTTAGGGTTAAGGGTTTATGGTTTAGGGTTTAGGGTTTAGGGTTTAGGGTTTTTAGGGTTTAAGGTTTGGGGTTTAGGGTTTAGGTTTTAGGTTTAGGGTTCCAGTTCTAGTTTAGGGTTTAGGGTTTTTGGTTTTTTTTTTTAACAGAGAACAGATTCAGATTCAACATTTCTTCTTTTAAATTTCATCAACCAAGTAACAAACCAGGGAAGTGAGGAAATCAAATGACCTCCTTGGGGCTAGCTAAAGCTTCGTATTCTCAAAATGTCCAGACTATATACCCATTACCATTCAATCTTATATAAATCAACACATGAATAGAAGAAAGAGAACTCAACATTCATACACTTAAGCTATAAGCACATGCATTTCTTATGTATTTATAACTAGCATCATAACACATATTATTATTCATTTATAAGCTTTTGAAAAATACATTTGGAATTAATAGTGATAATAGCCATGCATATATTGAATTAAGTCAACACATGCAAACTTACATAAAGGAAATCCATTTTCTTTTACTTGATTTTGAAAATATGGATGCATGAATTCAAATGACATACCAAATTCAACATGATTGAAAAGAGGACAATGAAATATAAGCATGTGATTCATTCAACCAAACTAGTTCTTAAGGATAATCAAATCAAATAAGATTATTTAAAAAACCAAACCAGCTTTTTTATTAATTAAGTTTTGGATTTGATTTGATTTAAAGAGGAGAAGATAAATCATCACTTGTTGTTTTAAACCCATTCCCACATTAGTGATTTGATTTAATTTAAGCAAATGTAATTAAGTTGATTTTATGGGTTAATTAAGTTGAACCCTTAATTAGATGAATTAATTACCCTTACCTATGTCACCTTAAAGAAATTAACTAAATAATTATGGCCAACATGATATGCATGGAAAATAAACTTCTAATGATCCTAGGAAATAAAAGGGGCCTAATGCAATTGGCTCATGATTAATAATTAATTAGATTAAGGGACTTAATTAATTACTCTTATGGTTTTCCCACACATGTGGACTAACCATAATTTCATTTAACTCCTTTAGGTTATTAAACACCTAAAGATCTACCCCATGATTTAATTGATTAAGGTCTGATGTGATTATGATTTCAATTTGATTAAGTGATTTAATTAATTCATTCAATCTTAATTAATTTCATTTTTAAAATGGTGAAATGAACTTTGGGAATGGGGTCCCAAACCTTTTCCTTAGTTCATTTACTGTTGAACAATAATAAATAAACTTAATTAACTAATTTATTACTGTTCATGGGATTAATTAATCATTAATTAACTTAAAAGAGTAGTTAAGGTTTAATTAGTCAATTATTCTAATTAAGTGAGCAATAAATCCCAAGAAAATCTTGGGAGGTAGAGGTCATCCCATTAAATTAACCCATAAAATTTTGAATTAATTGCTAAAGTAATAAAAAAGTAATTAAGCTAATTAATTTTTCCATTAAACCTTAATTACTATTTAAAATTAGTTAAGATCATTTTTAATTAATTCTCCTCTAAAATACCTTTAAAATGAGTATTTATTTGCATTTTTTTATTTCTCTATGATGTTTTAAGATTTTTAGAAGCTTTAGTCTTTAAAAATGATTGATAAAACCTAATTAAAGCCTAATATTATTGGTGCCACATGGCGCGCTAATTCAACACACTTTCCAAATGGCATCGTGGGATTGACTGCTTAAAACTTATCCTACTCAGCACCTATGTGGCGGCGACGAACTTGCTTTCTCATCCACCATCCGATCAAAGATTGGAAGGCTATGATTAATCACATAGCTTAATAGGATTAAATCAGATCGATCTAGCAGATCAAATCATGACCGTCCATTTTAATCATGTGGAATGGATGGTGCATGATCTAACATCACTCGAGTGAGGATGAATGAAGTCTGTCCACCATTGCTCACTTGATACGAGCTTACTCAAGCTTGGATCAACTCCAAAATGATCCCACACCTTCACGACATCGATCGGAGGGAATCCAACAATCAAGATCACACGAGATGCAAGTTTTCTTCAAAAAGCTCCAACCCATTTTGCCTAAGGATCAGTTTTGGAAGCATATCTCGTCAAAGCTCAAGATCGATGACTCGAATTATTGAGGAAGCTTCATCTAGTGGAGACGAAGGTTTGTTGAGCAGATATGACTCCACATTAATTAAAACAATACAAATTAAAGTCGATTCAATCTTAATCCCCAGGTGATTATAGATTCTTATCCACAACAGATCTTCTTTCCACAAATCATATAATCAAATCAAATTCAAACCTTGTCCCCAACTGATTTTTTTCTTTTATGCCCTCAACATAGAACCGTCACATGTCATGTCCAATGCATGTGTGATCCCCTAGCGGATCTCTCTCCATGTCATTGACATTGAATTATCATCAAATCTTATTTCTTCTTTTATGAGCGCCTTTAATACTTCGACCAAAAGCCTAACAATGTATTCGTTCAAATTACATCATTTTAACATTATAATCAACATTCTATGATTTATGATGGTTCAAGCTCAAACTAACTATACAATATCATGCTAAACATATTATAGTGTGAATCACTTAATATGAATAATTTGCTATAATATAATATATTGTCTAATAGTACACGTCATCAGAATCACTTAAAAGAATAAATAACAAAATTTTCTCAAAATATGAATAATGTTAATTTTGGATGTAAAATTGTTATTTTCCTATTAGAAATGGTTCAAAATAGAATTATTTTGGTGTTGCTTCTTGGTGTGTGCCATGAATTTGGCCAAATTCTTCCATCTCAACCTTCAAATTAACAATTTTGTGAGTTTTGACCCAATGTATTATAACAAAAGTAAAACATACTAGAATGTACAATAACATTTATTAACACCCCACCACATTCATATATATGTGAAGTTATATTGTTATGTACATTATATTTTAATATGCTTTCATATAATATATTATCTCACATTACACCTTAACATGGATCAGTTTAAGCAAAAAATTTATAAAATTTGGTTGAAAAATAAACATTTATTTTGTATGCAAAATTCCATTCTTTTGATTAAATTACACTCCATAGCACACCCCCTAATGATGTTCCCTAAAGCTTACCTTAAATTTGGCCAGATCCCATTATCTCAGCCTATAAATTAGTATTTTTATGAATTATACCTATACAAACTCTATTACGTCATACTATAACAAACTAAATTATGCTAAAAACATTACTATTAATACACAATAGTATGCCATAATGCATGATGCAACACTATGTTATGGCATCCTATATTATAATACACTATAACATATTATATTATATTATATTGGATATCACATCACAAGGGATTGCTTAAGATAAAAAATCATAAAATTAGTCTAAATAATAAAAAACTATATATTTTAATCGTATCACTTACGTATTTTAAATTGAAACAATATATTATGATGCCATGCTCTATATTTTATGAATTTGGCCAAATTACACCATTTTTATATCTAAATCAACATTTTTATAAATAATGCTTGTGTAGGCTCGACTGCATGATTGTAAAATAGTAAAAGAATTTAAAATGTGCAAAACAATATATTATGATATATGATGATATACTATGTTACAACATATAATATTTATTTTCAACATAAAATCTTACTTTTTAGACTACAAGTGGCATATCACAGCTTTGGTACTACAACCTAATTCCCACTTCAAATTTAATAAATTTCATCATCTGATTTATTAAATCAATATTTTTATGATTTACATTAATATAGACTATAAAGCATAATACCATAATATACTAAAACATTTCAAAACATCTTATAACATCCAAAAACACATCATTATATGCTCAAATATATGATGCTACATTATACTATAATATATGGTATTATAATATGATTTAGGGTTAGGATTTAGGGCATTCAAATTTTTAATAGTCAAGGAAAAGTCTCTTGAAGACATTTTCTTTAGCTACCATAACTATGTTAGGATTAGGACATTCTTTAGATCAATTCATAATGACATCTTTATTCAAGGTTTAGGGCTTAAGGTTTAGGTTTAGGTTTTAGGGTTAGTTTAAGGTTTATGATTTAGGGTTTAGGGTTAGTTTAGGGTTTAGGGTTTAGGGTTTAAGATTTGGGGTTGAGAGTTTTTTTTTTTTTTTTGGGAAACCCCATGATGCGGGGGTATTTTATTGCCATAAAAAAGGGTTTGGGGTTGAGGGTTTAGGGTTTAGGGTTGTAGGTTTTAGGGTTTAGAGTTTAAGGTATTAGGGTTTAGGGTTTAGGGGTTAGGGTTTTAGGGTTTTGGGTTTTGGGTTTAGGGTTTAGGGTTTAAGTTTTAGGGTTTAAGTTTTAGGTTTAGGGTTTAAGTTTTAGTTTAGGGTTTAAGGTTTTTTTTTTAAATAGAGAACAAATTTAGATTCAATAGTTCTTTTTTTCAATTTCATCAACCACGTAGCTCCCCAAGTTTTTTAAGACACAAGCGAT
Organism: Cymbidium sinense; assembly: GCA_021442155.1. Classification (NCBI taxonomy): domain Eukaryota; kingdom Viridiplantae; phylum Streptophyta; class Magnoliopsida; order Asparagales; family Orchidaceae; genus Cymbidium; species Cymbidium sinense. The sequence continues at coordinate 218,348,013 of CM038214.1, read as the reverse complement.
GGCATAGAACAAAAATGAGCACCCATAGAGAAAATCAAAACCAAGATAAGTAGAGCCATCTCTAGTGTAAAGACACAGTTCCATAAGTAGCATATCAGATGGATCGTTCTTCAGTTTCTCTAGTTCCCATCAGAACCACCTCCACACTCTCGAGTAGTGGGATCCCCCATCATATCCCATATCTCTCCCTCAACCACCACCACCATGGTTGTAACCATCGTCGCTCCAACAAAACCACCACTGCTCTGACCACCACCTCCATATCCACTAGCACATCCAGATCCCCCACCACCAATGCGATAGCCACAACCTTTGTATTCACCTCCACCATCAGATCTAGATTGAGCCTAGATGATGGTGATGTTCCTGCCATCAAGGTTCTGCCTATTCTTATGGTTTAGGGTTTAGGGTTAGTTTATGGTTTAAGGTTTGGGGTTTAATGTTTAGGGTTGTAGGTTTTAGGGTTTAAGGTTTAAGGTTTTAGGGTTTATAGTTTTGTGTTTAGGATTTAGGGTTTTAGGGTTTAGGGTTCAGGGTTTAGGGTTTAAGGTTTAGGGTTTAGGGTTTATGGTTTAGAGTTCATGGTTTTAGTGTTTAGGGTTTAGGGTTTAGAGTTTAGGTTTATAGGTTTATGGTTTAGGGTTTAGGATTTAGGGTTTAGGGTTAGTTTTAGGGTTTAGGGCTTAGCATTTAGGATTTAGGGTTTATGTTTTTTTTAAATTAAGTAAACCAATAGGTTTAGGTTTATTTACTTTATTTTTTATTTATTTGCATTATTTTAGTTTTAATTTTTATTTAGGTTTATATTTTTCTTTTTAGTTAGTTTAGTTTATTTATTTTTAGTTTAGATTTTTTATTTTTGTTTATTTCTTAGGTTTAGGTTTATTTTATAGTTGAGTTTTAGTTTTATTTTATATTTTGGGTTTAAGTTTTATTTTTTATTTTTAGGTTAGATTTAGGATATTATTTTATTTTTTTAGGTTTAGGTTTTAGGTTTTTATTTTAGGTTTATTTATAGGTTAATTTTTAATTTATTTTATTTTATTTTATTTAGGTTTTGGTTTATTTATTTTGTTTATTTTATTTTTATTTTAGGATTAGGATTTTTTTTAGTTTATGGTTCTATTTTATTTATTATTTATTTTTACATTTTATTTTTAGGTTTATTATTTAGGTTTAGGTTTTTATTTAGTTTTTATTTTATTTTATTTTATTTTTTTATTTTACATTTAGTTTCTATTTTATCTATGTTTTTATTTTTAGATTTATTTTATTTTTTTAGTTTTGTTTAGGCTTTTATTGATTATATTTTATTTAAGTTTTTATTTTTTTATTTTATTTTATTATTATATTTGGTTTAGGTTTAGGTTTAGGTTTAAGTTTTAGTTTAAATTTTTATTTTTTTTATTTTATTTTATTTTATTTAGGTTATGATTTATTTATTTATTTTATTTTTAGGTTTTATTTAGTTTATGTTTAGATTTTTAGGTTTTTAGGGTTTAGGGTTTAGTGTTTAGGGTTTGGGGTTTGGGGTTTAGGGTTTAGGGTTTAGGGTTTTAGGTTTAGGGTTTAGAGTTTTGGGTTTAGGGTTTAGGGTTTAAGGTTTAGGAGTTAGGGTTTAGGATTTTATGGCTTAGGGTTTAGGGCTTAGAGTTAGATTTTTTTTATTTATATTTTATCTTTTAGTTATTTTAAATTAAGTAAACTGGTAGGTTTAGGTTTATTTAGTTTATTTAGTTTATTTTTTTATTCTAGTTTATTTTATTTTGTATTTTTATTTAAGTTTATTTATATTTTTATTTAGTTTATTTTATTTATTTTAGTTTTGGTTTTTTATTTTAGTTTATTTTTTAGTTTAGTTTATTTTTTAGTTTAGTTTATTTTTTTATTATTAATTTTTAGGTTTAGGTATAGGTGTTTATTTTTATTTTTAGGTTTAGGTTTTAGGTTTTTATTTTAGGTTTAATTTTTGGTTTTATATTTTCAGTTTTAGTAGATTTATTTTTAGTTTATTTTATTTTAGTTATGGTTTAGGTTTAGGTTTAGATTTAGTTTATTTTATGTTTAGGTTTACATTTTATTTATTCTAGTTTAGTTTATTTTAGTTTAGGTTTTTGTTTATTTTATTTTTATTTTAGGTTGAGGTTTTTTTCTTGTTTAGGGTTTAGGTTTTATTTTTTATTTACTTTTAGGTTTATTTTTTAGGTTTGGGTTTTTATTTAATTTTTATTTTATTTTATTTTAGGTTTATTTTATTTTTATTTTATGTTTAGTTTTTATTTTATTTAGGTTTTTTTTGTTTAGGTTAGGTTTTTATTTATTTTATTTTTGTTTAGTTTTTATTTTTTATTTTATTTTATTTTTTAGATTTAAGTTTAGGTTTAGGATTAGCTTTAGGTTTTTGTTTAGGTTTTTATTTTATTTTATTTATGTGAAGGTTTTATTTATTTTGTTTTTTTAGCTTAATTTAGTTTACATTTTGGTTTTAAGGTTTTTAGGGTTTAGGGTTTAAGGTTTAGGGCTTAGGATTTAGTGTTTAGGCTTTAGTGTTTAGGGTTTGGGGTTTAGGGTTTAGAGTTTAGGGTTGTAAGCTTTAGTGTTTAGGGTTTAGGGTTTAGTGTTTAAAGTTTAGGTTTGTGGGTTTAGGGTTTAGGGGTTTTTTTTAATTTTTTTTATAAATTAAGTAAACTAGTAGTTTTAGGTTTATTTAGTTTATTTAGTTTTTTTATTTTAGTTTATTTTTTAGGTTTAGGTTTAGGTTTAGGTTTATTTTTTAGTTCAGCTTTATTTTTATTTTATATTTTGTTTAGATTTTATTTTTTTATTTTTAGGTTTAGGTTTTTATTTTATTTTTTAGGTATTATTTTTTAGTTTAGGTTTAATTTTATTTTTATTTTATTTTATTTTATTTAGTGTTTAGGTTTAGGTTTAGGTTTAGGTTTTATTTTTATTTATATTAGTTTAGTTTATTTTAGTTTGGGTTTAGGTTTACTTTATTTTGTTTATTTAGGTTTCAATTTTTTTTTAGTTCTGGTTTAGATTTTATTTTTATTTATTTTAGGTTTATTTTTAGGTTTAAGTTTTATTTAGTTTTTTTATTTTATTTTATTTTAGGTTTATTTTATTTTATTTTACGTTTAGGTTTTATTTTATTTTGGTTTTAATTTTAGGTTTATTTTATTTTAATTAAGTAAAGTTTTATTTATTTTATTTTTTTAGTTTTAAAATTTTATTTTATTTTATTTTTAGGTTTTCTTTAGGTTTAGGTTTTAGTCTAGGTTTTTATTTTATTGAATTTTTTTATTTTACTTAGGTTTGGGTTTTTTTATTTATTTTCTAGCTTTATTTAGTTTAGGTTTAGGTTTTTAGGGTTTAGGGTTTAAGGTTAGTGTTTAGGCTATAAAGTTTAAGGTTTTTAGGGTTTAGGGTTAGCTTAGGGTTTAAGGTTTAGGGTTTGCTTAGGGTTTAGGGTTAGTTTAGGTTTTAGGGATAAGGCATTAGGGTTTAAGCTTTAAGGTTTAGGGTTTTAAGGGTTTAGGGTTTAGGGTTTAGGGATAGTTTATAAGGTTTAGGGTTTAGGGTTTTAGGGTTTAGTGTTTAGTATTTTGGATTTAGGGTTAAGGTTTAGGGTTTAGTGTTGTAGGTTTATGGTTTAGGGCTTAGGGTTTTAGGGTTTAGGGTTTAAGTTTTAGATTTGTAGGTTTAGGGTTTTTTTATTTTATTTTATTTTTTTAAATTTTTTATTTTTATTAAATTATATAAATTGGTAGGTTTAGGTTTATTTAGTTTTTTCTTTATTTAGTTTAGTTCATTCTATTTTATATTTTTATTTAGGCTTATTCTTATTTTTATTTAGTTTAATTTATTTATTTTAAGTTTATTAATTTTAGTTTATTTTTTAGGTCTACGTTTAGGTTTAGGTTTATCTTTTAGCAAAGTTTTTTTTTATTTTAAGTTTAGGTTTTATTTTTTATTTTTATATTTAGGTTTAGGTTTTAATTTTATTCTTTCAGGTTTAGCTTTAGGTTTTTATTTTATTTTTTTTTAGGTTTTTTTTATTTTAGGTTTATGTTTAGTTTATTTTATTTTTTTTAATGTTTAGGTTTAGGTTTAGGTTTTATTTATTTTATTTTAGTTTATTTTAGTTTAGGTTTAGGTTTATTTTATTTTATTTATTTAGGTTTAGTTTTTTTTTATGTTCATTAATTTTAGATTTTAGTTTAGTTGAGTTTTTTTTAGTTTGGGGTTTATTTTTTTGGTTTAGGTAGTTATTTAATTTTTATTTTATTTTATTTTAGGTTTATTTCATTTTGATTTTACGTTTAGTTTTTATTTTATTTAGGTTTTTAATTTTTAGGTTTATTTTAATTTTTTAGTTAAGTTTAGGTTTTTATTTAATTTATTTTAGTTTAGTTTTTAAATTTTATTTTACTTTTAGGTTTAGGTTTAGGTTTAGGTTTTAGTTTAGATTTTTATTTTATTTTATTATTTTAATTTATTATGATTTAGGTTTATTTATTTAGTTTATTTTTATGCTTTATTTAGTTTAGGTTAAGGTTTTTAGGTTTTTAGGGTTTAGGGTTTAAGGTTTAGAGTTAAGGTTTAGTGTTTATGCTTTAAGGTTTAGCATTTTTAGTGTTTAGGATTTAGGGTTTAGGGTTAGCTTAGGGTTTAGGGTTAGTTTAGGGTTTAGGGTTTAGGGTTTAGGCATTATGCTTTAGGGTTTTTAAGTTTTAGGGTTTGTTTGGGGTTTAGGGTTAAGGGTTTAGGGTTTTAGGATTTAGTGTTTAGCATTTGGGGTAAGTCTTAGGGTTTATGGTTTAGGGTTTAGGGCTTAGGGTTTTTTAGGGTTTGGGGTTTAGGGTATAGGGTTGTAAGTTTAAGGTTTAGTGTTTGGGGTTAGTTTTAGGGTTTAGGGTTGAGGGTTTAGGGTTTAGGATTTAGGGTTTATGGTTTAGGGTTTAGCTTATGGTTTTAAAAATAAAGCATAAACAGTTTAGGTATATTTAGTTTATTTTTCATTTATTTTAGTTAATTTTATTTTGAATTTTTATTTAGGTTTATTTTTTTATTTTTATTTAGTTTAGTTTATTTATTTTAGGTTAGGTTTTTTATTTTAGTTTATTTTTTTACGATTACATTTACATTTATGTTAGTTTTTTAGTTTAGTTTTATTTTTATTTTCCTTTTTAGGTTTATGTTTTATTTTTTATTTTTAGGTTTAGGATTAGGTTTTTATTTTATTTTTTTAAGTTTAGGTTTTAAGTTTTTAATTTTGGTTTATATTTAGGTTTAACTTTTTTGTTTAGGTTTCAGTTTATTTTCATTTTATTTTATTTTATTTAGTTTAGCGTTTAGGATTAGTTTATTTTAGATTTAGGTTTAGGTTTATTTTATTTTAGTTTAGGTTTAGGTTTATTTTATTTTATTTATTTTAGGTTTAGTTTTTTTTAGTTTAAGTTTTAAGTTTTATTTTTTTATTTACTTTTAGTTTTATTTTTTAGGTCTAAATTTTTATTTAGTTTTTATTTTATTTTATTTTATATTTATTTTATTTTTCTTTTATGTTAAATTTTTATTTTATTTAGTTTTATTTAGTTTAGGTTTAAGTTTTTAGTTTTTGTAGGGTTTAGGGTTTTGGGTTTTGGGTTTTGGGTTTACGAGGTTTTACATTTTAGGGTTTATTGTTTAGGGTTTAGTGTTTAGGGTTTAGGGTTTACAGTTTAGGGTTTAAGGATAGTTTTAGGATTTAGGATTTAGGGTTTAGTATTTAGGGTTTAATGTTTAGGGTTTAGCCTTTCGGGTTAGTTTAGGTTTAGGGTTTTTTTTTTAAATTAAGTAAACCTGTAGGTTTAGTTTAGTTAGTTTTATTTATTTATTTTAGTTTATTATTTTTTATGTTCATCTATTTTTTATTTTAATTTAGCTTAGTTTGTTTATTTTACTTTAATTTATTTATTTTAGTTTATTTTTTAGGTTTAGGTTAATTTTTTAGTTGAGGTTTATTTTTATTTTCTTTTTTAGGTTTATGTTTTATTTTTTTTATTTCTAGCTTTAGGTTTATATTTTTTTTTAAGGTCTAGGTTTATTTTTAAGTTTTATTTTTTAGTTTAGGTTTAGGTTTATTTATAGTTTATTTTATTTTATTTAGTTTAGGCTTAGGTTTAGGTTTAGTTTATTTTAGATTTAGGTTTAGGTTTTACTTATTTTAGTTTAGTTCATTTTAGTTAAGGTTTAAGTTTATTTTATATTATTTATTTTATTTTATTTTAGGTTTAGATTTATTTTAGTTTAGGATATAGGTTTAATTAATTATTTATTTTAATGTTTTATTATTAGGTTTATTTTTTAGGTTTAGTTTTTTTTATTTTTATTTTAGGTTTATTTTATTTTTATTTTACATTTATTTTTTATTTTATTTAGGTTTTTTAATCTTAGGTTTACTTTATTTTTTAGTTTAGTTTAGGTTTTTATTTATTTATTTTAGTTTATTTTTATTTTTAAATTTATTTTATATTTAAGTTTAGGTGTATTTTTTATTTTAGATTTTTATTTATTTTATTTTATTTATCTGATTTAGGTTTATGTTTTCTTATTTATTTTATTTTTAGGTTTTAATTAGTTTAGGCTTAGGTTTTTGGGCTTTTAGGGTTTAAGGTTTAGGGTTTAGGGTTTAGGGTTTAGGGTTTAGGGCTTAGGGTTTAGGGTTTAGGGCTTAGGGTTTAAGGTTTAGGGTTCAGGGCCTAAAGTTTAGCATTTTGGGAGGGTTTTAAGCTTTATGGTTTATGGTTTAGGTTTAGGGTTAGGGTTAGGATTTAGGGTTTAGGGTTTAGGGTTTACAGTTTAGGGTTTAGGTTTTGGGTTAGAGTTTTTTAGGGTTTTAGGTTTACGGTTGTAGGTTTAGGATTGAAGGTTTAGGGTTTACGATTAGGGTTAGTTTTAGTGCTTACGATTTAGGGTTTAGGGTTTAGCTTATTATTTTATTTTTTTAGGTTTAGGTTTTAGGTTTTATTTCAGGTTTATTTTTAGGTTTTATTTTTTAGTTTAGATTTAGGTTTATTTTTAGTTTATTCTATTTTATTTATTTTAAGGTTTAGGTATAGGTTTTATTTATTTTAGTTTAGTTTATTTTACTTTAACTTTAGGTTTATTTTATTTTATTTATTTTAGGTTTAGATTTTCTTTTAGTTTGGGGTTTAGGTTTATTTATTTTTAAGTTTTGTTTTTAGGTTTATTTCTAAGATTAGATTTTTATTTAGTTATTATTTTATTTTAGGTTTATTTTATTTTTATTTTATGTTTAGTTTTTATTTTATTTATGTTTTTTATTTTAGGTTTATTTTATTTTTTTAGTTCCGGTTAGGTTTTTATTTATTTTATTTTATTTTATTTTCGTGTTTAGGTTTAGGTTTTAGTTTAGGTTTTTATTTTATTCTATTTTTTATTTATTTTAGGTTTAGGTTTATTTATTTATTTTATTTTAAGGTTTTATTTAGTTTAGGTTTAGGTTTTTAGGTTTTTAGAGTTTAGGGTTTAGTGATTAAGGTATGGGGTTTAGGGTTTAGGGTTTAGGCTTGCAAGTTTCAGGGTTTAGAGTTTAGGGTTTAAGGTTTAGGATTTAGGATTTAGGGTTAGGGTTTTAAGTTTAGGGTTGTTGGTTAAGGGTTTAGGGTGTAGGGTTACGTTTAGGATTTAGGGTTAGGATTTAGGATTTAGGGTTTAATGTATAGGGTTTAGCCTTTCGGGTTAGTTTATGGTTTTTGGGTTTTTTTAAAAAAAAATTAAGTAAACTGGTAGGTTTAGGTTTATTTAGTTTATTTTTATTTATTTTAGTTTATTATTATTTTTATTCAGGATTGTTTTTTATTTTATTTAGTTTATTTATTTTAGGTTTATTTATTTTAATTTATTTTTTTTAGGTTTAGGTTTATTTTTTAGGGTTTAGGTTTTATTTTTATTTTATTTTTTAGGTTTAGATTTTATTTATTATTTTTATCTTTAGGTTTATGTTTTTATTTTAGGTTTATTTTTATGTTTTATTTTTTAGTTTAGGTTTAGATTTATTTTTAATTTATTTTATTTTATTTAGTTTAGGCTTAAGTTTGGGTTTAGTTTAATTTAGGTTTAGGTTTAGGTTTTATTTATTTTAATTTAGTTTATTTTAGTTTAGGTTTAGGTTTATATTATTTTTCTTATTTTATTTTTATTTCAAGTTTAGGTTTTTTTTAGCTTAGGGTTTAAGTTTTAATTTTTATTTATTTTTAAGTTTTATTTTTAAGTTTATTATTTAGGTTTAGGTTTTTTAAGTTTTAATTTTATTTTATTTTAGCTTCATTTTAGGTTTATTTTAGTTTTATTCTACATTTAGTTTTTATTGTATTTAGGTTTTTTATTCTTAAGTTTACTTATTTTCTAATTTAGTTTAGGTTTTTATTTATTTTATTTTAGTGTATTTTTATTTTTAGGTTTAGGTTTATTTTTTTGGTTTAGGATTTTATTTTATTTTATTTTATTTATCTCTTTTGCTTTAGGTTTCTTATTTATTTTATTTTTAAGTATTATTTAGTTTTGGTTTAGGTTTTTAGGTTTTTAGGGTTTAGGGTTTAGTGTTTAGGTTTTAAGGTTTAGGGTTAGTTTAGGGTTTATGGTTTAGGGTTTATGATTTTTTAGCATTTTTGGGTTTAGGGTTGTAGGTTTAGGGTCAATTTTAGTGTTTAGCATTTAGAACATAGGGTTTAGGGTTTAGCGTTTTGGGTTCAGGGTTTTTTTTTTTAAAAAAGGAAAATTAAGTCGTAGGATTAGGTTTAGGTTTTAATTTTAGTTTTTAAGGTATAAGATTTAGGTTTTTTATTTTAGGTTTATTTTTAGGTTATATTTTTTATTTTAGATTTAGGTTTTTTTAGTTTACTTTATTTTATTTATTTTAACATTTAGGTTTAGGTTTATTTAATTTTGTTTATTTTAGGTTTAGGTTTTTTTAGTTTATGGTTTAGGTTTTTTTATTTTTATTTTTTAGGTTTTTATTTAGCTTTTATTTTATTTTATTTTAGGTTTATTTTATTTTTATTTTATGTTTAGTTTTTATTATATTTAGTTTTTTTATATTTTATTTATTTTATTTTTTAGTATAATTTAGGTTTTTATTTATTTTATTTTTATTTAGTTTTTGTTTATTTATTTATTTTTTAGGTTTAAGTTTTTATTTTATTTTATTTTTTTTTAGTTTTAGGTTTTCTTATTTATTTTATTTTAAGGTTTAATTTAGGTTAGGTTTATGTTTTTATATTTTTAGGGTTTAGGGTTTAGTATTTTGGGTTTGGGATTTACGGTTTAGGGTTTAGGGTTTATGGTTTTAAGTTTTAGGGTTTAGGATATAGGGATTAGGGTTTTAGGGTTTAGGGTTTAAGGTTTAGGGTTTAGGGTTTAGGATATAGGGTTTAAGGTTTTAAGGTTTAGGATTTAGGGTTTATGGTTGTAGGTTTAAGATTCAGAGTTTAGAGTTTAGGGTTTGTTTTAGGGTTTAAGGTTTAGGGTTAGGGGTTTTTTTATTATTTTTATTTATTTAAATTAAGTAAACTCGTAGGTTTAGATTTATTTAGTTTATTTAGTTTATTTTGTTATTTTTGTTATTGTATTTTCTATTTTTATATAGGTTTATTTTTATTTTTATTTAGTTTAGTTTATTTATTTTAGGTTTATTTATTTTAGTTTAAGTGTTTTATTTTAGTTTATTTCTTTGTTTAGTTTTATTTTTTATTTTTTAAATTTAGGATTTATTTTTTACTTTTTAAGTTACGTATATGTGTTTATTTTATTTATTTAGGTTTAGGTTTTAGGTTTTTATTTTAGGTTTATTTTTAAGTTTTATTTTTTAGCTTAAGTTTAGCTTTATTTTAAGTTTAGTTTATTTTAATTAGGATTTAGGTCTAGGTTTAGGTTTAGTTTATTTTAGGTTTAGGTCTATGTTTTATTTATTTTAGTTTAGTTTATTTTAATTTAGGTTTAATTTAATTTTAGTTTTATTTTAAGTTTAGGTTTTTTTCTTAGTTTAGGTTTTAGGTTTTATTTTTTATTTATTTTTAGGTTTATTTTTTTAGGTTTAGGTTTTTATTTAATTTTTATTTTAGTTTATTTTAGGTTTATTTTTTTAAGATTACTTTTATTTCATTTAGGTATTTTATTTTTTAGTTTAGTTTAGGTTTTTATTTATTTTAATTTAGTTTAGTTTTTATTTTTAATTTTGTTTTATTTTTAGGTTTAGGTTTAGGTTTTAGTTTTGAGTTTTATTTTATTTATGTTTAGGTTTTTCTATTTATTTTATTTTTTGGTTTTATTTAGTTTAGGATTAGGTTTTTAGGTTTTTGAGGTTTAGGGTTTAGGGTTTAGGGTTTGGGGTTTAAGGTTTAGGGATTATGGTTTTAGGTTTTAAAGTTTTTGGTTTAGGGTTTAAGGTTTACGGTTTTAGGGTTTAGGGTTTAGGGGTTAGGGTTTAGGTTTTAGAGATTATGGTTCTAGGGTTTAGCATGTAGGGTTTAGGGTTTATGGTTTAGGTTTTAGGCTTTAGTGTTTTGGGTTTAAGGTTTTAGGGTTTAGGGTTTAAGGTTCAGGGTTTAGGGTTTAGAGTTTAGGGTTTTAGTTTTTAGCATTTTGGGTTTATGTTTAGGGTTTAAGGTTTAGGGCTTAGGGTTTTATGGGTTTAGGGTTAAGCATTTAGGGTTAAGGGTTTTAGTGTTTAGGGTTTAGGGTTTAGGGTTTTCTAGGTTTAGGGTTTAGGGTTTAGGGTTTAGCATTTAGTTATTTTAATTTTTAATTTTTTTTCTAAATTTAATTTTTTTTAAATTAAGTAAACTAGTAAGTTTAGGTTTATTTAGTTTTTTTTATTTAGTTTTGTTTATTTTATTTTCTATTTTTATTTAGGCTTATTTTAATATTTATTTAGTTTAGTTTATTTATTTTAGGTTTATTTATTTTAATTTAATTATTAGTTTTAGGTTTACATTTTATTTAAGTATTATTTTTATTTTATATTTTAGGTTTAGGTTTTAGTTTTTATTTTTATGTTTAGGTTTAGGTTTTTATTTTATTTCTTAGGATTAGGTTTTAAGTTTTTATTTTAGGTTTATTTTTTGTATTATTTTTTAGTTTAGGTTTAAGTTTAGGTTTATTTTTAGTTTATTTTATTTTATTTTGGGTATAGGTTTAGGTTTAAATTTATTTTATTTTAGATTTAGGTTTAGGTTTTGCTTATTTTTGTTTAATTTTAGGTTTTTTTTATTTTTTTTATTTTAGGTTTAAGTCTTTTCTTTTTTAGTTTAGTGTTTAGGCTTTATTTTTAAGTTTATTTTTTAAGTTTAGGTTTTTATTTAGTTTTTATTTTATTTTATTTTGTTTTTATTCTATTTTTATTTTATTAGGTTTTTATTTTAAGGTTTAATTTATTTTTTAGTTAAATTTAGATTTTTATTTAATTTTTTTTAGTTTAGTTTTAATTTTTAATTTTTTTATTTTTAGGTATAGGTGTAGGTTTAGGTTTTAGTTTAGGATTTTATTTTATTTTATTATTTTTATTTTTTTTAGGTTTATGCTTTTTTATTTATTTTATTTTTAGGCTTTATCTAGTTTAGGTTTAGGTTTTTAGGTTTTTAGTGTTTAGGGTTTAAGGTTTAAGGTTTAGTGTTTAGGCTTTAGGGTTTTAGGGTTTAGGGTTTAGGGTTAGTTTAGGGTTTAGGGTTAGCTTAGGGTTTAAGGTTAATTTAGGGTTTACGGTTTAGGGTTTAGGGTAAATTTTAGAGTATAGGGTTTAGGGTTTAGGATTTAAAGTTTTGCATTTAGGGTTTTTTTGAAAAAAAAGTAGTAGGTTTAGGTTTAGGTTTTTGTTTTAGTTTTTTAGGTTTAAGCTTTAGGTTTTTATTTTTAGTTTATTTTTAGGTTATATTTTTTAGTTTAGATTGAGATTTTTTTTAGTTAATTTAATTTTATTTTATTTAGTTTAAGGTTTAGGTTTAGGTTTATTTTATTTTGTTTATTTTATGTTTAGCTTTTTTTTTAGTTTAGGGTTCAGGTTTTATTTTTTATTTATTTTAAGGTTTTATTTTTTAGGTTTATTTTTTTAGGTTTAGGTTTTTATTTAGTTTTTATATTATTTTATTTTAGGTTTATTTTATTCTCATTTAGTTTTTATTTTATTTAGTTTTTTATTTTTAGGTTTTTTTTATTTTTTAGTTTAGTTTAGGTTTTTATTTATTTTATTATATTTAAGTTATTATTTTTTATTTTGTTTATTTTTTATGTTTAGGTTTTTATTTTATTTAGGTTTAGGTTTTCTTATTTATTTTATTTTAAGGTTTTATTTAGTTTAGGTTTATGTAATTAGGTTTTTGGTGTTTAGGGTTTATTGTTTAGGGTTTGGTGTTTAGGCTTTAGGGTTTATGGTTGTAGGTTTTATGTTTTAGGGTTTAGGGTTTATGGGTTCGAGTTTTAGGGTTTCGGGTTTAAGGTTTAGGATTTAGGGTTTAGGGTTTAAGGTTTTAAGGTTTAGGGTTTATGGTTTAGGCTTTAATGTTTTGGGTTTAAGGTTTTAGGGTTTAGGGTTTAAGGTTCAGGGATTAGGTTTTAGAGTTTAGGGTTTTAGTGTTTAGCATTTTGGGTATAAAATTAGTGTTTAAGGTTTAAGGTTTAGGGTTTTATGGGTTTAGGATTTAGGGTTTAGGGTTTAGGGTTTTATGGTTTAGGGTTTACAGTTTTATGGGTTTAGGGTTTAGGGTTTAGGGTTTAACATTTAGTTTTCTTAATTTTTAATTTTTTTTAATTTTTTAAAATTCAGTAAAGTAATTAGTTTAGGTTTATTTAGTTAATTTTTATTTAGTTTTGTTTATTTTATTTTCTATTTTTACTTAGGCTTATTTTTATATTTATTTAGTTTAGTTTATTTATTTTAGGTTTATTTATTTTAATTTAATTCTTAGTTTTAGGTTTACTTTTTAGTTAGGTATTATTTTTATTTTATATTTTAGGTTTAGGTTTTAGTTTTTATTTTTATGTTTAGGTTTAGGTTTTTATTTTATTTCTAAGGTTTAGGTTTTAGGTTTTTATTTTAGGTTTATTTTTCATATTATTTTTTTGTTTAGGTTTAGGTTGAGGTTTATTTTTAGTTTATTTTATTTTATTTTGGGTATAAGTTTAGGTTTAGATTTATTTTATTTTAGATTTAGGTTTAGGTTTTACTTATTTTAGTTTAGTTTATTTTAGTTTAAATTTAGGTTTATTTTATTTTGTTTATCTTAGGTTTAAGTCTTTTCTTTTTTTAGTTTAGGATTTAGGTTTTATTTTTATTTATTTTTAAGTTTATATTTTAGGTTTAGGTTTTTATTTAGTTTTTATTTTATTTTATTTTAAGTTCATTCTATTTTTATTTTATTTAGGTTTTTATTTTAAGGTTTAATTTATTTTTTAAGTTAAATTTAGATTTAAATTTTATTTATTTTAGTTTAGTTTTAATTTTTTATTTTTCTTATTTTTAGGTATAGGTGTAGGTTTAGGTTTTAGTTTAGGTTTTTATTTTATTTTGTTATTTTTATTTTTTTTAGGTTTATGCTTTTTCATTTATTTTATTTTAGGCTTTATCTAGTTTAGGTTTAGGTTTTAGGTTTTAGGGTTTAGGGTTTAAGGATTAAGGTTTAGTGTTTAGGCTTTAGGGTTTTAGGGTTTAGGGTTTAGGGTTAGCTTAGGGTTTAGGGTTAGTTTAGGGTTTAGGGTTAGCTTATGGTTTAGGGTTAATTTAGGGTTTATGCTCAATTTTAGAGTATAGGGTTTAGGGTTTAGGACTTAAGGTTTAGGATTTAAGGTTTTGGATTTAGGGTTTTTTTAAAAAAAAAAAATTAAGTCGACAAGTAGGTTTAGGTTTAGGTTTTTGTTTTAGTTTTTTAGGTTTAAGCTTTAGGTTTTAATTTTTAGTTTATTTTTAGGTTATATTTTTTAGTTTAGATTTAGGTTTTTTTAGTTTATTTTATTTTATTTTATTTCGTTTAAGGTTTAGGTTTAGGTTTATTTTATTTTGTTTATTTTATGTTTAGCTTTTTTTTTAGTTTAGGGTTTAGGTTTTATTTTTTATTTATTTTAAGGTTTTATTTTAAGGTTTTATTTTTTAGGTTTATTTTTTAGGTTTAGGTTTTTATTTAGTTTTTATATTATTTTATTTTAGGTTTATCTTATTTTTATTTTACATTTAGTTTTTATTTTATTTAGTTTTTTTATTTTTAGCCTTTTTTTATTTTTAGGCTTTTTTTATTTTTTAGTTTAGTTTAGGTTTTTATTTATTTTATTTTATTTTAGTTTTCTTTTTTTTTTATTTATTTTTTAGGTTTAGGTTTTATTATTTATTTTATTTTAAGGTTTTATTTAGTTTAGGTTTATGTTTTTAGGTTTTTCGGGTTTAGGGTTTGGGGTTTAGGGTTTAGGGTTTAGGGTTGTAGGTTTTAAGTTTTAGGGTTTAGGGTTTATGGGTTAGGGTTTTAGGGTTTCGGGTTTAAGGTTTAGGATTTAGGATTTATTGTTTAAGGTTTTAAGGTTTAGGCTTTAGGGTTTAAGGCTGTAGGTTTAATGTTCAGGGTTTAGAGTTTAGGGTTAATTTTAGGGTTTAGGGTTTAGAGTTTATTAATTTATTATTTTTATTTTTTTTAATTAAGTAAACGAGTAATTTTAGGTTTATTGAGTATATGTTGTTATTTTTTTAATTTTTTTAAATAGGTTTATTTTTATTTTTATTTAGTTTAGTTTATTTATTTTAGGTTTATTTATTTTAGTTTAAATTTTTTACTTTAGTTCATTTTTATGTTTAGCTTTATTTTTAATTTTTTAACTTTTAGTTTTATTTTTTATTTTTAAGTTTTGGTATATGTGTTTATTTTATTTATTTAGGTTTAGGTTTTAGGTTTTTATTTTAGGTTTACTTTTAGGTTTATTTTCGATTTAGTTTATTTTATTTAGGGTTTAGGTTTATGTTTATGTTTAGTTTATTTTAGGTTTAGGTTTACATTTTATTTATTTTAGTTTAGTTTATTTTAATTTAGGTTTAGGTTTATTTTATTTTTATTTTATGTTTAGGTTTTTTTAGTTTAGGTTTAGGTTTATTTTATTTTATTTTTAGGTTATATTTTTAGGTTATTTTTTAGGTTTAGGTTTTTATTTAGTTTTTATTTTAGTTTATTTTGGGTTTATATTATTTTATTTTAGGATTACTTTTATTTCATTTAGGTATTCTATTTATTTTAATTTAGTTTAGTTTTTATTTTTTATTTTATTTTCATTTTAGGTTTAGGTTTAGATTTAGGTTTAGGTTTAGGGATTTTTTTTATTTTATTTATGTTTAAGTTTTCTATTTATTTTATTTTTTGGGTTTATTCAGTTTAGGTTTAGGTTTTCAGATTTTTAGGGTTTAGGGTTTAGGGTTTAAGGTTTATTATTTAGGGTTTAGGGTTTAGGGTTTGGGGTTTAGGGTTTAAGGATTATGGTTGTAGGTTTTAGGTTTTGAGTTTAGTTTAGGTTTAGGTTTGGGTTTGTTTAGGGTTTAGGAGTTTATTTGTTTTAGAGTTTAAGGTTTTAGAGTTTACATTTAAGGTTTAAGTTTAGGTTTAGCATTTAGGGTTTAGGTTTAAGGTTTAGGGTTTAGGGTTTAGGTTTAGTTTAAGTTTTAGGGTTCAGTTTAAGGTTTAAGTTTAGGGTTTAGAGTTTAGGTTTTAGGTTTAGTGTTTAGGTTTCTTAGGGTTTAAGTTTAGGTTTAGGGTTTATGGTTTAGGTTAGGTTTAGGGTTTATGGTTTAGGTTTCTGATTTTAGGGTTTAGGGTTTGGGGTTTAGGGTTTAGGCTTTTTTTTAATTTTTAATTTTTTAAAATTAAGTAAACGGGTATGTTTAGGTTTATTTAGTTTATTTAGTTTTGTTTATTTTCTTTTCTATTTTATTTATTCTTATTTTTATTTAGTTTAGTTTACTTATTTTAGGTTTATTTATTTTAGTTTAATTTTTTAGGTTTAGTTTTATTTTTTAATTAAGTATTAATTTTATTTTATTTTTTGGTTTATGTTTTAGTTTTTATTTATATGTATAGATTTAAGTTTTTATTTTTTTTTTTAGGTTTATTTTTAGGTATTATTTTTAGTTTAGGTTTAGGTTTATTTGTAGTTTATTTTATTTCATTTTGGGTTTAGGTTTATGTTTAGGTTTATTTTATTTTAGATTTAGGTTTAGGTTTTACTTATTTAAGTTTAAGTTTAGGTTTTTTTTATTTTTTTATTTTAGGTTTAGGTTTTTTATTTTTTATTTTAGGGTTTAGGTTTAATTTTTTATTTATTTTTAAGTTTATTTTTTAGGTTTAGGTTTTTATTTAGTTTTTATTTTATTTTATTTTAGGTTTATTATATTTTTATTTTATTTAGGTTTTTATTTTAAGATTTAATTTATTTTTAATTAAGTTTAGGTTTTTATTTATTTTGTTTTAGTTTAAATTTAATTTTTTATTTTATTTTATTTTTTGATATAGTTATAGGTTTAGGTTTTAGTTTAGGTTTTTATTTTATTTTATTTAGGTTTAAGTTTTTTTATTTATTTTATTTTTAGGCTCTATCTTATTTTGGCTTAGGTTTTTAGGTTTTTAGTGTTTAGGGTTTAAGGTTTAAGAATTAATGTTTAGACTTTAGGATGTTTAATTTAGGTTTAGGTTTAGGTTTAGTTTTATTTTATTTTAGATTTAGGTTTAGGTTTTACTTATTTTAGTTTAATTATAAGTTTATTTTATATTTTTTATTTTTGGTTTAGGTTTTTTATTTTTTATTTTAGGGTTTAGGTTTAATTTTTTATTTATTTTTAAGTTTATTTTTTAGGTTTAGGTTTTTATTTAGTTTTTATTTTATTTTATTTTTTTATTTAGGTTTTTATTTTATGGTTTAATTTATTTTTTAATTAAGTTTAGGTTTTATTTACTTTATTTTAGTTTAGTTTTAATTTTTTATTTTATTTTATTTTTAGATATAGGGATAGGTTTAGGCTTTAATTTAGGTTTTAATTTTATTTTATTTTATTTATTTTATTTAGGTTTAAGTTTTTTTATTTATTTTATTTTTAGGCTCTATCTAGTTTAGGTTTAGGTTTTTAGGTTTTTAGTGTTTAGGGTTTAAGGTTTAACGTTTAGTGTTTAGGCTTCAGGGTTTTTAAGGTTTAGGGTTTAGGGTTTTGGATTTTGGATTAGCTTAGGGTTTAGGGTTAGTTTAGGGTTTAGGGTTAGCTTATGGTTTAGGGTTAATTTAGGGTTTAGGGTTAGTTTAGGGTTAGTTTAGGGTTTAGGGTTTGGGTTTAAGGTTTAGCAGGTAGTTTAGGTTAGAGTAGAGCTTAGTTTAGTTTAAGGTTGTAGGTTTATGGTTTAAGGTTTAGGGTTTAGGATTAATTTTAATGATTAGGGTTTAGGGTTTAGGATTAAGGTTTAGGGTTTTAGATTTTAGGGTTTAGGGTTTTGGGTTTAGGGTTTAGGGATTATGGTTTAGGGTTTTAAGGTTTAGGATTTTGGGTTTAGGGCTTATGGTTTAGGGTTTAGGATTTCGGGTTTTTTTATTTTTTTTATTTTTTTTAATTTTTTATTTTTAAAATTAAGTAAACTGGTAGGTTTTGGTTTATTTACTTTATTTTTTATTTTTTTATTTAGTTTAGTTTATTTATTTTAGGTTTATTTATCTTAGTTTATTTTTTAGGTTTAAGTTTAAGTTTAGGTTTATTTTTTAGTTAAGTATTATTTTTATATTATATTTTAGGTTTAGGTTTTATTTTTTACTTTTAGGTTTAGATTCAAGTTTTTATTTTATTTTTGCAGGTTTAGGTTTTAGGTTTTTATTTTAGGTTTATTTTAGGAATTATTTTTATGTTTAGGTTTAGGTTTATTTTTAGTTTATTTTATTTTATTTAGGGTTTAAGTTTAGTTTAACTTAGGTTTAGATTTAGGTTTTATTTATTTTAGTTTAGGTTTAGGTTAATATTATTTTATTTATTTTAGGTTTAGTATTTTTTTTAAAGTTTAGGGTTTAGGTTTTATTTTTTTTATTTTTAAGTTTATTTCTTAGGTTTAGTTTTTTATTTACTTTTATTTTATTTTTATTTTACATTTAGTTTTTATTTTATTTAGGTTTTCTATTTTTTGGTTTATTTTATTTTTTTACTTAAATTTAGGTTTTTATTTATTTATTTTATTTAGTATTATTTTTTAATTTTTTCTTTAGGTTTACGTTTAGGTTTAGGTTTTAATTTAAATTTATCTTTTCTTTTATTTATTTTATTTTATTTTAGTTTAGGTTTTCTGATTTATTTTATTTTTAAATTTTATTTAGTTTAGGTTTAGGGTTTTTGATTTTTAGGGTTTAGGGTTTTGGGTTTTGAGTTTCAAGTTTAGTGTTTAGGCTTTAGGGTTTAGGGTTTTAAGGTTTATGGTTTAGGGTTTAGTGTTAGGGTTTGGGGTTAGATTAGGGTTTAGGGTTAGCTTAGGGTTTAGGGTTTAGGGTTTAGGATTTAGGGTTTTATGTTTAAGATTTTATGGTTTAGTGTTTAGGGTTAGGTTTAGGGTTTAAGTTTTAGAGTTTTTTAGGGTTTATGGTTTTGGGATTACGGTTTAGGGTTGTAGGTTTACGATTTAGGGTTTAGGGTTTGGGATTTTTTTAAAGAAGAAAAAACAGGTTATTTATTTGGTTTATTTTATTTTTTATTTTTTTATTTGGTTTATTTATTTTAGGATTACCTATTTTAGTTTGGGTTTTTTATTTTAGTTTTTTTTTAGTTTAGGCTTTAGGTTTATGTTTATTTTTTAGTATAGTTTTATTTTTATCTTATTTTTAGGTTTAGGTTTTATTTTTTGGTTTTTAGGTTTAGTTGTGGGTTTTTATTTTATTTTTTAGGTTTTGGTTTTAAGTTTTTATTTTAGGTTTATTTTGAAGTTTAATTTTTTAGTTTAGGTTTAGGTTTATTTTTAGTTTATTTTATTTTATTTAGTTTAGGGTTTAGGTTTAATTTATTTTAGGTTTAGGTTTAGGTTTTTTTATTTTAGTTTAGTTTATTTTAGTATAGGTTTATTTTTATTTTAGGTTGATATTTTTTTTAGTTTAGGGTTTAGGTTTTATTTTTTATTTATTTTTAAGTTTTATTTTTAGATTTATTTTTTAGGTTTAGGTTTTTATTTTATTTTTAGTTTAGTTTAGGTTATTTCTTATTTTATTTTATTTTAGTTTTAATTTTTTATTTTATTTTATTTTTATGTTTAGGTTTCAATTTTTGTTTTTGTTTTTATTTTATTTATTTTTTTATTTTATTTAGGTTTAGGTTTTTTATTTATTTTATCTGTAGGTTTTATATAGTTTTGGTTTAAGTTTTTAGGTTTTTAGGGTTTAAGGTTTAGTATTTAGGGTTTGGGGTTTAGGGTTTACGGTTTAGGGTTGTAGGTTTTAGGGTTTAGGGTTTAGGGTTAGCTTAGGGTTGAAGATTAGTTTAAGGTTTAGGATTAAGGCTTTTGGGTTTTAATTTTTACGGTTTAGGGTTTAGGGTTTAGAGTTAGGGTTTTTTTAATTTTATTTAATTTTATTTTTTTAAAATTAAGTAAATTGGTAGGTTAAGGTTTATTTCATTTAATTCTGTTTATTTTTTTATTTATTTTAGTTTATTTTATTTTCTATTTTTATTTAGGTTCATTTTTATTTATATTTTTTATTTAGTTTAGTTTATTTATTTTAGGTTTATTTTTTTAGTTTAATTTTTTTATTTTAGTTTATTTTTTAGGTTTAGGTTTAGGTTTAGGTGTATTTTTTTAGTTTAGTTTTATTTTTATTTTATTTTATTAGTTTAGGTTTTATTTTTTAATTTTTAAGTTTAGGTTTAGGTTTTTGTTTTATAATTTTAGGTTTAGGTTTTAGGTTTTTATTTTAGGTTTATTTTTAGGTTTTATTTTTTAGTTTAGGTTTAGGTTATTTTTGTTTTATTTTATTTTATTTAGGGTTTAGATTTAGGTTTAGGTTTAGTTTATTTTAGGTTTAGGTTTAGATTTTATTTATTTTAGTTTTGGTTTAAGTTCATTTAATTTTTATTTTAGGTTTAGGTTTTTTTTTAGTTTAGGGTTTAGGTATTATTCTTTATTTATTTTTAGGTTTTATTTTTAAGTTTATTTTTAGGTTTAGATATTTATTTATTTATTATTTTATTTTATTTTAGGTTTATTTTATTTTTATTTTAGGTTTATTTTATTTTTCTTTTATGTTAGTTTTTATTTTATTTAGGTTTTTATTTTTTCAAAGTAGTTTAGGTTCTTATTTATTTTATTTTGGTTTAGTATTTATTTTTTATTTTATTTTCTTTTAGGCTTAGGTTTAGATTTTGGTTTTAGTTTAGGCTTTTATTTTAGTTTATTTTTTTATTTTATTTTGGTTTAGATTTTTATTTATTTTATTTTTAGTTTTGGTTTTTAGCTTTTTAGGGTTTAGGTTTAGGGTTTGGGGTTTGGGGTTTAGGGTTTAGAGTTTAGGGTTTAGGGTTTAAGGGTTTAGGGTTTAAGGTTTAGGGTTTAGGGTTTAGTGTTTTTAGGGTTAGGGTTTAAGGTTGAGGGTTTAGGTTTTAGGTCTAGGGTTCAGGTTTTAGCTTAGGGTTTATGGTTTTTAGTTTTTTTTTTAATGAAGAAAAATTCAGATTTAACATTTCTTCTTTTCAATTTGATCAACTAAGTAACACACCAAGTTTTTTAAGGCACAAGCGATGACATAAATAAAAAAGAGCATGCATAGAGCAAATCAAAAACACTAGATAATTAGAATCATCTCTACTGCAAAGATAGTTCCATAAGCAGCAAATTGGATAGGTCATTCTGTAGTTTCTCCAGTTCTCATTAGAACCACCCATCCTCTCGAGTAGCAGGATCCACCATCATATCCCTGATCTCTCCCTCTGCCATCACCATGCCTATAACTTATGTTGCTCCTCCCGCCTCCATAACCACCACTGCTCTGGCCACCACCTCCATATCCACTAGCACCACTAGATCCCCCACCATCACTATGATAACCGCGCTCACCTCCGGATCTAGGGGCTGGTTGTGTGATGTTCCTACCATTAAGGTTTTGCCCATTCTTAGGGTTTAGGTTTATTAGGTTTGAGGATTTAGGTTTATTTTTTTAATTTATTTAGTTACTTCAGGTTTAGCTTTAGGGTCTGGGTTTAGGGTTTAGGGTTAGGGTTTAGGGTTTTTGGGTTCAGGGTTTAGTGTTTTAGGGTTTCTTGGTTTATGCATTTAGGGTTTAGGGTTTAGTGTTACGCTTTAGGGCTTATAGTTTAGGGTTTATGATTTAGGGTTTTATTTTAGGTTTATTTTATTTTTATTTTAGGTTTAGTTTTTATTTTATTTAGGTTTTTTATTCTTAGCTTTATTTTATTTTTTAGTTTAGTCTAGGTTTTTATTTATTTTATTTTAGTTTTTTTTATTTTTTATTTTATTTTATTTAGGTTTAGGTCAAGGTTTTAGTATAGGTTTTTCTTTTATTTAATTATTTGATCTTATTTAAGTTTAGGTTTTTTAATTATTTTATGTTTTTATGTTTTACTTACTTTAGGTTTATGTTTTTAGGTTTTTAGTGTTTAAGGTTTAGGGTTTAGGATTTAGGGTTTAGTGTTTTAGGATTTAGGGTTTAGTGTTAGGGTTTAGGGTTTAGGGTTTAGTGTTTTGACTTTTTAAGGTTTAGGGTTAACTTAGGGATTTGGGTTAATTTAGGGTTTTGGGATTAGGGTTTACAATTTAGGCTTTAGGCTTTAGGGTTTTTAGTGTTTAGGATTTTTGGTTTAGGGTTAGTTTAGGAATTAGGGTTTAGGGTTTTAGTGTTTAGGGTTTAGGGTTTAGGGTTTAAGGTTAGGATTAGGGTTTAGGGTTTAGGGATTAGGGTTTAGAGTTTGGGGTTAGTTTAAGGTTTATGGTTATGGGTTTAGGTTTAGGGATTAGGGTTAGTTTTAGCGTTTAGGGTTAGTTTTAGGCTTTAGGGTTTAGGATTTAGGGTTTAAGTTTTAGGGTTTAAGGTTTAGGGTTTTTTTTTTTGAAATTAAGTAAATGAGTAGGTTTAGGTTTTTTTAGTTTATTTTTTATTTATTTTAGTTTATGGTAATTTTTATTTATTTTTATTTATTTTATTTTATTATTTTAATTTAGGTTTATTTTTTCTATTTAGTTTAGTTTATTTATTTTAGCTTAGGTTTTTATTTTAGTTTACTTTTATGTTTAAGTTCAGGTTTATGTATATTTTTTAGTTTAGTTTTATTATTATTTTATTTTTTAGGTTTAGGTTTTATTTTTAATTTTTAGGTTTAGGTTTAAGTTTTTATTTTATTTTTTTAGGTTAGGTTTTAGGTTTTTATTTTAGGTTTATTTTTAGGTTTTATTTTTTAGTTTAGGTTTAGGTTTATTTTTAGTTTATTTTATTTTATTTATTTTAGGGTTTAAGATTAGTTTCTTTTAGGTTTAGGTTTAGGTTTTATTTATTTTAGTTTAGTTTATTTTAGTTTAGGTTTAAGTTTGTTTTATTTTCTTTATTTTAGGTGTAGGTTTTTCTTAGTTTAGAGTTTAGGTTTTAATTTGAATGTATTTTTAGGTTTATTTTTTAGGTTTAGGTTTTTATTTAGTTTTTATTTTATTTTATTTTAGGTTTATTTGATTTTTGTTTTATGTTTAGTTTTTATTTTATTTAGGTTTTTTATTTTTAGGCTTATTTTATTTTTTAGGTTATTTTAGAATTTTATTTATTTTATTTTAGTTTTTTATTTATTTTATTTTTTTTTATTTTTACGTTTAGGTTTAGGTCTAGGTCTAAGTTTAGGTTTAGGTTTTAGTTTATGTTTAGTTTAGGTTTTTATTTTATTTAGGTTTAGGTTTATTTTTTTTATTTTCTTTTAGGTTTAGGTTTTTAGGTTTTTAGGTTTTTAAGGTTTAGGGTTTATGGTTGTAGGTTTTATGGTTTACATTTAGGGTTTAGGGTTTTAGGGTTTATAGCTTAGGGTTTAGGGTTTAAGGTTTTAAGGGTTAGCGTTCAGGGTTGTAGGTTTAGCATTCAAGGCTTAGGGTTTAGGGTTATAGTTTTTTTGATTTTTTTGATTTTTTGATTTTTTGATTTTTTTAAATTAAGTAGACTAGTAGGTTTAGGTTTATTTAGTTTTTTTATTTATTTTATTTTATTTTATTTTTTATTTTCATTTAAGTTCATTTTTATTTTCATTTAGTTTAGTTTATTTATGGAGTGTAATTTTAGTTGTAGAAGTTATAGTGGTGGTGTTGTGACATTAGGTGAATAAGTCATTAAAAAGAGTGAGTGATTGAGATATTTAGGCTATTGTTCAAAATGATGGTGAAATAGATGGAGATGTTATTAGTAGAATTCAAGTTGGATGGTTGAAGTGGAGGAATGCATCTGGCCTATTGTGTGATAGAAAAGTATCGCTTAAACTTAAGGAAAAAATTTATAAGATAGTGGTAAGATCTGCAATGATTTATGGTGCAGAATGTTGGCCAATAAAAGAGATGCACGAGACTAAGTTATGTGTTGCAGAGATGAGGATGCTCAGGTGGATGAGTGGCTTTACTCTTAGAGATAAAATGTGAAATGTGTATGTTTGAGAAAAAGTTGCAGTAGCTCTAGTGGCAAATAAAATTAGAGAGAGTGGGCTTAGATGGTTTGGCCACATAAAGCATCGGCCATCCAATGACTCGGTTAAGAGAGAATATGCATTAGATTTGCCATATTTTAAAAAAGGTAGGAGTAGTCCTAAAAAGACACGGTTAAGATGTATAAAAAATGACATTAGTATAATTGAATTAAATTAGAATTTGATTCATAATAGGACATAATGGAGACAAAGGATTCATGTAGCCGATCGCACTTAGTGGGACAATGACTTGTTGTTGTTGTTATTCTTGTTGTTTAGTTAATTTATTTTAGTTTTGATTTTTTATTTTAGTTTATTTATTAGGTTTAGGTTTAGGTTTATTTTTTAGTTTAGTTTTATTTTTATTTTATTTTTATGTTTAGGTTTTATTTTTTATTTTTAGGTTTAAGTTTATGTTTTTATTTTATTTTTTTAAGTTTAGGTTTTAAGTTTTTATTTTAGGTTTATTTTTAGCTTTTATTTTTTAGTTTAATTTTTGGTTTATTTTTAGCTTATTTTATTTTATTTAGGGTTTAGGTTTAGGTTTAGGTTTAGTTTATTTTAAGTTTGGGTTTAGGTTTTATTTATTTTAGTTTAGTTTATTTTAATTTAGGTTTAGGTTTATTTTATTTTTATTTTAGGTTTAGGTTTTTTTTTTTTAGTTTAGGGTTTAGGTTTTATTGTTTATTTATTTTTTAGGTTTATTTTTTAGGTTTAAGTTTTTATTTTATTTTATTTAATTTTAGGTTTAGTTTTTATTTTATTTAAGTTTTATATTTTTTTAGTTTAGTTTAGGTATTAATTTATTTTATTTAAGTTTAGTTTTTACTTTTTATTTTATTTTCTTTTTAGGTTTGGGTTTAGGTTTAGGTTCTAGTTTAGGTTTTTTATTTTATTTTATTTTATTTTATTTTGGTTTAAGTTTTTTTATTTATTTTATTTTTTGGTTTTATTTAGTTTAGGTTTAGGTTTTTAGCATTTTAGGATTTAAAGATTAGGGTTTAGGGTTTAGGGTTAGTTGAGGGTCTAAGGTTTAGGGTTAGTTGATGGTTTAGGGTTTAGGGTTTAGGTTTTAGCGTTTAGGGTTTAAGGCTTAGGTTTTAGTGTATAGGTTTTAGGTATTAGGGTTTTGGGTTTTAGGGATTAGGGTTTAGGGTTTAGGGTTTAGGGTTTAGGGTTTAGGGTTGATGGTTTAGGTTTTAAGTCTAGGGTTCAGGTTTTAGTTTAGGGTTTTTGGTTTTTAGTTTTTTTTTAAATAGAGAACTAATTCAGATTCAACATTTCTTCTTTTCAATTTCATCAACCATGTAACACACCGAGTTTTCTAAGACACAAGTGACGACATAGATAGAAAATGAGCACGCAAAGAGCAAACCAAAAACCCTAGATAACTAGAACCATCTCTACTATAAAGACAGTTCCATAAGTAGTATATCAGATCGACCGTTCTTCAGTTTCTCCAATTCCTATCAAAACCATGTCGGCCTCTCGAGTAGTGAAATCCACCATCATATCCCCGATCTCTCCCTCCACCACCACCAGGACATTAACCTCTGTCGCTCCTCCCGCCTCCCCACCACCATTGTGATAACCGTCGCCTCCGCTTTTGCCTCCATTACCAGATTTAGCTTATTTTATTTTATTTAGCTTAGGGTTTAGGTTTATATTTTATTTATTTTAGTTTAGTTTATATTAGTTTAGGTTTAGGTTTATTTTATTTTGTTTATTTTATTTTTATTTTAGGTTTAGGTTTAGGTTTTTTTATTTATTATTAGGTTTTATTTTAATGTTTATTTTATAGCTTTATTCTTTTAATTAGTTTTTATTTTATTTTATTTTAGGTTTATTGTATTTTTAATTTATTAAAGTTTTTGATTCATAGGTTTATTTTATTTTTTTAGTTTAGTTTAGGTTTCTCTTTATGTTATTTTAGTTTATTTTTTATTTTTTATTGTATTTTACTTCTTAGCTTAGGTTTAGGTTTTAGTTTTGGTATTTATTTTATTTAATTTTTTTAATTTATTTAAGTTTAGGTTTTCTTATTCATTTTATTTTTAGGTTTTATTTAGTTTATGTTTTTAGGGTTTAGGGTTTAGGGTTAGGGTTTAGGGTTTAGTGTTTAGGGTTTAGCATTTAGGCTTTAGGGTTTAGGGTTTTTAGTGTTTAGGGTTTATTGTTTATGGTTTAGTGTTTTGGATTTATGGTTTAGGGTTTAGGGTTAGTTTAGAGTTTAAGGTTTAGGGTTTAGGGTTTAGGGTTTAGGTTTTAGGGTTTAGGATTCAGGGTTTAGGGTTTAGGGCTTAGGGTTTAGAATTTTTTAATAAAAAAGATAGTTTAGGTTTATTTAGTTTCTTTAGATTATTTTTATTTATTTTAGTTTATTTTATTTCTTATTTTTATTTAGGTTTATTTTTATATTTATTTAGTTTTGTTTATTTATTTTAGTTTGTGTTTTTTTATTTAGTTTGTTTTTTGGTTTAAGTTCAAGTTTATGTCTATTTTTTTTTTAGTTTTTTTTTAAGTTTAGGTTTTATTTTTTATTATTAGGTTTAGGTTTAGTTTTTAGTTTATTTTTTTAGGTTTACATTTTTATTTTAGGTTTATTTTTTATTTTTTATTTTTAGTTTATTTATAGGTTAATTTTTAGTTTATTTTAGTTTAATTAGTTTAGGTTTAGGTTTATGATTTATTTATTTTAGTTTAGTTTATTTTAGTTTAGGGTTTTGTTTATTTTATTTTGTTTATTTTAGGTATAGGTTTTTTTTAGTTTAGGGTTTAGGTTTTATTTTTAATTATTTTTAGGTTTAGGTTTTTATTTTGTTTTTATTTTATTTCATTTTTGGCCTACTTTATTTTTAGGTTTATTTTACATTTAGTTTAGTTTTAGTTTTTATTTATTTTATTTTATTTTAGTTTTTATTTTATTTTATTTTTAGGTTTACGATTAGATTTAGGTTTTGGTTTTAGTTTAGGTTTTTATTTAATTTAATTTAATTTATTTAATTTTATTTTTTATGTTTTATTTAGCTTAGGTTTAGGTCTTTAGGTATTTATGATTTACAGTTTAGGGTTTAGGGTTTAGGGTTTAGGATTTGGGGTTTAGGGTTTAGGGTTTAAGGTTTAGGGTTTAGGGTTGATGGTTTAGGATTTAGGGTTTAGGGTTTAAGGTTTAGGGTTTAAGGTTTTTAGGGTTTGGGGTTTGGGGTTTATGGTTTAGGTTTTAGGTTTAGGGTTCAGGTTCTAGTTTAGGGTTTAGGATTTTTTAGTTTTTTTTAATAGAGAACAAATTCAGATTTAACATTTCTTCTTTTCAATTTCATCAACCAAGTAACAAACCAGGGAAGTGAGCTAAAGCCTCGTGTTCTCAAAATGTCCAGACTGTATACCCATTACTATTCAATCTGATAAAAATCAACACATGAATAAAGAAAAGAGAACTCAACATTCATACACTTAAGCTATAAGCACATGCATTTCATATGTATTTATAACTAGCATCATAACACATATTATTATTCATTTATAAGCATTTGAAAAATACATTTAGATTTAATAATGATATTTGCCAGACATATATTAAATCAAATCAACACATGCAAGCGTACATAAAGAAATCTATTTTATTTTTTTGGGATTTTGAAAATATGGATGCATGAATTCAAATGACATACCAAACTTAACATGATTGAAAAAGAGGACAATCAAGTAAAAACATGTGATTCATTCAACCAAACTAGTTCTTAAGGATTATCAAATCAAATAAGATTATTTAAAGTAAACCAAAGCTTCTTTATTAATTAAGTTTTGGATTTTATTTGATTTAAAGAGGAGAAGAGAAATCATCACTTGTTATTTTAAACCCATTCCCACATTAGTGATTTGATTTAATTTAAGGAAATCTAGTTAAGTTGACTTTGTGGGTTAATTAAGTTGAACCCTTAAATAGATGAATTAATTACCCTTACCTATGTCACCTTAAAGTAATTAACTAAATAATTATGAGCCAATATGATATGCATGGAAAATATACTTCTAATGATCCTAGGAAATAAAAGGGGCCTAATGCAATTGGCTCATGATTAATAGTTAATTAGATTAAAAGACTTAATTAATTACTCTTTTGGTTTTCCCACACATGTGGACTTACCATAATTTCATTAAACCCCATTAGGTTATTAAACACATAAAGATCTACCCCATGATTTAATAAATTAAGGTCTAATGTGATTATGATTTCAATTTCATTAAGTGATTTAATTAATTAGTTCAATCTTAATTAATTTTATTTTTAAAAATGGTGAAATGAACTTAGAGAAAGGGGTTCCAACCCTTAGTTCGCCATCTTTGAATAATGATAAATAAACTTAATTAACTAATTTACTATTGTTCATGGGATTAATTAATCATTAATTAACTTTAAAAAGTAGTTGAGGTTTAATTAGTCAATTTTTCTAATTAAGTGATCAATAAATCCCAAGAAAATCATGGGAGGCAGAGGTCATCCCATTAAATTAACTCACAAAATTTGGGATTAATTGCTCAAGTAATAAAAAAAAGTAATTAAGCTAATTAATCTTGCCATTAAACCATAATTAAACCTTAATTATTGTTCGAAATTAGTTAAGATCATTTTTAATTAATTCTCCTCTAAAATACCTTTAAAATGAGTATTTATTTGCATTTTTTTATTTCTCTAAGATGTTTTAAGATTTTTAGAAGTTTCAGTCATTAAAAATGATTAATTAAACCTAATTAAAGCCTAATCCTATTGGTGCCATGTGGCGTGCTAATTCAGCATGCTTTCCACGTTGCGCCTTGGCATTGGCTACTTAAAACTTATCCTACTCAGCACCTACGTGGCGGTGACGGACATGCTTTCTCATCCACCATCTGATCAAAGATCGGACGGCTTTGATTAATCCCATAGCTTAATAGGATTAAATCAAATCGATCTAGTAGATCTAATCACGACCGTCTGTTCTAATCATGTGGAACTAATGGTGCATGATTTAACATCACTCGAGTGAGGATTAATGGAGTCTGTCCACCATTGTTCACTTGATACAAGCTTATCTGAGCTTGGATAAGCTCCAAAAGGATCCCACACCTTCACGACATTGGTCAGATGGGATCCAACAGTCAAGATCACACGAGATGCAGTTTTTCTTTACAAAGCTTCAACCCATTTTTCCTAAGGATCAGTTTTGGAAGCATACCTTGTGGGAGCTCAAGATTGGTGGCTCGAATGATTGAGGAAGCTTCATCTAGTGGAGACAAAGGCTTGTTAAGCAGATATGTGTCAACATCAATTAAAACAATACAAATTAAAGTTGATTCAATCTTAATCCCCAGGGGATTATAGATTCTTATCCACAACAGATCTTCTTTCCACAAATCACATAATAAAATCAAATTCCAACCTTGTCCCCAATAGATTTTCTTTTTTTATGCCCTCGACATAGCCCCAGATATGTCATGTCCAATCATGTGTTATCCCCTAGCGGATCTCCCTCCATGTCATTGACATTGAATTCTCATCAAATCTTATTTCTTCTCTTATGGACACCTTTAATACCTCAACCAAAAGCCTAACAATGTATTCATTCAAATTACATCATTTTAACATTGTAATCAACATTTTATGATTTGTGATGGTTCAACCTCAAATTAACTATACAATATCATGCTAAACATATTATAGTGTGAATTAACACACTATATTATATTATAATATATGATGTTATATTATAATTTGTTATAATATAATATATTGTCTAACATTAGACCTCATTAGAATCACTTAAATGGAACAAATAATAAATTTTTCTCAAAATATGAATAATGTTAATTTTGGATGTAAAATTGTTATTTTCCAATTAGAAATGGTTCAAAATAGAATAATTTTCGTGTTGCTTCTTGGTGTGTGCCATGAATTTGGCCAAATTCTTCCATCTCAACCTTCAAATTAACATTTTTGTGAGTTTGACCCAATGTGTTGTAACAAAAGTAAAACATACTAAAATGTACAAAAACATTTAGTAACACACCACCACATTCATATATATGTGAAGTTATATTATTATGTACATTACATTTTAATATGCTTTCATATAATATATTATCTCACATTACACCTTAAAATGAATCTCTTTAAGCAAAAAATTTATAAATTTTGGTTGAAAAATAAACATTTAGTTTCGATGCAAAATTCAATTCTTTTGATTAAATTACACTCCATAGCACACACCCCAATGATGTTCCCTAAAGCTTACCTTAAATTTGGACAAATCCCATTATCTCAGCTTATAAATTAGTATTTTTATGAATTATACCAATATAAACTCCACTACATCATACTATAACAAACCTAATTATGCTAAAAAATAAGTAGTAATACACTATGTTATGGCATCCTATATTATAATACACTATAACATATTATATTATATTATATTGGCTATCACATCATAAGAGATTGCTTAAGATAAAAAATCATAAAATTAGTCTAAATAATAAAAAACTATATATTTTTGTCGTATCACTTACATATTTTAAATTAAAATAATATATTATGCTTTCATGCTCTACATTTTATGAATTTGGCCAAATTCCACCATTTTTTTGTCTAAATCAACATTTTTATAAATAATGCTTGTGTATGCTCGACTGCTTGATTGTAAAATACTAAAAGAATTTGAAATGAACAAAACAATATATTATGATATATGATGTTATACTATGCTACAACATATAATATTTATTTTGAACATAAAATCTTACTTTCTAGACTACAAGTGGTACCATTGGTACTACAACCTAATTCCCACTTCAAATTTAACAAATTTCATCATCGATTTATTAAATCAATATTTTATGATTTACATTAATATATATATACCTACCATAATATACTAAAACATTTCAAAACATCTTATAACATCCAAAAGCACATCACTTTATGCTCAAATATATGATGCTACATTATACTATAATATATGGTATCAAAATATGATTTAAGGTTAGGGTTTAGGGTATTCAAATCTCTAATATTCAAGTGAAATTCTCTTGAAGACATTTTATTTAGCTACCATAACTATTTTAGGATTTGAACATTCTTTAGATCTACTCTTAATGACATCTTTATTCAAGGTTTAGGGCTTAAGGTTTAGGGTTAGGGTTTAGGGTTAATTTAGGGTTTATGGTTTAGGGTTAGTTTAGGGTTTAGGGTTTAGGGTTTAAGGTTTGGGGTTTAAGGTTTAGGGTTTAGGGTTGTAGGTTTTAAGGTTTTGGGTTTATGGTTTTAGTTGAGTTATTTGAGTATTTATTTTTATTTAGGTTTATTTTTTATTTGTAGTTAGTTTAGTTTATTTATTTTAGGTTTATTTATTTTTAGTTTAGGATTTTTATTTTATTTTTATTTCTTAGGTTTAGGTTTATTTTTTAGTTGAGTTTTACTTTTATTTTATATTTTGGGTTTAAGTTTTATTTTTTATTTTTAGGTTTAGGTTCAGGTTATTATTTTATTTTTTTAGGTTTAGGTTTTAGGTTTTTATTTTAGGTTTATTTTTAGGTTTTATTTATTAGTTTAGGTTTAGGTTAATTTTTAGTTTATTTTATTTCACTTAGTTTAGGTTTAGGTTTAGGTTTAAGTTTATTTATTTTATTTTTTTTTATTTTAGATTTAGGATTTTTTTTAGTTTAGGGTTCACGTTTTATTTATTGTTTATTTTTACTTTTTATTTTTAGGTTTATTATTTAGGTTAAGATTTTTATTTAGTTTTTATTTTTTTTTATTTTAAGTTTATTTTTTATTTATTTTATGTTTAGTTTTAATTTTATTTATGTTTTCATTTTTATATTTATTGTTTTTTGTTTATTTTAGGCTTTTCTTTATTATATAATAATTAATTTTTTATTTTTTATTTTATTTTATTAATATGTTTAGGTTTTTATTTTTATTTTATTTTATTTTGGTTATATTTATTTATTTATTTATTTTATTTTTAAGTTTTATTTAGTTTAGGTTTACATTTTTAGGTTTTTAGGGTTTAGGGTTTAGTGTTTAGGGTTTGGGGCTTAGGGTTTAGGGTTTTTGGTTATAGGTTTAGGGTTTAGAGTTTTGGGTTTAGGGTTTAAGGTTTTAGGGTTTAGGGTTTAGGGTTTAGGATTTAAAGTTTAGGGTTTTCAGGTTGAGGGTTTAGGGTTCGAAGTTTAGGGTTTAGGGTTAGTTTTAGGGTTTAGGGCTTAGGGTTAGAGTTTTTTTATTTTATTTAAGTTTTATCTTTTAGTTATTCTAAATTAAGTAAACTGGTAGGTTTAGGTTTATTTAGTTTATTTAGTTTATTTTTTATTTTAGTTTATTTTATTTTTATATTTTTATTTAGGTTTATTTATATTTTTATTTAGTTTAGTTTATTTATTTTAGTTTAGATTTTTTATTTTAGTTTATTTTTAGGTTTAGGATTAGTTTTAGGTTTATTTTTTAATTTAGATTTATTTTTTTATTATTTATTTTTAGGTTTAGGTATAGGTGTTTATTTTTATTTTTAGGTTTAAGTTTTAGGTTTTTATTTTAGGTTTATTTTTAGGTTTTATTTTTTTAATTTAGGTTTACTTTTATTTTTAGTTTGTTTTATTTTATTTAGGGTTTAGGTTTATGCTTAGATTTAGTTTATTTTATGTTTAGGTTTACATTTTATTTATTTAGGGTTTAGATTTTATTTTTAGTACATTTTATTTTATTTAGGGTTTAGATTTTATTTTTAGGTTTAGCTTGAGGTTTATGTTTTAGTTTAGGTTTTTATTTTATTTTATTTATTTATTTATTTTATTCAAGTTTAGGATTTTGTATTTATTTTCTAGGTATTATTTAGTTTAGGTTTAGGTTTTTAGGTTTTTAGGGTTTAGGGTTTAAGGTTTAGTGTTTAGGCTATAAGGTTTAAGGTTTTTAGGGTTTAGGGTTTATAGTTTAGGGTTTAGGGTTAGCTTAATCAAGGGTTAGTTTAGGGTTTAAGGATAAGGCTTTAGGATTTAGGCTTTAGGGTTTAGGATTTTAAGGGTTTAGGGTTTAGGGTTTAGGGTTAGTTTAGGGTTTAAGGTTTAAAATTTAAGGTCTTAGGGTTTAGTGTTTAGGGTTTAGGGTTTAGGGTTAGGGTTTAGGATTTAGTGTTGTAGGTTTAAGGTTTAGGGTTTAGGGTTTTAGGGTTTTTTAAAATTAAGTAAATTGGTCCATTTAGGTTTATTTAATATATTCTTTATTTAGTTTAGTTTATTTTTTTATTTTTATTTTTATTTAGTTTAGTTTATTTATTTTAGGTTTAGTTATTTAAGTTCATTTTTTAGGTTTAGGCTTAGGCTTAGGTTTATTTTTTAGTAAAGATTGATTTTTATTGTATATTTTAGGTTTAGGTTTTATTTTTCATATTTAGATTTAGGTTTAGGTTTTAATTTTATTTTTTTAGGTTTAGTATTAGGTTTTTTGTATTTTTAAGTTTAGGTTTTTATTTTTGGTTTACTTTTAGGTATTATTTTTTGGTTTAGGTTTTGGTTTATTTTTAGTTTATTTTATTTTATTTTATTTAGGGTTTAGGTTTTTGTTTAGGTTTAGTTTATTTAGGTTTAGGTTTAGGTTTTATTTATTTTATTTTAGTTTATTTTAGTTTAGGTTTAGGTTTATTTTATTTTGTTTATTTAAGTTTAGGTCTTTTTTAGGTTTATTTATTTTATATTTTACTTTAGTTTAGTTTTTTTCAGTTTGGGGTTTATTTTTTAGGTTTAGATTTTTATTTAGTTTTTATTTTATTTTATTTTTGGTTTATTAAATTTTTATTTTATGTTTAGTTTTTATTTTATTTATGATTTTAATTTTTAAGTTTATTTTAATTTTTTAGTTAAGTTTTGGTTTTTATTTATTTTCTTTTAGTTTATTTTTTATTTTTTATTTATTTTACTTTTAGGTTTAGGTTTAGGTTTAGGTTTAGGTTTAGGTTTTAGTTTAGGTTTTTATTTTATTTTATTTTGGCTTAGGTTTATTTATTTATTCTAGTTTTAGGCTATTTTTAGTTTAGGTTTAGGTTTTAGGTTTATAGGGTTTAGGGTTTATGGTTTAGGGTTTAGGGTTTAGAGTTTAAGGTTTAGTGTTTAGGCTTTAGGGTTTAGGGTTTTTAGTGTTTAGATTTAGTTTAGGTTAGGGTTTGGGGAGTTTAGGGTTTAGTTTAGGGTTTAGGTTTAGTGGTTATAGTTTTAGTTTAGGATATAGGCTTTAGGATTTTTTTAGTTTAGGGTTGGGTTTAGGGTTTAGGGTTTGGGATTCAGTTTATAGTTTAGGTTTAGGCTTAGGTTTTTTAGGGTTTAGGGTTTAAGGTTGTAGGTTTAAGGTTTAGTGTTTGGGGTTAGTTTTAGGGTTTAGGGTTGAGGGTTTAGGATTTAGGATTTAGGGTTTACAATTTAGGGTTTAGGGTTTATAGTTTTTTAAAAAATAAAAAAAATAAGTTAACCTTAGGTTTAGGTTTATTAGTTTATTTTTTATTTTATTTTATTTTTATTTAGTTTTATTTTTTGTTTTATTTATTTGGTTAATTTATTTTAGGTTAGGTTTTCTATTTTATTTTTTTTTAAGTTTAGGTTTATGTTTATGTTTATTTTTAGTTTAGTTTTATTTTTATTTTATTTTTTTAGGTTTAGGTTTTATTTTTTTTTTTTAGGTTTAGTCTTAGGTTTTTCTTTTGTTTTTTTAGGTTTAATTTTTAAGTTTTTATTTTAGGTTTATTTTTACATTTGACTTTTTAGTTTAGGTTTTATTTATTTTAGTTTAGGTTAGGTTTATTTTATTTTTTTTATTTTAAGTATAGTTTTTTTTTTAGTTTAGGTTTTAGGTTTTATTTTTTATTTATTTTTAGGTTAATTTTTTAGGTCTATGTTTTTATTTAATTTTTATTTTATTTTGTTTTAGGTTTATTTTATTTTTATTTTATGTTCAATTTTATTTTATTTATTTATATTATTCTCAAGTTTATTTTATTTTTTTAGTTAAGTTTAAGTTTTTATTTATTTTATTTTAGTTTAGTTTTATTTTTTGATTTATTTTATTTTTCAGTTTAGGTTTAGGTTTAGGTTTAGGTTTAGATTTTAGTTTAGGTTTTTATTTTTTTTATTTTTTTTATTTTATTTAGGTTTAATTTTTATTTATTTATTTTATTTTTAAGTTTTATTTAGTTTAGGTTCAAGTTTTAGTTTTTTAGGGTTTAGGGTTTGGGGTTTAGGGTTTGTGGTTTACGGTTTAAGGTTTAGGTTTGTAGGTTTTATGGTTTAGAGTTTAGGGTTTAGGGTTTAGGGTTTAGGGTTGTAGGTTGTAGGTTTAGGGTATATGGTTTAAGGTTAGTTTTAGGGTTTAGGGTTTAGCGTTTTTAGTATTTAAGGTTTAGTATTTTTGGTTTAGCCTTTCAGGTTAGTTTAGGGTTTAGGGGGTTTTTATTAAATTAAGTAAACTTGTAGGTTTAGTTTGTTTAGTTTATTTTTTATTTAGTTTAGTTTATTAGTTTTTATGTAGGTTTGTTTTTTTATTTTTATTTAGTTTAGTTTTTTTATTTTAGTTTAGGTTCTTTATTTTAGTTTATTTTTTAGGTTTAGTTTTTAGCTGAGTTTTATTTTTATTTGATTTTTTTAGTTTAGGTTTTATTTTTTATTTTTAGCTTTAGGTTTACATTTTTATTTTATTTTTTTAGGTTTTATTTTTTAGATTAGGTTTAGGTTTATTTTTAGTTTATTTTATTTTATTTAGTTTAGTCAGAGGTTTAGATTTAATTTATTTCAAGTTTAGGTTTAGGTTTTATTTATCTCAGTTTAGTTTATGTTAGTTTAGGTTTAGATTTATTTTATTTTATTTACTTTATCTTTATTTTATTTTTAGGTTTTTTTTTTAGTTGAGGATTTAGGTTTAGTTTTTTATTTATTTTTATGTTTTATTTTTAGGCTTATTTTTTAGGTTTTGGTTTTTTTATTTATTTATTTTATTTTAGATTTATTTTATTTTTATTTTACATTTATTTTTTATTTCATTTAGGTTTTTTAATATTAGGTTTACTTTATTTTTTTAGTTTAGTTTAGGTTTTTATTTATTTTATTTTAATGTATTTTTATTTTTATTTTATTTTACTTTTAGGTTTAGGTTTATTTTTTAGTTTAGGTTTTTATTTTATTTTATTTATTTTATTTAGGTTTATGTTTCCTTATTTATTTTATTTTTAGGTTTTAATCAGTTTAGGCTTAGGTTTTTAGGTTTTCATGGTTTAAGGTTTAGTGTTTTGGGTTTAGGGTTTAGGGCCTAGGGTTTAGGGTTTTGGGTTTAGGGTTTTAAGGTTTAAGGTTTAGGATTTAGGTTTAAGGTTATGGTAAGGATTTAGGGTTTAGGGTTTATGGTTTAGGTTTTCAATTTAGGGTTATTTAGAGTTTTAGGTTTATGGTTGTAGATTTAGGGTTGTAGGTTTAGGGTTGTAGGTTTAGGGTTTAGGGTTTATAGTTTTATGGTTTAGGGCTTAGGGTTTAGGATTTAGGGTTTAGGATTTAGGGTTTTAGGTTTGAATTTTAAAAAAAAAAAGAAAATTAAAGTAAACTGGCAGGTTTAGGTTTAGGTTTTGATTTTATTTTATTAGGTTTAGGTTTTAGGTTTTATTTTAGGTTTAGTTTTATTTTATTCTATTTTATTTAGTTTAAGGTTTAGGTTTAGGTTTTATTTATTTTTGTTTAGCTTTAGGTTTATTTTATTTTATTTGTTTTATGTTTAAGCTTTCTTTTAGTTTAGGGTTTAAGTTTATTTATCTATTTATTTATAAGTTTTATTTTTTGGTTTATTTTTAAGATTATTAAGTTTTTTTATTTTATTTTATTTTACTTTAGGTTTATTTTTTATTTTTATGTTTATTTTTTTTATTATGTTTTTTTTTTTTTTATTAGTTTAGTTTTTTTATTTTTTTATTTTATTTTAGGTTTATTTTTTAGTTTAGTTTATTATTATTTTATTTATTTATTTTAGGTTTAGGTTTAGTTTATTTTTAGGTTTAGGTTTTAGGTTTTTTAGTTTATTTATTTTTATTTTATTTTATTAGTTATTTTATTTTAGTTTATTTTTAGGTTTATTTATTTTAATTTATTAGTTTTTATTTTTAGTTTATTTTAGGTTTATTTTATTTTTTTTAGTTTATTTTAGTTTTTATTTTAGTTTATTTTAGGTTTTTTTTAGTTTAGGTTTTTTTATTAATTTATTTTATTTTATTTTTTAGGGTTTAGTTTAGTTTATTTTGGTTTTAGGTTTAGGTTTTATTTATTTTAATTTTTATTTTTTAGGTTTAGTTTATTATTTTTTTATTTTATTTTTTTTATTTTTAGTTTAGGTTTATTTTAGGTTTAGGTTTATTTTATTTTTTATTTAATTTTTTAGGTTTTATTTTTTTATTTATTTTAGGTTTTATTTTAGGTTTATTTTTTTAGGTTTAGGTTTTTTTTTTAATTTTATTTTAGGTTTATTTTATTTTTTATTTTAGTTTATTTTTTATTTTATTTAGGTTTTATTTTGGTTTATATTTTTTAGTTTATTTTAGGTTTTTTAATTATTTATTTTAATTTATTTTATTTTTTATTTTATTTTATTTAGTTTAGGTTTATTTTTTTTAGTTTAGTTTATTTTATTTAATTTTTATTTATTTATTTTGGTTTAGTTTTTTATTTATTTTATTTTAGGTTTTATTTAATTTTTATTTTAGGTTTTAGGTTTAGGTTTTTTAGTTTATTTTTATTTAGTTTTTTTTATTAGGATTATTTTATTTAGGGTTTAGGGTTTATTTAGGTTTTTTTATTAGGTTTAGGGTTAGGTTTATTTTTTAGTATTATTTAGGTTTTAGGTTTATTTAGTTTTAGGTTAGTTTAGGTTTTTATTTTAGGTTTATTTTTAGGTTTTTATTTAGTTTAGGTTTTATTTTATTATTTATTTAGTTTAGGTTTAGTTTATATTTATTTATTTTTTATTTTAGTTTTAATTTTTTATTTTTATTTTAGTTTATTTTTAGATTTAGGTTTTAGTTATTTATTTAGTTTATTTTAGGTTTATTTTATTTTTATTTTTTTAGTTTTATTTTATTTAGTTTTTAGGTTTATTTTATTTTATTTAGTTTATTTTATTTTTTTATTTTATTTTATTTATTTTTAGGTTTAGGTTTTATATTTATTTTATTTATTTTTATTTTAGTTTAGGTTTTTTATTTTATTTTAGATTTTATTTAGTTTAGTTTATTTTTAGTTTATTTAGGTTTATTAGGTTATTAGGTTTTATTTAGGTTTATTATTAGGGTTTATTTTAGGGTTTTTTTTTTTTTTTTTTTTATTTTATTTTTTTAGGTTTATTTTTATTTAGTTTAGTTTAGGTTTATTTATTTAGTTTATTTATTTTAGTTTATTTTTTTTTATTTTTTTTTTATTTATTTATTATTTTTTTAAGTTTAGGTTTATTTTTTTTTTAGGTTTAGGTTATTTTTTATTTATTTATTTTATTTATTTTTATTTTAGGTTTATTTTATATTTTATTTTTTTTAGTTTAGTTTAGGTTTAGGTTTATTTAGTTTATTTTGGTTTAGGTTATGTTTTATTATTTTAATTTAGGTTTAGTTTTTATTTTATTTTTTATTTTAGGTTTAGTTTTTTTTAGTTTAGGTTTATTTTATTTTTATTTATTTTAGGTTTATTTTTTAGGTTTAGGTTTTTTATTTTATTTTTATTTTAGTTTAGTTTATTTTAATTTTATTTTAGAGTTATTTTATTTAATTTAGGTATTTTATTTTTTAGTTTAGTTTTTTTATTTATTTTAATTTAGTTGGTTTTATTTTTACTATTTTATTTAGGTTTAGGTTTAATTTTATTTTATTTATTTATTTTATTTTATTTATTTATATTTATGTTTTTTATTTATTTTATTTTTTTAGTTTTATTTGGTTTAGGTTTAGGTTTATTTTTTATTTATTTTATTTTTATTTATTTTTTATTTTTTTAATTTTTAGGTTTAGGTTTTTATTATTTATTTTAGGTTTTTTTTTATTTATTTTATTTTATTTATTTTTTTTATTTTTATTTATTTATTTATATTTATTTTTAAGTTTATTTATTTATTTTATTATTTATTATTTATTTTATTTAGTTTAGTTTTGTTTTTTTATTTAGTTTTTTTTATTTTATTTTATTTTAGGTTTGGGTTTTATTTATTTTATTTTTATTTTATTTTATTTTATTTAGGTTTTTATTTTATTTTATTTTATTTTAGGTTTAGGTTTTGGGTTTTATTTTATTTTAGGTTTAGGTTTATTTTTTAGGTTTAGGTTTATTTTTTTAGGTTTATATTTTAGGTTTAGGGTTTAGGTTTTAGTTTTAGGTTTTAGTTTAGGTTTTTTTATTTTTTAGGTTTAGGTTTAGGTTTTAGGTTTAGGGTTTTATTTTAGGTTTAGGTTTAGGTTTTGGTTTAGGTTTAGTTTTAGTTTAGGTTTAGGGTTTATTTAGGTTTAGTTTTTTTAGTTTAGTTTTTTATTTTAGGTTTATTTTTATTTTAGTTTTTTTTTTTTAGTTTTTTAGATTTTTTTTTTTTAGGTATTATTTAGGTTTTTTTTTATTTTTTAATTTTTTTAATTTTTTATTATTTTTATTTTAGTTTTATTTAGTTTTATTTATTTTATTTTTTATTTTATTTAGGTTTATTTTATTTTATTTAGTTTAATTTATTTATTTAGTTTTTTAGGTTTAGGTTTATTTTTTTTAGTTATTTTTATTTTTTATTTTATTTTAGGTTTAGGTTTAGTTTTATTTTAATAGATTTAGGTTTTTTATTTTATTTTTAGGTTTTAGGTTTAGTTTTATTTTAGGTTTATTTTAGGTTTATTTTTTTTTTTAGGGTTTAGGTTTATTTTAATTTATTTTATTTTTATTTTTTTGGTTTAGGTTTTTTAGGTTTAGGTTTAAGTTTATTTTATTTTTTTAGGTTTTTTATTATTTTAGTTTATTTTTATTTTTATTTTTGGTTTAGGTTTTTTATTTTTTAGTTTAGGTTTAGTTTTATTTTTTATTTATTTTATTTATTTTTTTTAGTTTAGTTTTATTTAGTTTTTTATTAATTTTTATTTTAATTTATTTTATTTTATTTTATTTAATTATTTTTTAGTTTTAGGTTTTATTATTTTTTAATTGTTTAATTTTTATTTTATTTTATTAGGTTAGTTAGTTTAGGTTTTAGTTTATTTTATTTATTTTATTTTTAATTTTATTATTTTTATTTATTTTTATTTTTTTAGTTTAGGTTTTTAGTTTAGTTTTAGGTTTATTAATTTATTTTATTTGTTTTTTTAAGTTTAGGGTTTAGTTTATTTTTTTTTTTTTTTTTTTTTTTTTTTTTTTAGTTAGGTTTTTTTTTTTTTAGTTTTAGGTTTTTAGTTTAGTTTAGGGTTTAGGGTTTAGGGTTTAGATTTTATTTATTTTAGGGTTTAGGTTTATTTTTTTAGGTTTAGGTTTAGATTTATTTTATTTTTTATTTTTTAATTTTATTTTTTTTATTTTAAGTTAATTTTATTTAGTTTATTTTTAATTTTTTATTATTTTTTTATTTATTTTAGGTTTATTTATTTAGTTATTTTTTAGGTTTAAGTTTAGTTTAGGTTTATTTTTTAATTTAAGTTTATTTTTATTTATATTTTAGGTTTAGGTTTTATTTTTTATTTTAGGTTTTTTAGGTTTTATTTATTTTTTATTTAGTTTAGGTTTTATTTTATTTATTTTTGAATTATTTTTTTATTTAGGTTTAGGTTTTTTAGTTTATTTTATTTTATAGATTTAGGTTTAGTTTAATTTAGGTTTTAGGTTTAGGTTAGGTTTTGTTTATTTTTAGGTTTAGGTTTTATTTTATTTATTTTAGATTTAGTTTTTTTTTTAGTTTAGGTTTTTTATTTTTTTTATTTTAGTTTATTTTTTAGGTTATGTTTTTTATTTATTTTTTATTTTATTTTATTTTTTATTTTAGGTTTATTTTATTTTATTTTACATTTAGTTTTTATTTTATTTAGGTTTGTTTTTTTGTTTATTTATTTTAATTTAGTTTAGGTTTTATTTATTTATTTATTTAGTTTTATTTTTAATTTATTTTATTTTAGTTTAGGTTTTGGTTTAGTTTAGTTTTTTTTATTTATTTTTTATTTTATTTTTTTTAGGTTTTTATTTATTTATTTTTAGTTTATTTAGTTTAGGTTTTATTATTTTTTAGGTTTAGGGTTTTCTTAGGTTTATTTTTAGGTTTTTTGGGTTTAGGGTTTAGATTATTTTTATTTTAGGTTTAGATTTATTTTAGGTTTAGGTTAATTAGGTTTATTAGTTTAGGGTTAATTAGGTTTATTATTTAGGTTAGGTTTAGTTTAGGCTTTTTTTGGTTTAAGATTAAGATTTTATTTTAGGTTTAGGGTTTTAGATTTTAGGTTTAGGGTTTAGGGTTTGTTTGATTTATGATTTAGTTTTAGGGTTTATTTTTGGTTTAGTTTAGGGTTTATTTTATTTATTTTTTTAGTGAACATATAGTTTAGGTTTATTTAGTTTATTTTTATTTATTTTTTATTTTAATTTTATTTTTTATTTAGGTTTATTTTATTTTATTAGTTTAGTTTATTTATTTTAGATTATTTATTTAGTTTAGGTTTATTTTAGTTTTTTTTTTAGTTTGGGTTTAGGTTTATGTTTATTTTTTTAGTTTAGTTTATTTTATTTTATTTTTAGGTTGTTTATTTTTTTATTTTTAGGTTTAGGTTTAGGTTTTATTTATTTTTTAGGTTTTGGTTTTAAGTTTTATTTTAGGTTTATTTTTTTAGGTTTTATTTTTTTTTAGTTAGGTTTAGGTTTATTTTAGTTTATTTTATTTTATTTAGTTTAGGGTTTAGGTTTAATTTATTTTAAGTTTAGGTTTAAGTTTTTTTTATTTTAGTTTAGTTTATTTTAGTTTAGGTTTATTTTTATTTTAGGTTAATGTTTTTTTAGTTTAAGGTTTAGGTTTTATTTTTTTATTTATTTTTATGTTTTATTTTTAGGTTTATTTTTTAGGCTTAGGTTTTATTTATTTTATTTTAATTTATTTTATGTTTATTTAAGTTTATTTAATTTTATTTTACTTTAGTTTTATTTTTATTTAGGTTTTATTTAGATTTATTTTATTTTTTTTATTTAGTTTAGGTTTATCTATTTTAGTTTAATTAGTTTATTTATTTTATTTTTAGGTTTGGTTTAGGTTTAGGTTTTATTTTATTTTATTTAGATTAAGTTTTTTATTTATTTATTTAGTTTAGTTTAAGTTTTAGGTTTTTTTAGTTTAGGGTTTAGGGAGGGTTTAGTTTTTTTTTTTTTTTGGAAACCCCATGATGTGGGTATTTTATTATAAGGTATTAAAGGGGATAAACTCACTACGCTCAAGAGCTTCATATAAGGAGTAAATCCCCATCTAAGTACATCCAAGGCAAAAGAAAACATTAAAACAATCAAAAGATACAAGATGATTAACATAATAGGCTAAAGGAAGGTTAAGTCAATGCTCATGGTTGTAAGAGTGCTTGGTAATATGGAACAAACCGCAAGATAAAAGAGAGAAACACGCAAAGTTATAATAGAGAGAGATTAGAGCAGTTAAGGTAATACAAAAGGTAGAAAATATAATATGAGTATGATAATAAGGAAATGTGATAGAAGGCTCAATCACACCATGTTGAGGCACAAGTATGAGCATCCAAACATATTGAAGGTTACATCACATGAGCTACTCGAACCAAAAGGTGAGAACATCCACCATAATAACAAACGTGAAGGAAGTACCCATTGTTGATAATCATGTGAGCTTTATTACAAACCTAAATAAAATCATATTTATGCATATGAAATAGGTATAGAAATCATCCAAATAGAAAAAAAGTAATAAATCCAAGAAGCAAGTCAATGAGTCTTTAAATGACACCATCATATAAGGTATATAAATGAATCACAGAGAAAGACTTAGGGGTAGAAGTCAAAATGAGCCCAATCAATATAATGAATGCATTGACATCCTATTAGATATAAATCAATAGTTGGCAAAAACATAGTAAGGGAAGGACAAACTAGAAACCCAGAAAATAGCCAATAATCTAGAAAAGCCATAAAACTAAAATAACAAAGATAACAGTTCATAATACCACCCCAATAATAGAGATTATATTCCAAGGAGTAAGCACTAACGACGGTCATTAGCGGGAGTCAAATAATTTCCATATGAGAATCCGAAAAAACAAAAGAGATATAACAAAGTTAAAGCGTGAGTAGCATAGACAAAAGCCAAGACATGAAAGGGCACAAAGATTGCATTCTAGGAGATCAACACAAAAGATAAGCGAGCACAAGCCATTAGTCCCGGTTGGGAATAGAAACAACAAGGGTAATGTAGATCGCTTGTCATAATGAGCAATACCTAGATAGAAATATAGCACTCAGAGAAATAGCAACAACAAAATAGCAAGTGCA
Source organism: Cymbidium sinense (assembly GCA_021442155.1). Lineage (NCBI taxonomy): Eukaryota > Viridiplantae > Streptophyta > Magnoliopsida > Asparagales > Orchidaceae > Cymbidium > Cymbidium sinense. The sequence continues at coordinate 218,304,770 of CM038214.1, read as the reverse complement.
CAATACAAATTAGATCCACATTAGAATCAAAAATAAGATAGCAAGACAAAAAAATAGAGCGGTAGTAATCAAGCGACCAAGACAAAGGACAACATAGTACCATAATTGAAAGCCACCTAGGACACCAATGACCAAAAAACAGATAACATAACTGGACAAGAGAAACCCTTAATCATATCCAAAAAATAATCAAACACAGAAAACTACGTGTTGACCAACAAAGGCAATCGAGAGCCAATCGAGCCAATCCCAGAGAGGTTATTGCGGAACCCACCGACAAAAGGATCAAAATTGTATTCAAATGAAAACATCATTAGAATCCTAAACAATATAACAGTAACCAAGGCAAAACCAGACAACAACAAATAGGCAACACCATCCAAGCCTCTCAATCGAATAGACAATGCCATAGTTAATAGCCAAGAAGATATAACATAGGAATAAGTATCTTGAGTGCAGCAATCCAGACAGCAAACACCAAAAACCTGACAATCAAGACAACAAAAACCAGCTAGCTTGCCATAAAACCACCCATCCGATAAGGTGCAATTGATAAGTATAACGGGTTCAAAATAAAACCAACCAAGCAATCATCAACATCTTGCTAAAGAAAACAAAATAAAACCCGAAATAAACAGAATATTAATCGGTGCCAACAACAAAGATTAATACCAACAAGGCGGCCAAGAATCCACCCCAAAAGCATATATAAGATAGGTGGGAAGAAAACTCCCCACCACAAGCCAATCAATAAGGGACATTCAAAGCATTAGCGGGATGGTCACATTAATCTAGATCGCAAGGATAAATACAGGGAAGATACAAACCCGGGGTTAGCGGCGGGGAGAGAAATAAAGAAAAAAGGGTAAACACGAAAAAAGAAAAGGCCAACATGAAAGCCCATGCGAGGAGCAAGATAAGACCAAAGCCCCAATCTGAAGCTTCACGAAAGGTTCTCTTGAATATAACAACCAAGAACAATCTTAAGAAACTCCATCCAGTAATAAATACAAATAAGAGTTACATAAAAGGTTAACCGAAGTACTATCAAAGTTCACAATGATAATTCATTAATGGTAAGGAGGTCGGCCGGCAGTGAAAGCCTATAAAGAACATCCATAGCAGGTTGAAGAAAAGAAGAAAGCACCCCACAGCAAGATCCCACCAAAGAGACCCTACTGAAACAGGAAATGGATTCTAGAAAGAGCTTGCTATAAGGGGTCCAGGTTACGGTATAAACAACAGCCAAGATGATAAGTATCAGCAAAAAGGCCAAATAGCCTCTTCATGCACAAAAATAAATTAAAATATAATTCCAGTAAAAGAAAACCTCGACTCAAGCTAGAATCAAAGAGAATATGTGAGACAATCAAATATCAAACCGACCATCATTATCGGTTAGGATCCTAACCTACGTAAATCATCAAGATCCCAAGTGGGATTACGTTATAAAACTAGTAACATACAAAAGCTCAAGCGGGTTCCAATTCAAGAGATTGATGTGCATATAGTTCAACATCGCCCCTAATATTGTAAATGCCAAAATAGAGATCTTCCAACTAAAGGAGAAGGGTAAAGCGACAAGTCATGGTAAAGAGCACAAGAATGATATCTATGAGAGTATCCATAAAGAACACAAGAAAATAGAAAACCGAAAAAAAAGGAAGACGAAGAGGAGAATTAGATTCGAGGTAAGGAAGCCTCAATTGTCCAAGTTAACACCAGTATTTGGGTATTGTAAATTGATCAAAGAGGATGATCTTGTATAATCTCGCAGTTAGCAAGGTAATTAGCACAGGCGTTACCTTCACACCAAACATGAGTGATGGTAAAATTCAATTGAGAGAGAAGAGCCTAGTTTGCTTGAGGAGGTAGTACAAACAAGTTGCTCATATTGGTAGAAGTCAAAAGGTCAATCGTAGAAGAGCATCCACCTCTATCCAAATATTGAGCCGACCATTTTAAAGACAAATTTCAAGAGCTTTGTGGCCATAAGCTCGGTATAAGGGGCGATCTTTGGAAATAAGGGGATAAGCAAATGCACATAGGACTATACCCTTAGAATCCCAAAATGCCTCCATAACCGAGCCATTATGAGAGACGAGCCATCGGTATTAATTTTAATAATATGATCAAGAGGTTTTTCCAAAACCATTCTATCATTTGATAGTAAGGCTGCGGAAGGTTGAGGCCAAGTTTATTGGCCGATTTCTGACCTTTAAAATGTTTGTGATGAATTAAATTGGCTTTAAACAAGTCACAAATTTTGTTTTTAGTTCTAATAATAATCCTCATGTGATTCATACGAATCCCATGATGTTTAGCTTCATTTCAGTCCATCCATATGAACCAAATAAGAGTAATGGCGATTATGATTTTAATATGACCTTTAATGGCATTGTCAAAGTCAACTTCAAGAAGTTGATATATAGTAAAAGTACAATTACAATTGACAATGTTGAATAGATCGTCATACCAAATCCAAATTTTAGATGCAATAGCCCCATTAACAAAAACATGGTTAACATTCTCAATATGGGAACAACATTGACATTTAGAGGGTAAATAAAACCCTTTACCCCACAACAAAGAGTCAAAGAATAAAGTATTTTAGGATCCAAGTTAGACGAGTAAGAAGAGGGGATATTGTTATTCCAAATTTTGGAGAACATAATAGAAGAATCACAGTGTCTTTAGTGTGAAGCCACACATTTTAAGGTTGAAATCCCCATTATGAGATAGCTTAAAGATAATTTGATCATGATTGTTAGGAGTGATAGGAATATTAGTAATCATATTTAAGAAAGTGGAAGGAATAGAATCAGTAATCTTACTAGTGTTCCACTTGTAGTTTTTCCAGAATGAATTAACTCTGATAGCGGGACATCAATGGATCCACCACCACTCCAGTTGTCTTGCCAAAAGAAGGAATTACCAGAGTTTATGCCCCAAAAAATTAAGGATTCATCCCATTTAACAGAACAAAGTCTTCTCCACGGGAGAATCACCCGATTTAAAGGGACAAATGAGAGGATGTTTACCACAGCAATATTTAGAAGTCATGAAATTAGCCCAAAGACTATTTTTGCTCTAAAATTCCACCAAAGTTTGTAGGAGAAGGCATTGATAACTTCTTTGATGGATTTACATCCCGACCTCCCTCTTCAAGTACCCCAGACCAAGATGACCAGTGCATTCTTTTAGAGGTATTGGTTCCCCAGGAATTTGTTTAAGAGGCGCTCAATTCTATTGATGGTAGATTGGTAGGCACAATGGTTTGAAGAAGGTATATAGGCATGGAATTTAGAGTTCTCTTGATCAAGGTAAGCCTACCAGAAGAGTAAATGAAATTCCCAAACCAAATTTTGTTAGAAAATTAGATCATCAAAAGGTGTGATCTTTTGGCCTTTAAAAGCGGAGCCTCTGGGTAATTAAGAGGAGTTGATTTTGCTTAAAATTAGTAATTCTAGATATTTGGTTAAGTCTATTAGGAGGAATCTTCAAGGAATAAAAGCATTTTCCTTCATTAAGAAAAGACCACTAACTTTACCAAAATCATTTAGAAGGTTCTTAATGGTTTTAACATGTTGAAGGGAGCCGTTGGAAGATAATGAAATCATCGCAAAGCTAAGATGAGAAATAGGAAACCTCCATGAGTTTTAAAAGACATATTAGGATTAGATCGTTAAAGCTCCTAGGCTTCAATAACGATGATAAAAAGAGAAGTTGATAGTGGGTCACCTTGCCTCAAACCATGGCTAGAAGGAAAGAAACCTATGGACTTTCCATTCATGATAACCGAAAACTAGACATTCGTGATACACCTTTTATAATGATAAAACTATCATAAAACCAAACAAATTGATTTGAAAGAGAAAATCCCATGAGAGTTTGTCAAAGGCTTTAGCGATGTCCGGTTTGAATAAGATGTTGCCTCCTCTAGTAGGGACATCAAGGTCATGAACCGACTCTTGAGCAAGAAGAATATTATCCGATATTGCTCTATGTTTAACAAAACCAGGTTTGATTTGGGAGATGATTTTAGGAAGCAAAGGCTAAGCCTATTATTTATTAATTTAGCAATGAGTTTTGAAAAAGGTGTAAAGACTAATCGGTCTAAAATTGCCCCAAGATTCTGGATTGTTAGTTTTGAAAATAAGGACAATAGAAGTGCTTGAAAAGTATTTGGGAATAGGAATTCCATCAAAGAAATCAATAACACATCAGTAAGTCGGTTTTAATAAATGGCCAACAATGTTGAAAGAATTAGGTGTAGCCGTCGAGATAGAGTCGGTTCATGTTCTTAAGAGTATTACTAATCTCTTCTTGAAGGGCACATAGTGAGTAAATGATTATCCTCATTAATCATAGAAGGGATAAGATGGGTGTTAGATAAAGTTCCCTAGATTAGAATTTAATAAAGTTTGGAAATGATGTATGTGAGAATCCTTAATATCATTGTTATCGGTTATCCATTCACCATTAGAGTTCTTAATTTTCTTAATCAGTTTAAGGCTTTCTTTTATTACAAATGGCATGAAAATACCGGTGTTTCTATCACCATCAAATATGTTTGCTTGCTTTTGGCCAATAAGTTTCTTCCATGTTTTGATAATTAACCAAGTTAATCTTGGCAATGTTCAACTCCTCAAGTTTTCGGGATCAGTTAAGAGCCTCTTCAAACCTCTTGTTCCATAGCTTTAAGATTTGTGAAAAGCTTTTGAAAATGTGTTTGTTCCACCAATTGAGATTTTGTTTAAGTCTTTTGAGCTTAAGCCAAAGCGGGTCATACCTTTAGCAATTATCCGAGAAAATAGGGCCATCCAATTAGTGAGCGACATTGGTGAAGTCACTATGTTGGGTCCACATATTTTGAAATCAAAGGAGAGGGAGTATGGGTTAGGGGATTTTGAAGGAAATCAAAAGAGCATGGTCGAGACAAGTTCGCTCAAATGCTCAACATTGGTAAAGAGCCGATTGATCCAAAGAGAATTAAAGAGGGTCCTATCAAGGCGCCAAAGTCTAGAGTTGTGCCGTGAAGTTAGACCCTGAAACCAATGTCGATCGTTATCAAGGATCATAGAAGTCCTCCATGGAATGAAGGTTAAGTACATCCTCCCCTTCTTTCGAACTAGTGATAGTATTGAAATCACCTCCAACCAACCGGGAAGGTTAGGAAGAAGGTGCGTAAGTGATTCCAAAGGATGTTCCTACCACTCTATTACAAGAAGCATAGATAAAAGAGCCAAAAGTTGATAAGTCACCTAAGGAGATTTTGACATTAACCAATTGGTCAAGATCATCAATGATGGAAATGGTGATGGAGTTGTGCCAAAAGAACCAAATTTTATTATTAATATTGAAGAAAAAATTATGAAAACCAAGGGATCTAGCGACAAAAGCAATCTTGGAAGAATTAATAAAAGGTTCAATAAGAACAAGTAACTTGATATTATGAGCATGACAAAGACTCTAACACGATTTGGACGGGAAGAGACCCACAACCCGGATATTCCAAATAAGAAAATTAATCATAAGGAGACAACCAAAAGGAAAAGGAAAAAAAAAGAAAGAAAGGAGGAGAAATGATGACACATTACTTGTGTGGGGTGGAAGAAAGAGTGGTTCTAGAGAAGTTATTATTAGAAAATTTTGCTTTGTAGGGTTTTTGATTTTAACAATTTGAAAGGGTCTATCGAGAATCCAAATTATCTCCATCGAAAGGGATTGATTTTGGGTTCAAATAATAGAAGGATCTATCAATGTTTTAGAAGAGGGATTTCACCTTCTTAGTATCGGATAGAGTGTGAGAAATTGGGTTCAATTGATTATCACTCAAGGGAAATAGATGGGGAAGTTGCACCATTCATAATACAAATATCTTTCTCAATATGTTAAGCCATAGGGTCATCATTGTTTTGGTCCATTATGTGATTCCCATTCAAATTGTTTAATTGGGTGTCCAATATAAGGCTACCATTCAGATTTTCAGTAAGATTTAACAAAAGCAAAGAGCTATTGTGGGAAACCAAATTATTACAAGCAGGGGTGAGGTTAGGTAAATTACCATTGGTAGCGTCACACCCCTCAATGCCTATTTTAGTACCAAGGTCAGAGTGTTTTCCAATAGATAGATCAGTAGGAGGATTAGGGAGGAGAGGCTCTTTTTGAGTATTTTTAGGCACATATGCTAGAGTATTGGTTTTCGGTTCCATTAATGGTGTTCATATTCTGGTAAATTTTTTGAGATTAGTATGAAGCATAAAACATTCAGTGATCGTGCGTGAATCTTAGGAGTGCAAAGACAGAAAATTTTCAAAATTGACTTTTTTGACTATATCCAAATTTTTGCCAATCCAAACCTCTTTGGGATATTTTTTTGTGATGTCTATCTCAACGAGAATCTGATGACAGAGATATAGTCTGCCATTGCTTGGTCTATTTGGAGAGGCCTACCAAAAGGCCAACGACAAACAAAACTTGATGAGTGACATAATGTATTAGCATGTTAGGAAAAGCAAGCCAAAGAGGGACAATGGGAGATTCCTCTTTGACATCAAAGAGGCGACCATTTCAATAAGCATATGACAATTATGCACAAAGTAAGAATAACGAGCAAAACCCATGAATAATCTAAATCATTTGAGAGTTGAATAAGAATGTGACGGATCGATGAACAGATAATTTTAAACTATGAAAGAAAGAGAATATTATCAAGATTGTCTAAGGAGAATTTATCCACCAAAGTGAACTCAAGGGCTTAGCAAGTTTCTCAACATCGTCGAACACATTCTGTCCACGATAAGATGTCAAAATGAGATTAACTGAAGCATTCGAGCTAGGGATCTTACCAGATAAAGCCTCTTTGAATGATTTAACAACAGGTGCATTAACAGGAGCAATCGAATCTAGAAAACTTGTAGAGTCGGAGAGCAAAGCCGGTGCCGGCGCATCGAGAGGCAACGGTGGGATTGCAGGAGAGCCTCCATTGCTGTCTAAGGGCGTCACATAGAGGTCTGACAAAGCCGAAAAGCAATAATACAATCCAATCCAACCCATGAGAGAGAGGAGCCAAAAGGAGTTTTTGTTTTATTTAGGGTTTAGTGTTTCTTTAGGTTTAGGTTTAGGTTAGTTTAGGTGGGTTAGGTTAGTTTTTTAGTTTAGGTTTTAGTGTTTAGGTTTAGTTTAGGGTTTAAATTTAGTTTAGGTTTAGTTTTAGGGGTTAGGGTTTAGGTTAGTTTAGGTTGGGTTTGGGGTTTAGGGTTTAGTTTATTTATGGTTTAGGTTTAGGTTTAGTTTGGTTTAGTTTAGTTTAGGTTTTGGGTTTAGGTTTTCGAGTTTTAGGATTTAAGGTTTAGGGTTTAGGGTTGTTGGTTTAGGGTTTATAGTTGAGGATTTAGGGTTTTGCCTTTTATTTATAAATTTATTTATTTTATTGTTTTAATTAAATAAAATGGTAAGTTTATGTTTATCTAGTTTATTTTTTATTTATTTTAGTTTATTTTATTTTTTATTTTGATTTTGGTTTATTTATTTTAGTTTAGGTTTTTTATTTTTGTTTAATTCTTAGGTTTAGGTTTAGGTTTAGGTTTATTTTTAGTTTTGTTTTATTTTTATTTTCTTTTTTAATTTTAGGTATAGGTTTAGTTTTTTTATTTTATTTTTTTGTTTAGGTTTTAGGTTTTTATTTTAGGCTTATTTATAATTTTTAATTTTTAATTTAGGTTTAGGTTTATTTTTAGTTTATTTTATTTTATTTTGTTTTGGGTTTAGGTTTAGTTTATCGTAGGTTTAGGTTTAGGTTTAGTTTATTTTAGGTTTAGGTTTAGGTTTTTTTATTTTAGTTTAGTTTATTTTAGTTTAGGTTTAGGTTTATTTTATTTTGTTTATTTTATTTTATTTTAGGTTTAGGTTTTTTTTCTAGTTTAGGGTTTAGGTTTTATTTCTTATTTATTTTTAAATTTTATTTTTAGGTTTATTTTTTAGGTTTAGGTTTTTATTTAGTTATATTAAGGGATGAAGACTTACTAGGATGACAAACCGTCTTTACATTACAATGGATGTTGGCGGTAGTTTAGAGTTATGGTTGACTGGGTGTTTATATTATGAGTATTTGCCTACTTGAGGATCGACATCTCCAAACTCCAAAAAGAAAGAATGATGTTGCCTAATGAAATAAAATTTTCTAAGAATACTCTCGGTTAAAGTAGACAATTATCATCTCCAAAGATTTCATGGTTTGACTATCAAAGGATTTGTTGTAATTGGAAATTCAATTGTGAAAGTTCAATGAGAAGACTTATTTTTTTAATTCAAATGAAATAAGTAAGAAATGGTCATTGTGCTAGGAAGCTTAGTGAGCATTCCAATCTATCTTTTGGTTGGGCTTTATAATTTTGAAGTTGAGGAGATTTATATGTTGAGTTGAAATTTAATTAGATTACTAGGGCTTATAATCTGCCAACACAAGGTTGTGGGAACGCCTAAGAGGTGAGGATTTATGCTCGTAGCTTGAAGAAAATAGCTACATCAGTTTCTTAATCTATGGAGCTTTAGTATGAGCTAAAACATAACCTTTCTAGCGATAGGTAGGGTTTACCACCACAAGAGAGAATAAATTGGTTTTGGACTTATAATTTATCTGTTGTAGCCTAACTCCTCTTATGATTTTGAAACCATGTAGTCTGGTCTTATGAATTGCAAGATAGCTAGGGTAGTTATTTAATTAGAAAGAGACTAAAGTCCTAAACACACTCCCTAAGAGACTAGAGCAAGAGTGTCTATAAATGCAAAATCTTTTTAAATTTTATTTAAATTTTGACACATCATTTTCACAGAGGCTTTAGGATTTATTATGCTTAAATACATGATAGAATAGGTTATGGGTCAAATCAGCTAGAAGAAGGTGTTCTCCACCACAAGGGATGCCCTTATAGGTCAAGCATTCCTTTATCATGTAAGGATGGAGATCCTTCATGTTCAAGAGAGAAAGAATATGCATGCATGATGTGAAACATACAATCATACATCTAAGGGGTTGCTAAATCTTTTAATTATCTTATTTATTTCTTAGGCTTTATGATAAGGTTATTAGTTGTTTAAAATTTAGTTCTGAGTGATTAGTTGAGTTGAAAAGTTATTTTTTCCTAAGATTCTAATCATATCTAAGCCACACATTAAAGCATCAATCATTTAAGAAACTATGAAAAACATGCCATCCTAATGCATAATGTAAACATAACATAAAACAATTATATAAACTATCGTAAAAGGATAAAAGGTCGATTGTGCATTTGAAGAGAGAAAAGATGGGTAGAGTACTACAACTGGAATATGAAAGAATAATTATAATTGTATTAAAGGTTATGGGGGTCATCCTTCTTCATATCTCCATTTCTGATTTGGTTCCTCTTTGATTTGGATGGTGCTTGCTTTAAAGGTATCTAGGCATAGGACAAAGCCTTCGCCACTCATCCTAATATCCCATAGAACTAATCATAATTCCTATTACAAAATTTACATTTATGTGGGAAAAGTAAATCTAACTACACCTGTAAAATTAAGGTTAGCTAATATACATATAATCTCAAGCAATTGTATTTATAATTTGGACTTAGCACCCTACACATGGGTAACTAAGCCCACCTGTCCTAACTTAGATTATGCTTAATGATTTAAGTAACCTGTAAAAATAGCATTCACATTTATTTTTAAGCAACCCTTAAGCATAATCCCCTGCAAAAAGCATGATTAAGCTAATATTGGCCTATCATCCAGTTTATGAAGCATACACCCTAACATCAGATCTAAAAAAATCATCATAAAATAATACATACATCACATCATACACTATCCTAACTTAGAGCTAGAAGTGTAGACTTAATTCTAATGTGTGTATTAAGGCTTGTGTGGTAAGTCTTGTTAGGCATTAGTGTTGTATTTTCTAAGTGGTGAATGATTCAATTTAACATGAAAGGTTGATTTCACTTGAAGTAGTTTAATTGATTTGAGAATTTTAATATGTGTTTTCTTTTCTTTGATTTGATTACACTTAGAAACAAAGGGTTATAAAGAGAGGAAAAGAGGATTTCCCTCTTTCATCCTTACCTTAAATCACTTTCTAAAGTATATTAATTTGATTTAGTTCTCTTTAGTGAATGGCTTATTAAATTATTTAATTAATCCTAAGTTTAGGAACACTTTAAATAATCTTATTCAAAATGAAAGGCATCTTAAAATTAATTTAATTCAATTACTACCACATGACATATATAAATCATTCCTTTCCATCACATGTAACATGCATATGATTTAATCCTAAGTGTATCTATACATGCAACATATTTTAGCACACTTAAATGATGAAGGTATGTGTATGTTTAGAATTTATATTTTATTTGATTGAATTATTTAAACATATTAATTTAAAACTTTATCCAAATTCTTATACAAAAAGGATATAAGAATGAAATTAAATAGGCATGCGTGTTGTTAAACCAAGTGAGGTAATCAAATGACCTCCTTAGAGCTAGCTAAAGCCTCATTCTTGGGATGTCCGGATATACCCATTTGCATTCAAACATATATAAATTGTATACATGAACATAGGAAGTAAGCTCCAAATCATATGGCTAATTAATTCAACCACTTAGTCAATTATGAATGCATGCAATTTTAATGTAAAATGGGATTTTCATTCACTAATCACATAAACATATACATGTACAAAGATATAGACAAGTATGTGTCATTGTTAAACTAGGAAGTGAGGTAATCAAATGACCTCCTTGGGGCTAACTAAAGCCTCGTATTCTGGGGATGTCTAGACTATTCACTGGCTTTTCTTAGACACACATGGATGTATGCGTGAATAAGGGAAAGAAAACCATGCAAATATTATATATATATTTTTATTGAATCATTTATATATATGAATTAAAGCTCTATCCAAATTATAATGTTCAAATACATAAGAATGAAATCAAATGGATACATGTTGTTGTTAAACCAGGGAAGTGAGGTAATCAAATGACATATTTGGGGCTAGCTAAAGCCTTGTGTTCCTGGGATGTCTAGGCTATATTCCAATTACCATTCAATCTTATATAAATAAAAACATGAATAGAGGAAAGAGAACTCAACATTCATATACTTAAGCTATAAGCACATGCATTTCTTATGTATTTATAACTACCATCATAACACATATTATTATTCATTTAAAATCTTTTGAAAAATGCATTTAGATTTAAAAGTAATAATAGCCACACATATATTAAATTAAATCAACACATAAAGGAAATCCATTATCTTTTTGCTTTATTTTGAAAAGATGGATGCATGAATTCAAATGACATACCAAATTTAACGTGATTGGAAAGAGGACAATCAAATATAAGCATGTGATTCATTCAACCAAACTAGTTCATAAGGACAATCAAATCAAATAAGAGTATTTAAAGGAAACCAAAGCTTCTCTATTAATTAAGTTTTGGAATTGATTTAATTTAAAGAGGAGAAGAGAAATAATCACTTGTTGTTTTAAACCCATTCCCACATTAGTGATTTGATTTAATTTAAGGAAATGTAATTAAGTTTATTATATGGGTTAATTAAGTTCAACTCTTAATTAGATGAATTAATTACCTTTACTTATGTCACCTTAAAGTAATTAACAAAATAATTATGAGCCACCATGATATGCATGGAAAATAAACTTGCAATGATCTAGAAATAAAAGTGGCTAATGCAATTGGCTCATGATTAATAGTTATTTATATTAAGGACTTAATTAATTACTCTTATGGTTTTCCCACACATGTGGACTAACCATAATTTCATTAAACTCCTTTAGGTTATTAAACACCTAAAGATTTACCTCATGATTTAATTAATTAAGGTCTGATGTGATTATGATTTTAATTTAATTAAGTGATTTAATTAATTAGCTAAATCTTAATTAATTTAATTTTGAAAAAGGGTGAAATGAACATAGGGAAAGGGGTCCCAACCCTATTCCTTAGTTCACTTACTATTGAACAAAGCTTAATAAACTTAATTAACCAATTTATTACTATTCAAGGGATTAATTAATCATTAATTAACTTAAAAGAGTAGTTAAGGTTTAATTAGTCAATTTTTCTAATTAAGTTAGCAATAAATCTCAAGAAATTTATAGAAGGTAGAGCTCATCCCATTAAATTAACCCACAAAATTTGGCATCAATTGCTTAAGTGATTAAAGAGTAATTAAGCTATTTAATTTTATAACTAAACCTTAATTATTGTTCAAATTTATTTAAGATCATTTTTAATTAATTCTCCTTTAATATACTATTAAAATGAGTATTTATTTGTATTTTTGTATTTCTCTATAATTTTTTATGATTTTTAGAAGTTTCAGCCATTAAAAATGATTAATTAAGCTTAATTAAAGCCTAATCCTATTGGTGCCCCATGGCGCACTGATGCGGCATGCTTTTTCATGTGGTGCCACGGGATTGGCTACTTAAAACTTATCTGACTCAGTGTCTACATGGCGATGGAGGATGTACTTTCTTGTCTACCATCTGATCTAATATTAGGCAATTACGATTAATCCCATAACTTAATAGGATTAAATCAGGTCAATCTAGCAAATCTAATCATGACCGTCCGTTTCGATCTGGTGGAATGGACGGTGCGTGATCTAACATCACACGAGTGAGAGAGAATGGAGTCCCATCTACCTTTGCTCACTTGATCCGAGCTTACCCAAGCTTGGATCAACTCCAAAAGGATCACACACCTTCACGACATCGATCAGATAGGATCTAATGGTCAAGATCACATGAGATGCAAGTTTTATTCAAAAAGCTCTAACCCATTTTTTTCCTAAGGATCAATTTTGGAAGCATACCTCATCAAAGCTCAACACTAGTGGCTTGAATGATTGAGGAAGCTTCATCTATAGGAGCTGAAGCCCAGTTCAATAGCAATTGAATCAATTTCTCAACATTCGCTCAGAAGGCCATGAATCGATGATTTGGAGCTTGACTTTGATTGAAGTCCCACCTCCGGTGCTCGGGAAGTTTGGGAGATGATTCATTCTTGCTCGATGAGGCCTAGGGAAGGTGCGTGAAAAGCTAATTTGAGTTTGATAGAGAAATGGGAAAGTTAGGTCAAAAATGGGAGTGTCCTATTTCAGATGGATTAGTATGGCATTTTTTGATTTAGGAATGAGCTTGGGAGCTTAGGGAATGGCTCTAGAGGCTCATCTTGGGTAGCTAGAGCTCTGAGGAATAGATTTTGTGTGTGTTTGAGTGCAAATGAGGGGGTGTATACCCCCATTCATCTTGATCAAATAGTGGGATCATGTTTGGCTTCTAGTGGCCATCTGGCCATCTCAAGGAGTCATGGGTGGCAGGGAGGAGGTGAGTTAGCTCTGCTTGGTTGGTTGAAGGTATGGAGGTGACTACCATGGAGGAATCATGGGTGTCCTATGGATTTCAAATTCTCCATTAGGGAGGGTGAGGTGATTTCTCCTCCCATGGGTCATGGCCAACCTGACCATTCCTTGGGTCAGGTTAGGAAATGTCCTAAGTGCTTAGGTGGACCATTAGGAGAGTACCAAGTGGCCAAGTAATGGAAATGACCACTTACATGGCTGATTTGTCTCATGTTATGCCCTTGATCCATGGGTAGAATGCTCATTTAGCATTTGATTTGATTTGGGCATATTTGAAATGAGCCAAAAGTTGGTTAGCCCAAATTTCAAGTCAATTGGAGTTGATTTGGTAATGTTTGGCTCAATTTGACTCATTTAGGTCAAATTGGGTTAGGTTGGGTCAAGTTGACCAATTGGTCAAATTGGGTGAAACCAAGGGTTGGGAAAAGTTCATATGATTATTTAGGATGTTTTGATTCAATTGGTTTGGTTTAGTTTGGCTTAGATTTGATTTTGGCTCATTTGAATTCATTTGGGTGAAATGGGTTAAGTTGACAAATTTGACCAAATTGGAAAAATTGGCATTGGTTGGGTTTTGGTTTGGGTTTAGTTAACCAATTGAAGATGATTGTAGGCTTTGGTTTTAATTAATTTGGATTTGGTTTTTATTTAGGCCAACTTGAACCTTTAGGACAATTTGGGCTAAGTAAATCAATTGGGTTCAATTGAGTCCAATAATAGCTTTGGTCAAGTTCAATAATCAATTTGGAATGAACTTGAGCCATTAGTTGTAATCAATTTGGTTTACATTTTGATTTGACCCAATTTGGTCTTTTAATTCAAGTTGGGTCAACTTGGGTCAAGAGGGCCAATTGGGTTTGGTTTGATTCAATTGACGGTTAAGTCATATTCAAATATTGATTTTGATTTGGTATGAATGATTGGTTTCAAGAGATTTGGATTAGGTTGCAATTTGGCTAGTTTGGGTTCATATGGGTTAAGGGGTTGACTTGGTGAAATGACTAAGTTGACTTGGTTTGACCCAATTTGTGATAATTGATCAACCTAGGGTGATCAACAATTATGATGGGAGGTTTTGATCAGCTTGGTTCAATCTAATTTGGGTAGGATTAGAACTTGGCTCAAATAGGTCAAATTGGCCACTTTAGGCCAAGTGGACCAATTGGGTTTAGTTGGCTTAATTTTTGGTTGATTTTGATTTAATTGAGTTTATTTATGGATTTGAGATTGATATATAAATTCAATTTCAATTGGCTTATGTTCAAATGGGTTTTGGTTCAGTTGAACATTTCAAGTCAAAAGGGTTAAGTTGGGTTTGACTTGGGTTGATTTTAGTTTGGCTAGATGATTCTAGATTCATTTATATTTGTAAATATGATTAAGGGTATGATTGATTCTTGAGAAAAACAATTGAATTTGGGTTTTGGAATGAAAGAATTTGGCTAAGCCCATGGAGTTGGGTCATGTGGCTTAGGTTTGATTTAGTTTTGATGATTTAAATGTATTTTTCATTTAAATTTGTGAAGATGATTAAAAATATGATTGATTTGTGAGAAAATCAATTAAGTTTGACTTGATTTGGATTAAGATTTGGCTAAGTCCATGGGATAGGTACATGGCTTAAGAAGGGTTTTGATTTAGTTTTGATCATTTGAATGTAGATTTGATTTATATTTAGGAAGATGATTTAAGATATAAATTGACTATGAGAAAATCAATTGATTTTGGATTGATTTGGATTAATATTTGGCTAAGTCCATGGGATAGGTCATATGGCTTAGGAAGAGTTTCAAGTTTAGATTTGATCATGGACTTCAATCATTTGGTTTTGGAATTTGGGTTTGGATTTGGATTTTAATTTGATGTTTGAATTGAACTTGAGCTTTGGTTTTATAAGGTGAACATGGATTGGATTTGGGTTGTAGGGTAGGTGGATTATCCTAGTCCCTAAGGCATAACCTAATTTTATGGCTTCTAAGTCTTTAGGCTTAGGTTAAGTGTTTACCAAATTGCTAGAAGTGTCTTATGACTAGGGAAGTCTTAGTGTCTAGAAGACTCCTAAGTCTAAAATGGGAATATTGAATCCGCACTCCAAAAGTGAGGTCAACAGGCCTTAGGCTCTATAGTGTTGCCTTTGGAGATAGATAATTGGAAGGCCAAAGACAAGTTTCACATTATAGACTCGGATACAACTTTCAACCTTTTGGTTGGGTGACCATGGATACATGAGAACAACATAGTTCCATCCTCTCTACATCAGTGTATAAAGTTTCTGAGAGGTGGGATCATCTATTATTTCAAAGGAGATCTCAAGCCATTTATGGTTCACAAGGTCGGCATATATGAGGACTTACTACCTCCATCAAAATCAACAAGTCTATACCTGCAAACTTGGCCAAAGTTTAAAAATAATAAAAAAGAAAAAGAAAAATAAAGAGAATAAGAAAAAGAAAATAAAAGAGAAAATGAAAAAGAATAAAAGGGAGCAGAAATAGACTTGGAGGATGAAGTGGAGCCTGACATTAGATTCTACCCACATTTCGTTACTCCATTCAAACCTATGGGTAGGACGACCTGGCCTCCACTAGGTAGAGGATGAGGCCAGTTCAGAGGTAGTCCCACGGGTGGAAAACCTCCTTGTTGGCCACCCAATAACAGATACGTCCCATCTAATAGGCCTTAGGTTCTATAGTGTTGCATTTAGACATTGATGATTGGAAGACTGAAGCCAAATTTCACATTATAGACTCAGATACATATTTCAACCTTTTGATTTATAGACCATAGATACATGAGAACAACATAGTTCTATCCTCTCTACATCAGTGTATGAAGTTTGTGAGAGGTGGGATGATCTGTGTCAAAGGAGATCTCAAGCCATTTATAGTTCACGAGGTCTGCATATATCAGGATGTGGCTTACTACCTCTCTCAAAATCAGCAAGTCTATTCTCATGACCTTGGCCAAAGTATAAAAATAAAAGAAAAAGAAAAAGAAAAAAGAAAGAGAAAAAAAGAAAAGAAAAGAGAAAATGATAAAAAAAAGGGAGCAGAAATAGACTTGAAGGAGGAAGTGGAGCCTGACATTAAATTCCACCCACAGTTCGTTACTCCATTTGAACATATGGGTAGGATGACCTGACCTCCACCAGGTAGAGGAAGAGGCCAATTCAGAGGCAGTCGTAGGGGTGGAAAACCTCCTTATTTTCTAACCAATAAAAGATATGTCCTAGCTACCAGGAGTACATGTGCTATCCATATAGACATAAAATCTAGTTCATAGGATGAGTCTTATATGGTTAGCACACCAGACAACTCTTCTCAGTAGTAGATTTACTTAGAGGTGACACTTAAGCCATAGCAATGAAGAGCTCCAAAGCAAAGCATAAGTGTATCAAGTCAATAAAAAGTTGAAACCATAGTTAGGCATCTTCTCTAAAATGTTGAGGGTTTGATAGTTAAAGAAGCCCCTGAGTCATCCACATGTGTGAAGACTCAGAGGTTCTTTCTAGGAGCATCATCCTCAAGTCAAGAGATTGATGCAGAACTTGATGATGATTCGTATAAAGATTTAATAGAATTACCTTTTGATTGGTACTTGCATTGTGTTCCTATTTTCAAAAAGAAATGGTTAATCTCACTTCCTTGGTCAAAAAATAGGTCAGACTACTTTAAAATAATATGGAAGAACAAATGCAAAAGATCTCAATCAAGATCAGGACTAGGATTCAGTACAGTGGGTCTAGTCGATGATGACGATTACTGCTTAGTCATTACTAATCATTTAGAATCTGAAAGGTTCATTGCAAATCAAATTAACTCATATGATGAGATGTGCCTAGAAACTTTAGATGATTCAATTAATTTTGAAGTCAAAGATGCACCATTAGAGTTCGAAGAAGAGATCAAGTCAACCATCAATGAGCTCAAGGAAGTCAACTTAGGAATTGAAGAAGATTTACACCTGACATAAATCAGTTCTTTGTTGAATGAAATTGAAACCAATGACTTAGTTAGGCTATTAACTGAGTTTAAGGACTGCATTGTATGGAGTAATGAAGAGATTCCTAGATTGGCTCTTAACATAGCGGTACATAAACTAGTAATAGAGTCTACTGCTAACCCTATCATGCATGTCATTTATAGAGCCTCTTTGATGGTCTTCCTTTTCTCTACTTTTAAGAGCACGAGATCATCGACATAGCACTCAACTTGATGATGAATGAGTTCATCAAAGATTCGATTCATAGCCCATTGGTATGTAGCACTGACATTTTTAATGGTGAAAGGCATGACCTTATAGTAATAAATTTTGATCGGGGTTCTAAAAGTAATGTTTCTTTCATCTTCAATGGCCATCATTATTTTGTTATATCCAGATGAGCCATCTCTTTGACTTGAGAGTAGTATTCGAACAGTTAAGATAATTTAACCTCAAAATGAACCCCCTGATATGTGCATTTGGAGTAGCTTCAGGGAAATTCCTTGGGTCTATTGTTCGACACCAGGGAATCAAAATCGATTCGGAGAAGATTAAGGCAATATTAGAAATGCCACACTTTAAAAGTTTAACTCAACTCAGATCATTCCAAGGTTGGTTGGTGTATCTAAGATGCTTTATATCCAACTTATCAGGAAGATGTCATCCATTCTCAGCATTGTCAAAAAGGATGCCAAGTTCAAGTGGGATGACAAGTGTGAGCATGCCTTCGAAGACATCAAGCATTACCTGACAATTCTAGCAGTCCCTATCCTAGGCAAGCTGCTCATACTTTACACTATTGCATTAGATGTCTCCCTTGGTGCTTTGTTGGCCCAAGCCATTGACAAAAGCAAAATGCACTCAACTACCTCATCAGTCATCTAATTCTTGTTGAGGCTAATTATCCACCCATTAAGAAGCATTGCCTATCTTTAATCTTTGCATTACAAAAGCTACATCACTACATTTTCTCATAAGGTGAATTTAATCTCTAGGATCAATCCACTATAGCATCTCATGACACGACCGATGCTATCCGAATAATTGGCACGACGGTCCATGAGCCTTTCGCAGTTTGACATTACCTTCTTACCCCTATGTGAGGTGAAAGGACAAGCACTAGCAGATTTCTTAGCAGCACACTCACTTCTTGCTGACTCTCCACTAGGTGATGATCTCTTCGATGAATAAATCATGAATATAGTTGATACTAGCATTCACAACTATGAGATGTGCTTTGTTGGTGTCGCTTCCTCTCAAAGAGGAGAAGAAACATAAACTACTGTTCCAAGAAAGGTAGGGGTAGGAATAGTTCTCTTAACTCCGGACCGCAATGTGATGAGATTCTATATCATCTATCTAATCTTTGCACCAATAATAAAGTTGAATGTGAGGCTCTGATTGTTGGTCTGGAGTTAGTCGTTACTCTACGCATCAAGAACATCAACATCTTCGGGGATTCTCAGCTAGTTATCAACCAAATCGTTGGGTCCTATAAGGTTATAATGCCCAAGCTCCATCACTACCACAAGTACAACATGGAGTTGTTGGCTCAAATCCTAGAGGTTACCATTTATAAGATTTCTCATGAACAGAACTTCATAGTGTATGCTTTAGCCAAGCTTGCCAAGGAGTTAGAATGTTTGGAGGATGAGTCCATAGCAATAAAGGTCCAAAATAGATAAGTCTTATCCCATATTGATACTAAACTGAACTCATAAAAAAGTACTCTCTTGAAGGGGAGGTTGTCATTGCCAAGAAGGATGAGGAGTTAGATTGGAGGCAACCATTTATGGATTACCTAAATAAAAGAAAACAACCTCAAGAGAAGTCACAAGCCCATCACATTAAGTAGAAAGCACTTTCCTACACTCTTGTGGATGGTGTCTTATGCCGGTAGACTCTCGATCATATGTGGTTATGTTGCATAGACAAGTATGATGCCCATAAGATCGTGATCGAGGTACACTAAGGTTTATGTGGAGCCAACCAATCTGGTTTGAAGATGAAAACTAAGATTAAGAGACTAGGATACTAGTGGCCATCGATGATCAAAGATTGCATGGATGCAGCTAGGCAATGTCACTAATGTCAAATACATAGTGTGGTCCTACACTAATCACCCAATATTCTACATTTTACATTAGCCTCATGGCTATTCGAGTGTTGGGGTACTGACATAGTGGGTCCAATTGATTCTCCTTCTTCAAGGGTCACCATCTTATCGCACTCCATTACTTTTCCAAATGGGCAAAGGTGACTCAGAGAGGTCACAACTTAGCATGTGCTCTAATTTTTAGAACCATATCATATAAGTTCGAGTGCCTCAATGAATTATATCTAATATATTGCATTCAAGAGCACCGAGATCAATAACTAACTTTCCCGAGACAACATAGATTGGAGATATTCTACCATCAACTACCAGGGAAAATGCTTAGCGAAGCCTTCAATAAAACTCTCATCCAAATCTAGAAAGACATTTGACAACACCAAATGATAGCGACATGAGCAGTTAGTTAAAGCCTTGTGGGCCTATCGTACCACATTTAGAACTTCAACTCAATCTTCTCTTTTCTTCTTAGTGTATGGGTCCAAAGTCGTTCTACCATTAAAAGTCCAACTCCCATCAATAAGGATAGTTGTGGGTAGCAAGATCACAATAGAACAAAATGCCAAGCAAGATCATTAGAAGAGCTTAAAGGTTTGGAGGAGAGACACCTGCGGACATGCCAAAATCTTGAGTTGTACAAAGCTAAAATAAATCAAGCTCACAATAATTTGGTCCGTCCTAGAGCTTTTCAAGTAGGAGAGCTTATTTTAGGTATAAGGAGACCAATTGTTGTCATTCGTAAGATGGGAGGCAAGTTTGAACCCACTTGGGAAGGCCTTTATGCCATAGAGAAGGTTTACCAAGGAGGATCTTATTAACTTATTAATCATAAGGAGAGTGCCCAATGCTTCAATCAATGGGCTCTACTTAAAGAAATATTATTTTAAATCATAAAAAATTATCATCAATGAAAATTCCATTTGATTCAATCTCTTCCATGTTGAAAGTATTCTTGTTTGTGAATCATGATGTATTTAGGGTAGGTGTAAGGAACAGGCGGCATCTATCCTTCATTGACACACAAACACACAAATATATAAAATAAACACATATCTTTTGTCTACTCGAGTTGAGATAACACCCCCAACACTCATTAGGCTCTAGGTCGTGCTACAGTGTGTCACCCCAGTGGTCTTCTTGCTTTGGAGGATATAAGTTAGCTATGCTTTCCTTCCTTACTTGACCACTACATATTGATGAGCACCTTGTTAGTTTGGTAGGCCTTACTGCGTGGCCGGTAAACTACCTTATGTTGGCATCATTTAAAAGGATGTGAGTCTACTATGCTTTCTTCTTGGATTAGCCTTCATGGATTGACTAGGTTGAGTATATTTGAGGTTTTAGGATAAGTCCCCTAGTGGCTCCTTCCCTCACTTCTAAGTCTCAGTCCTTCCTCGGGACTCCCGCTTAGTAGTCTCTCTAGGTCGGGTATCTATCCCACGATAGACTATCACGATGATCATCCACTTGAAAGTTGTAAGCTACACTTTCTTTCCTGATCATTGCACTGCGGGCACCTTAGGTTGGTTGGTTCTTACTATCGATGAATACACCACTCATCTAATGGATACACCTTAGGTTGGTTGGTTCTACCTTAGGATACACCACTCATGGAAGATGTAAGTGCTACACTTTCTCCTTGAGTTGGCCACCATACACCTATAAGCTTTCTTTTCCGGGCTTAGATAATGCTCCCAGTAGCATCTCCCCTAGGCACTATATTTGGATCACATCCTTGCTACCATTATTAGACAGGTTACTATTTGGATTAGTTCCCTTTCCTAGTAACCACCCCTGTGATTGGAGAATCCATCCTATGGATGTGTAGATTCTTCCTTGGTCCAATAAATCTAAGATAGGTCAAGGTTGAGATAGCCCCTTTTAGTGTGGTCCCTCACACACCAATAAGGTCCATGCAGATATATGGACAAAAAATATATTCACTTGTGGATTAGGAAGACACCCTTAGCGTACCTTTTCCGCATCCTATCTTTAGGGGTGTCAACAAAACTCCCTATAGAATCACTACTATTAATTTGATATAAGTCCCAATATTCACAATATAAGTTGGGTTTGATTTGTTGTGCTACCAACAGGTCACCCTGTTCCCTTGCTTTAGAAGATGTAAGTCTTAATGCCTTCTTCCTGCACAGAGGCAACCCCTTAGGTTGGCTAGCTCTACCCCACTAGACTATCTCTTTGATTTGTAAATTTGAGATAGGACAAGTCCGATATAGCCCCTTCTTAGTGTGTCCATTGCACACCAACATGGTCCATAAAATAAATCTATCAAATTTGATCGAGCTCACATCCCCAGCAGATATGCCCTCAATTCAAAATCAATCTAAACCAAACAAAACATATAAAAAAATATGAAATTAAGATAAAATTAATCCTGACTACGTTTGAGTTGACATAAGTCCCTAGTGGCATTCACTCAATAGTCTCCCTAGGTCAGGTTTGATTTTTTATGCATCCAATAGGTCATCCCAGTGGGTGTTCCTCACTTTGGAAGATGTAAGTCTACTACACCTTCTTCTTATCACAGCCATTGTGCACCAAAAGGCAACCCCTTTAGGTTGTCTAGCTCTACCCTGCAACGGATAGACTATCTTTTTGGATTTATAAACCTGAGGTAGGTCAAGGCTGATATAGCCCCATCTCAGTGGGTTCATCGCACATAGATAGGGTCCATACATTAACCCAACTGATCTTCCCTAATAGAGATAAATCACACCTTTCTCCCTAGTAGAGCCCCAAATCATATGTAAATAAGTAAAGAAAAAAAATCAAATTCAAAACCAACCTCCCTAGTGGAGCTAAATTAAACCAACTCCCCTTGTAGTGTCTAAATCAAAGAAATCAATCCAAACTCTTATTCCTAGTAGATGAATCCCCAAATAAATCTATGAAATTAAACTCAAATCCCAATCCCCAGC
Source organism: Cymbidium sinense (assembly GCA_021442155.1). Classification (NCBI taxonomy): domain Eukaryota; kingdom Viridiplantae; phylum Streptophyta; class Magnoliopsida; order Asparagales; family Orchidaceae; genus Cymbidium; species Cymbidium sinense. The sequence goes on along the minus strand of CM038214.1, from coordinate 218,282,291 downwards.
AGATAGCCTGAACCTGCTTCCTAGTGGAAGGTTCATATACCCGATCCTTAGTGAACTCGAGCCCATATCTCTAGTAGATATGCTTCCACATTAATTAAAATAAAATAAATTAAAGTCAGTTCGATCTTAACCCTGGGTGAATTATAGATTATTATCCCCAGTGTATCTTCTTTCCACAAATCATATAATCAAATCAAATTCAAACCATATCCTTAGCAGATTCTCTTATTCTATACCCTCGATAGAGACCCTTCATATGTCATGTCCAATGCATGTGTGAGCCCCTAGTGGATCTCCCTCCATGTCCTTGACATGGAATTCCCATAAAATCTTATTTCTTCTCTTATGCACACCTTTAATACTTCAACTAAAAGCCTAACAATGTATTCATTCAAATTAGATCATCTTAACATTGTAATCAACATTTTATGATTTGTGATGGTGCAAGCTCAAACTAACTATACAATATCATGCTAAACATATTATAGTGTGAATTAACACAATATATTATATTATAAATTGCTATAATATAATATATTTTCTAACATTACACCTCATTAGAATCACTTAAAAGGAAAAAATAATAAAATTTTCTCAAAATATGAATAATGTTAATTTTGGATGTAAAATTGTTATTTTCCAATTAGAAATGGTTCAAAATAGAATAATTTTGGTGTTGCTTCTTGGTGTGTGCCATGAATTTGGCCAATTTCTTCCATCTCAATCTTCAAATTAACATTTTTTTTGAGTTTTGACCTAATGTATTATAACAAAAGTAAAACATACTAAAATGTACAATAACATTTAGTAACACACACCACATTCATATATATGTGAAGTTATATTATTATATACATTATATTTTAATATGCTTTCATATAATATATTATCTCACATTACACCTTAAAATGATTCCCTTTAAGAAAAAAATTTATAAACTTTGGTTGAAAATAAAACATTTATTTTGGATGTAAAATTCCATTCTTTTGATTAAATGACACACCATAGCACACCCCCAATGATGTTCCCTAAAGCTTACCTTAAAATTGGCCAAATCCCATCATCTCAGACTATAAATCATATTTTTATGAATTATACCAGTAGAAACTCTACTATATCATACTATAACAAACTAAAATATGCTAAATAATAAGTAGTAATACATAATAGTATGCTATAATGCATGATGCTACATTATGTTATGGCATCCTATATTATAATACACTATAATATATTATATTATACTATATTTCATATCACATCACAAGAGATTCCTTAAGATGAAAAATCATAAAATTAGTCAAAATAATAAAAAGTTATATATTTTAGTTGTATCACTTACATATTTTAAATTGAAACAATATATTATGATGTCATGCTCTACCTACTATGAATTTGGCCAAATTCCACCATTTTAAAGTCTAAATCAACATTTTTATAAATAACGCTAGTGTAGGCTCGCATGATTGTAAAATACTAAAAAGAATTTAAAATGCATAGAAAAATATTATGATATATGATGTTATACTATGCTACAACATATAATATTTATTTTGAACATAAAATCTTACTTTTTAGACTACAAGTGGCGTAGCACACTTTTGGTACTACAATTTAATTCAAACTTCAAATTCAACAAATTTCATCTTCTTATTTATTAAATCAATATTTTTATGATTTATATTAATATAGACAATAGGACACAATACCATAATATACTAAAACATTTCAAAACAACTTATATCAACCAAAAACACATCACTACATGCTCAAATATATGATGCTACATTATACTATAATATATGCTATTATAATATGATTTAGAGTATTCAAATCTCTAATAGTAAAGGGAAAGTATCTTGAAGACATTTTCTTTAGCTACCATGACTATGTTAGGATTAGGTCATTCTTTAGATCTACTCCTAATGACATCTTTAGTCAAGGTTTAGGTTCTAGGGTTTAGGGTTACGGTTTACGGTTAGTTTCGGGTTTAGGGTTGAGGGTTAGTTTATGGTTAGTTTAGGGTTTAGGGTTTAACTTTTAGAGTTTGGGGTTTAGGGCTTATGGTTTAGCATTGTAGGTTTTAGGGTTTAAGGTTAATGGTTTTAGGGTTTAGGGTTTAAGGTTTAGGGTTTTATGGTTTAGGGTTTAGGGTTAAGGGTTTAGGATTTATGGTTTAGGGTTTAGGGTTTAGGGTTTATGATTTTTATGGATTAAGGTTTTGGCTTTTGGGTTTTGGTTTTAGGTTTAGGGTTTAAGTTTTAGTTAATGGTTTAGGGTTTAGGATTTTTTTAATAGAAAACAAATTTAGATTTAACATTTCTTCTTTTTGATTTCATCAACCAAGTAGCACCCCACATTTTTAAGACATAAGTGATGGCATAAATAAAAAATGATCACTAATAGAGCAAATCAAAAACCCTAGATAAGTAGAAATGTCTCTATTATAATGACACAGTTCCATAAGCGGATCATTAGCCATTCTTATTTTTCTAGTTCCCATCGAACCACCCCTCTCGGTGGGGATCCACCATCATATCCCCGATCTCTCCCCTCACCACCACATGTAACATCTGTTGCTCCCTCGCCTTTATAACCACCCTGCTCACCACCTCCATATCCACCATCACTTCGTCCCCACACCACTTGCGATAACCATGGCCTCAGCCTCCTCAGGCCGAGCCTAGTTGATGGTGATGTTCCTCAGGTTCTTCCATTCTTAGGGTTTAGAGTTTAGGTTAGTTAGTTTAGGTTTAGGGTTTAGGTTTAGGTTTGGGTTTATAGGGTTGTACATTTTAGGGTTTAGGGTTTTAGGGTTTAGGTTTTAGGGTTTTAGGGTTTAGGGTGCAAGGTTTAGGGTTTAGGGTTTTGGGTTTAGGATTTAAGGTTTAGGGTTTTATGGTTTAGGGTTGTAGGTTTGGGGTTGTAGGTAGTAGGTTTAGCAAACCCAGTTTTAAGGTTTTAGTTTATTTATTTATTTTTTTATTTTATTGAGTTTATTTTATTTTTATTTTATTTAGGTTTATTTTTATTTAATTTATTTTAGTTTATTTATTTTTGTTTTATTTTAGTTATTTTTAATTTAGGTTTATTTTTTATTTGAGTTTTATTTTTTTATTTTATTTTAGTTAAATTTTTTTATTTTTTTATTTAAGTTTTTATTTTATTTTTTAGTTTAGGTTTTAGGTTTTATTTTTAGTTTGGGTTTAGTTTAATTAGTTTATTTTATTTTATCAATTTAAGTTTAGTTTATTTTAAGTTTAGGTTTATTTATTTTAGTTTTATTTTAGTTTATTTAGTTTATTTTATTTTGTTTATTTATTTTTATTTAGGTTTAGTTTTTTTTTTTTAGTTTAGGTTTAGGTTTTATTTTATTTTTTTTTAGTTTTATTTTTTTGGTTTAGGTTTTATTTAGTTTTAATATTATTTTTTATTTTATTTTTTTTTTTAATTTTGTGATTATTTTTAGGTTTAGGTTTTTATTTTATTTTAGTTATTTAGGTTTTTATTTTATTTTTATTTTTTATTTTTTATTTATTTTATTTTTATTTTATTTTTAGTTATTTTATTTTTTATTTTATTTTATTTTTAACTTTGGTTTAAGTTTAGTTTTATTTTTATTTAAGTCATTTATTTATTTTATTTTAATTTATATTTTGGCTTTATTCTAGTTTTTGGCTCTTATTTAGTTCCTAGGCTCATTTTTTTAGGGTTTGGCCTTTTTTTCAGGGTTTACCAGTTTTACTCTACCTGGTTTAGGGCCTAGGGTTTAAAGGGATCAGTGGCTCAGTTTTATATCTTTAAGCTCAGGGCCTCCACATTCAGGTTTAGTTGGCCTGGGTTAGGCTCACACCTAGACTTGTGCCTTTGTGGTTCTTTTTAGGGTGAGGGCTTAGTTTGTGTTTAGTTTCAGTGTATTTGTTTAAGGTCAGAGTTTTAGGGTTTAGGGCTCATGGCTCATTTTAGATTAGGGTTTTGATTTTAGAGTTTTTTTTTTAATCAAGGATATTTAGGTTTTATTTAGTTTATTTTTATTTATTTTAGTCCATTTTATTTTTTATTTTATTTAGGTTTATTTTTTTATTTATTTAGTTTGGTTTTATTTTATTTTTAGGTTTATTTATTTTAGTTTAGGTTTTATTTAGTTTATTTTTATTTTAGGTCAGTTTTGGTTTATTTTTATTTATATTTTTATTTTTTAGTTTTTTTTTTATTTAGGTTTAGGTTTTATTTTTTTTTTTTTTTAGGTTTTTTATTTTTAAGTATTATTAGGTTTATTTTATTTAGGTATTTTTTTATTTTAGTTTAGTTGGTTTTATTTATTTAGTTTTGTTTATTTTATTTATTTAAGTTTTATTTTTAGTATTATCTTTATAGTTTTAAGTTTTATTTTATTTTATTTATTTATTTTAGGTTTATTTTTTATGTTAGTTTATTTATTTTTTATTTTATTTATTTATTTTAGTTTTATTTTTATTATTTTGTTTTATTTTTAGTTTATTTAGGTTTTATATATTTTATTAGTAGTTTATTTTATTTTATTTTTAGGTTTTAGTATTTAGTTTTATTTTATTATTTATTTTATTTAGTTATTATTTATTTTTTATTTATTTAGTTTTTTTTTTTTTTTTTTAGTATTTTTTTATTTAGGGTTTAGGTTTAGATCTAGTATTTTAGGATTTAGGTTAGGTTTTATTTGGGTTTAGGGTTTATTTAGTTTTTGTGGTTTGTGGTTTTTTTAGTTTGTGGTTTAGGTTTAGGTTTTTTTTATTTTCAGTTTTTTTTTTTTTTTAATAGTTTATTCAATATTTCTTCTTTGATTTCATCAACCAAATAACACACTAAGTTTTCTAAGTTACAACATTATTGATTTAGCAATCAAAATCCCTAAATCTAGAATCATCTTATAAAGACAGCTCCATTAGATTTGATTGGTCGTTTTTTAGTTTCTCCAGCTATCAAACCATGACCTCTCGAAGTAGGATCCACCACACCCATCTCTTTATTACCATGACTATAATTATCCTCCCACCTCAATAACCACCTTTATGACCACCACCTCCATATCCAGACCTTGATACCAAGACTACGATAACTTCCCACCTTTACCTCCACAGTATTGATGGTGATGTTATCATGGTTTACCCATCTACAATTTAAGTTTTAGTTTGGGTTTATTTATTTTTTTTAATTTGTTTGGTTTATGTTTAGCTTTGGTTTATTTTAGTTTAGGTTTTGGATTTAGAGTTGTGGTTTATTTTTTAGCATTTAGGGTTTAAGATTAGTGTGGTTTGGGTTTGGGTATTTTAGTAGGTTTAGGTTTGGGTTTTTTATTTAGGTTTGTGGTTTAGATTTTTTAGTCAGTTTATTTATTAGGTTTATTTTGGGTTTAGTATTTTTATTTTTAGGTTTTTTTTCTTTGATTTTATATTTTTAAAAATTAGTTTAGTTTATTTAGTTTTTATTTATTTATTTTAGTTTATTTTATTCTTAATTTTATTTAAGTTTTGTTTTTTATTTATAGTTTATTTATTTTAAGTTTATTTATTTTAGTTTAGTTTTATTTTAGTTTATTTTTTTTAGTTTATTTTTTAGTAGTTTATTTTATTTTATTTTTTAGGTTTGGTTTTATTTTATTTTGGTTTATGTTAGGTTTTGATTTTATTTTTTTTTTTAGGTTTTAGGTTTCATTTAGGTTTTATTTATGTGTTTTATTTTAGTCATTTAAGTTTTATTTTAGTTTTATCTTTTATTTAGATTTTATTTTAGGTTTAAGTTTATTTATTTTAGTTTAGTTTATTTAGTTTAGTTTAGGTTTATTTTATTTTGTTTATTTATTTTTATTTTAAGTTTAGTTTTTCTTTTAGTTTAGGGTTTAATATTATTTATTTATTTTAGGTTTTTTTATTTTATTTATTTTATTTTAATTTTTTTATTTTATTTAATTAGGTTTCTTATTATTTTATTTTTAATTTAGTAGGTTTTTTTATTTAATCCATTTATTTTATTTTGGTCTTAGTTTTAGGTTTTATTTTATTTTATTTTATTATTTTCTCAGTTTCTTTTATTTTTTTTTATTTTAGGTTTTAATTAGTTTGTGGTTCATTTCTTTTAGGTTTTTATATGGTCTGGGCTTTATTTGGGTCTTTAGGGCTCATTTGTGATCTATTTGTTTCAGAGTTAGATTTAGTGATTTTAGGTTTTAGGCTCAGTTCAGAGCTCAGGGTCCAAAGGTTTGGGTCAGGGTCTGGTTTAGGCCTAGGATAGGTTTGGGTTTCAGTGTTCATCCGTGGTTCAGTAGTCAGTTAGGGGTTTTGGGTTTTATTTAGTGGCTCATTAGTTGGGTTTAGTGGTTATTATTTTATTTAGGTTTAGGGTTTTATTTTGGGTTTTATTTAGGATTTGGGTTATTTTTATTTATAGTTTAGTTTTATTTTTCATTTAGGGTTTTATGGTTTAAGATTTGTGGTTTAGGTTTTTATTTTAAAAAAAAATTAAGTAAACTAACATGTTTAGTTTATTTAGTTTATTTACTTTATTTTTTTATTTATTTTAATTTATTTGAATTTATTTTATTTAGGTTTATTTTTATTTTTTTTTTATTTTATTTTATGTTTATTTAATTTAGTTTATTTTTTAGGTTTAGGTTTAGGTTATGTCTATTTTTAGTTTAGTTTTATTTTTAATTTATTTTTTAGGTTTAGGTTTTATTTTTTATTTTTATGTTTATATTTTATTTTTTAGGTTATAGTTTTAGGTTTTTATTTTTAGGTTTATTTTTATGTTTTATTTTTAAGTTTATGTTTATGTTTATTTTAAGTTTATTTTATTTTATTTAATTTAAGGTTTAAGGTTTATTTCTTCTAGTTTAGTTTATTTTAGTTCAGGTTTAGGTTTATTTTATTTTATTTATTTTTTAGTTTAGATTTTATTTTTTTAGTTTGTTTTATTTTTTATATTTTAGTTTTATTTAGTTTTTATTTTATTTTATTTTATTTTATGTTAATTTTAATTTTATTTTTATTTACGTTTAGCTTTTATTTTATTTAGCTTTTTTATTTTTTAGTTTAGTTTATTTCACTTAATTTATGTTATAGATTTTATTTTTTTATTATTTTATTTTTTTTAGGTTTGTAAGTTTAAATTTAGTTTTAGGTTTTATTTATTATTATTTCATCTATTTGGTTTAGTTAATTTATTTATTTAATTTAGTTTTATTTAATCTTGGTTTAGTTTAGATTTCAGTGGTTTAGGTTTGTGTGGTTTAGGTAGTGGCTGGGGTTTAGGATTTGGATTTTAGGGCCTAGTCAGTTCAGGGTTTAGGGTTGGCTGGTTGGGCTCAGTGGTTTTTTCTAGGATTGTTTTCAGTTTTGTTTATTTTAAGGATTAGATTTAGTGGTTTGTGGTTTAGTTTTTTAAAAACAAATGAGTAACCAGTTTAGTTTATTTAGTTTATTTTATTTTATTTTTATATTTATTAATTTTATTTTATTTATTTAGATATTTTTTATTTTTATTTAGTTTTGTTTATATTTTCATTTGTTTTATTTTAGTTTAAGTATTTTATTTTAGTTTATTTTATTAAGCAGTTATGTTTATTTTTTTAGCTTAGTTTTATTTTTATTTTATTTTTGTTAAGTTTTATTTTTATTTTAGGATTAGTTTAGTTTCTTATTTTAGGTTTATTTTATTTTTTATTTTTTAGTTTTGGTTTAGGTTTATTTTTTAGTTTATTTTATTTTTTATTTAGTTTTTTAGTTTATTTATTTTAGGTTTAGGTTTAAGTTTTATTTATTTTAGTTTAATTTATTTTATTTAGGTGTAGTTTAATTTATTTTGTTTATTTTATTTTAATTTTAGGTTTAGTTTTATTTTTAGTTAGTTTGGTTTTATTTTATTTTATTTATTGTTTTTAGGCTTGTGGTTTTTATTTCGCTTTTATTTTATTTTGTTTTATGTTTATTTTATTTATTTAGTTTAGTTTAGGTTTTTATTTATTTTATGTTAGTTTTGATTTTATTTTTTTAGTTTATTTTATTTTTAGATTTATGTTTAGGTTTAGGTTTTTATTTTATTTTATTTTTTATTTTATTTAGGTCTAGATTTTTTTATTAATTTTATTTTTAGGTTTTATTTAGTTTAGGTTTAGGTTTTTTTCATTTTCTCTGTTTAGGTTTAGGGTTTATGGTTGTAGATTTTAGGGTTTAGGGTTTAATATTTTTTTATTTTAATTTTTTAAAATTAACTAAACTCGTTGTTTTTAGATTATTTAGTTTATATTTTATTTAGTTTAGGTTTATTTATTTTAGTTTAGGTGTTTTATTTTGGTTTATTTTTTTATAGGTTTATTTTATGTTTATTTTTAGTTTAGTTTTATTTTATTTTATTTTTAGATTTAGGTTTTATTTTTTTTATTTAGGTTTAGTTTAGATTTTAGGTTATTATTTTAAGTTTATTTTTAGGTTTTATTTTTAGTTTAAGTTTAAGTTTATTTTTAGTTTATTTTATTTTATTTAGTTTAGGATTTAAGTTTAGTTTATTTTAGTTTATTTTAGTTTAGGTTTAGGTTTATTTTATTTTGTTTATTTTAGGTTTAGTTTTTTTTAGTTTAATTTTGTTTTTATTTTATTTTTTTTTTTTTTTTTAGGTTTAAGTTTTTTAGTTTTATTTTATTTTATTTTAGGTTTATTTTATTTTATTTTCATTTAGTTTTATTTTATTTAGGTTTTATTTTAAGGTTTATTTTATTTTAGTTTATTTAGTTTTATTTATTTATTTTATTTTAGTTTTATTTTTATTTTATTTTTTTTTTTTAGATTTTATTTTATTTTATTTTATTTTTTTTATTTTATTTTATGTTTAGTTTTATTTTATTTTATATTATTTTATTTTTTAGGTTTATTTTATTAGAGCTTTTTTTATTTATTTATAGAGTTTAGGGATCCAGGTTTATTTTATGATTTTAGTGTTTTATGGTTAGTTTAGGTTTGTTTTAAGGTTTGGTTTAGGGTATATTTAATTTTAGGTTTAGCAGGGTTTTTTATTTCTTTTATTTTAATTTTAGGTTTTTTTAAGTTTAGGTTTAGTTTACTTTAGTTTAGGTTTAGTTCATTTTTATTTTAGTTTAGTTCATTTTAGTGTAGGTTTTGGTTTATTTTATTTTTATTTTAGGTTTAGGTTGTTTTTTAGTTTAGGGTTCACATTTTAGTTTAGAGTTTAGCATTTTTGGATTTTTTTAATAGATAACAAATTCAAATTCAACATTTCTTCTTTTTGATTTCATCAACCAAGTAACACAGCAAGTTTTCTGTGACATAAGCGATGGCATATATTAAAAATGAGCATGCATAGAGCAAATCAAAAACCTTAGATAACAAGAACCATCTCTAAAAAGCCACATTCCATAAGATCAATCGACGTTTCTTAGTTCAGATCAATCACCTCTCTCGAGTAGTGGGATCAACCATCATATCCGATCTCTCCTCCGCCACCACCAGAGTTGTACCTGGCCGCTTCCATAACCACCATCAACCATTCACCTCCATATCCACAACACCTCTAGATCCCACCACCACTACAATAGTCGCCTCACTCCAGATCTAGAATTTAGTTGATGATGTTCTTATTTTTGCCCATTTAGGGTTTAGTTTTATTTATTAGGTTTTAGGGTTTAGTTTATTTTTTCTTTTATTTTGCTACTTTAGGTTTTTTTAGTCTGTGGTTTGGTAGAGTAGTTTTGTTTTTTTTTTTTGTTTATGGTTTTGGGTTTAGATATTTTAGGGTTTTTAGGGTTTTTTAGTACATTAGGTTTTGGGTTTTAGGTTAGGGTTAGTTTTAGGGTTTAGATTTATTAAGGGTTTATTATTTAGTTTTAGGGTTTTTTTTAAATTTAAGTTAGAGTTTATTTAGTTTACTTAGTTTATATTTTATTTATTTTAGTTTTGTTTTATTTTTTTTTTATTTAGGTTTATTTTATTTTTATTTTATTTAGCTTATTTATTTATTTTAGTTTTTAGGTTTTATTTTATATTTTTTATTTTAGTTTATTTTTTATTTTTTGAGTTTTATTTATTTTATTTTTTATTTTGGTTTTAGGTTTTAGTTTAGGGTTTTATGTTTTTTTTAATCTTTTAATTTTTAATTTTTTGTTTTCTTTTGTCTTTTAGTATGGTTAAGTAGGGTTTAGGCTTTTATGGTAGTTAGGATTTAGGTAGGGTAGTTTAGTTTTTTTTTAGGGTTTTTTTGGTTTTTTTTAGGGCTTTTGGGTCTGGATTTTTGTGGTTTGGTTTTAGGTCAGTGGCTTTTGGGTAGGTTAGTTTTATGGTTTAGGTTGTGGGTTTTTTTATTTTATTTTTTATATTATTTTAGGTTTAGGTAGGGTTTGTTTTAGGGTAAGTTAGTTTAGTTTTATTTAAATTAAACTAATAGGTTTTTTTTAATTATTTAGTTTTATTTTTTTTACCATTTTAATTTATTTATTTTTTTATTTAGTTTTATTTTATATTTTATTTCATTTAATTTATTTTAGATTATTTATTTTAGTTTAAGTTTTTTTACTTTTTTTATTTTTTAGGTTTAGCTTTAGGTTATGTTTATTTTTTAGTTTAGTTTTATTTTTATTTTATTTTTTAGGTTTTGTTTTTTTTATTATTAGGTTTAGGTTTAGGGTTTTATTTTATTTTTTTATGTTTAGGTTTATTTTTAAGTTTTATTTTTTACTTTAGGTTTAGGTTTATTTTTAATTTATTTTATTTTATTTAGTTTAGGGTTTAGGTTTAGATTTTATTTTTTAAGTGTAAGGTTTGGGTTTTATTTTTTATTTATTTTTAGGTTTTATTTTTTATTTATTTTTAGGTTTATTTTTTAGGTTTAGTTTTTTATTTAGTTTTTTATTTTAATTTATTTTGGGTTAATTTTATTTTTATTTTTTGTTTAGTTTTTATTTTATTTAGGTTTTTTCTATTTAGGTTTATTTTATTTTTTAGTTTAGTTTAGATTTTGATTTATTTTATTTTAGTTTATTTTTATTTTATTATTTTATTTTTAGGTTTAGGTTTAAGTTTAGTTTAGGTTTTATTTTATTTTATTATTATTTTATTTTATTTTATTTATAGGTTTATTTTATTTTAGTTTTATTTTGGTTTTTAGTGTTTAAGGATGAGTTTAATTTACTGTTATTGGGGATTAGGTTTTGGGATGTAGTTTTTAGGTTTAGGTTTACTGTAGTTTAGTGGTTTAGGGTTTAGTTTAGTTTAGGGTTTTTATTTTTAGGGTTTGGGTTTGGGTTTAGGTCAGAGGTTTATAGTTTATAGGGTTTAAGTTAGTTTTAGAGTTTAGGGTTAGGGTTTTTTATTTTATTATTTTTTTATTTTAGTTTAGGGTTCAAGTTTTAGTTAGGTTTAAGGTTTATATTTTGGTTTTAAAGAACAAATTTAGATTCAACATTTCTTCTTTATTTCATCAACCAAGTAACACAACAAGTTTTCTAAGACAGGGATGATAGATAAAAATAAGCTTATAAAGCAAATAAAACCAGATAACTAAAACCATCTCTACTCTAAAGACACAGCTCTATATGTAATAGATCGGATCGTCCATTCTTCAGTTTCTTCAGTTCCCATTAGAACCACCCTGACCTCTTGAGTAGCTGGATCAACCATCCTATCATCGATCTCTCTCTCTGCCACAAATAAGGTAGTAAACTCCGTCGCTCCTCCCACCTACATAACCACCACTACTCCGACCACCACCTCCATTTCCACCACCACCACTATGATAATTGCCGCCTCCACCTTCGCCTCCACCGCCAGATCTAGACTGAGCCTTGTTGACAATGATGTTCCTCATGGTTCTTCCCATTCTTTGGTTTAGGTTTAGTTTATTTTATAATTTATTTAGTTACTTTAGGTTTAGGGTTTCAGCTTCAGGTTTTGTGGTTTAGAAGTTAGGGTTTAGGTAAGGGTCTGTGGTTTAGGGTTTTGTGGTTTAAAGGTTTTAGGTTTAGTTTGGGTTTGTGGTTGTGGATTTTTGGTTTAGGGTTTTTTTAATTAAACCAACAGTTTAGGTTTATTTAGTTTACTTAGTTTATTTTACTTTATTTTTTATTTTTATTTAGCTTAGTTTATTTATTTTAGTTTATTTTTTAGGTTTAGGTTTAGGATTATGTTTATTTTCTAATTTAGCTTTATTTCTATTTTATTTTTAGGTTTAGGTTTTAATTTTAATTTTAGATTTAGGTTTAGGTTTTATTTTTTTATTTTAGTTTAGCTTAGGTTTTTATTTTAGGTTTATTTTTTAGGTTTTATTTTTTAGTTTAGTTTTGGGTTTATTTTTTTGTTTATTTTATTTTATTTAGTTTAGGTTTAGGTTTAGTTTATTTTTGGTTTAGGTTTAGGTTTTATGTATTTTAGTTTATTTTAATTTAGTATAGGTTTAGGTTTATTTTATTTTTATTTTAGGTTTAGATTTTTTTTTAGTTTAGGGTTCCCATTTTATTTAGAGTTTAGGGTTTTTGTGGTATTTTTTAACAGCGAACAATTTTAATTTCAACATTTCTTCTTTTTGATTTCATCAACTATGTAACACAACAAGTTTTCTATGATACAAGTGACGACATAGATCAAAAATGAGCACACATAGTGCAAATTAAAAACCCTAGGTAACTAGAACCGTCTCTACTATAAAGACATAGTTCCATAAGTAGAAAATCAGATCGGTTGTTCTTCAGTTTCTCCAGTTTCCATCAGAACCTCCGTGGCTTCTCGAGTAGTAGGTTTGACCATCATATCCCCAATCTCTCCCTCTACCACCACCATGGCTATAACCTTCATTGCTCCTCCAGCCTCCATAACTACCACTACTCTGACCAACACATCCATATCCACCAAGACTCCTCCGATCCCACCACCACTATGATAACCATTGCTCCGCCAGATCTAGATTAAGCCCATGATGGTGATGTTCTTACCATCAGTTCTGTGGTTTAGGTTTATGCTTAGCATTTTGGGTTTAGTTTATTTTTAATTTATTTGTAATTTTTTGTGTTTAGGTTTATGGTTTAGGGTTTAGGTTTTGGGTTTAAGGGGTTTAGGGTTGGTTTAGAGTTTTAGTTTTAGGTTATGAGTTTATAATTTCTTATGGTTTAGGGCTTAGTTAGTTTGTGGTTTTAGTGGCTCAGGTCTGGCTTGCAGGTACAGTGACTGTGTGCCTAGGGCTCTAGTGTGGCTCAGGTTTAGGGCTGGTTATCGCAATGTTTGCCTTTTTAAACTGAGTAAACCTGGTCATGTTTAGATTATTTAGTATATTTAGTTTTCATTTATTTTATTTTACTTTAATTTTATTTCTTTATTTTAGTCAGTTTATTACAATTAGTTCATTTTTTAAGTTTAGGGTTCATAGTATTACATTTTAGTCGAGTCTCATTTTATTTTATTTTATTTTTAGGTTTAGGTATTTTTATTCTTTTCTTTAGGTTTAGTTCAGTTTTATTTGAGGCTCTATTATTTTAGGTTTTATTTTAGTCAGTTATTTCCATCATTTATTTTATCTTTAGCTTCATTTATGTCAGCCTAGGCTATCCTAGATTTTATCTTAGGTTGGCTTTTCTTTTAGTCATGATCTAGGTTTTATTATTATTTAATTAAAAGTCTTTTAGTTTAGTTATCAATTAATTATTGCATTTATTTTAGTTTATTTTATTTTTTTATCTGCTAAGTTTTATCTTTAAAGTTTTATTCTTAGATTTTAGTATTTTTTTGTTTTATCCATTTTGCCTAGCCTTTGTGGTTTTAGCTCAGTTTTATTTCATTATTTTCATTTTTGCCTTATTTAGCTAAGCTCAGGCCTTTGCCCTGTGCCCTTTGGCCTGTATTCAGTGGCCTAGCCCAGCCTCAGGGCCAAACAATTGCTGCCACTCAGGGTCAGTGGGGCTTCAGGCTCTTAGGCCTTTAACTTTAATGCCTCTTATCTTAAGACTCAGTGGCTTGGCCTAGGCCTGTGGTCAACATACGGATCAGGGCCTCAGGGCCCAGTGGCTCCAGGATCTAGTCCTCAGGCCCAGGACTGAGCTCAGGCAGGGCCCAGAGCCCAGGCTCAGGATCTAGGGGGGTCAGGATCCAGGGCTCAGGCCTGTGGCCAGTCCAGTGGCCAGGGCCTATGCCTAGGACTAGCACAGGCCCATGACTGCTGGCCCAGGGTCACTTAGCCCGCCCCAGTAGGTCTCTGGCCTAGAACTCCAGGGCCTGTAGAGCCTAGGGTCTGGGCTCAGCCTAGGGCTTTAGGGTCTTAAAGCAAAAAAGCAAATGCTCGTTTATTTAGCTCTTTATCATTTATATTTAGTTTATCTCTTTTTTTTATTCTTTTATTTAGGTTATTTCTTTATTTTATTTTAGTTTTATTTTATTTTGTTTTTCATCTCTTTTATCTATCTTATTATTTGTTTCATTTAGTTTAATTACTTTACTTTATTCTTTATTTTATTTTAGCTCATTTTCATCTAGTTTCATATTCTTTATTTTATTCTTTCATTTATTTTATTTTTATTTATCTTATCTTAGTTTAGTTTTTTTCTTATCTTAGTTTATTTTTTTATGCTGTAGTTTAGTAGGTTTATTCTTTTATAGCTCTTTCTTTATTTCTTTTCTTAGTCTTGGCCTACAAGGCTCTGGCTCAGCTTAGGGCCTTGTGGCCTGGGGCCCGTCATCAGTGGCCTTGTGGCCCAGGGCTTAGGGCCTTAGGCCTAGCTCTATGGCTGGGCTCTCAGGCCTATTATGCTGGCCTTTATGCTCATGGCTCATTGCCACTGGCTCAGTCCAGTGGCTCAGTGGCCTTGGCCTAGGGCCTTGGGCCCAGGCCTGGCTGTCCAAGGCCTAGGATCTGATCAGTGGGTCAGTGTCCGGCCAAGTCATTTTTCTTTACTGCTTAGGGCCCAGGCCCAGATCAGGGCCTAGTCTTTAAAAATCAAGCAATAGCTCAGGATCATTTAACTTTATACTATTACATTTTATCTTTATTCTTCAGGTCTCATCTTTTTATTTTTAGCCTATCATATCTTATCTTGTCATTTAGCTCAGCCTATATCTTAGCTCATCTTTAGCTGAATAGCTTCACGCCATCTCAAACCCATTTTATCAACTCTAGGCCTAAGCCTTAGGCTTGTGGTCTGGGGCCTAAGGCTTTATTTGTGACTTTGTCAGTGGCTCAGTGGCCTTGATCTAGGGCCCAGCGCCTGGGGCTCAGGCCTAGGGCCCCAGGGCCAAGGGCCATGGCTCATCAGGGTCTTGGCCCAGTGGTGGGCTTAGTCTGGCCCAGTGCTCAGCCTGTGGCCTGGGATCGCCAGCCCAGATCCGTGGCTATTCCTGCCCATGGTTCAGCTTGGGGCCTGGTCCCAGTGGCCCAGGCCTGTGATCTGTGATCATGCTCAGGGCCTCAGGGCCCAGGGCTCATGGGCCAGGGTCTAGCCTGGTGGCCTTGGCCAGCCTAGGGCTTGGCCTGGCTCTTGGCTTCCCAGCTCCAGTCTTAGCCTATTCAGTGGCTCCCTTGTGTGGGCTAGGCCTATCACCACTAGTATTTCAGCCTGGGCTGTCTGGCTAGGACTTAGCCATTCAGTGTCTGGCCTATTTTGTTTTGTGGCCTACTGGCTCATTCTAGGCGGTGGATCTAGGGCCTAGGACTCTAACCGTGATGTGTCAGGGCCTTTTACCTAAGCAACCCAAGAAGCTCTGACTCTAGCCTTATTTATCTTATTTTATTTTATCTTTATCCATCTTTACTATAGTCATTTTAATCCCAGGCTAGCTATCTTAGCTTAGTCTTATTTTAGCTTATTTTCAGCCTTCATAGCTAAGTATTCTTTAGCTGAATCATTTCACTTTACTTTTTAGTGCTCACCTTTCTCTGTCTTGGCTCACTGATTTCAGATCAGGCCAGTAAATTGCCAGCCTGGCTCAGGCCCAGGGCCTAGGCCTGTCAGGGCTGCTGGCCCATGTTTCAGTCAGCCTAGGGCCTCTTGGGCTCAGTGCCCAGCCTCATCTGATTTAACCCAGGGTATTTTGGGCCTAGGGTTTGTAGCCTGGGTCTGTTAGGGTTTAGGATTCCAGGATCTTTTTAGGGTCATTTTTTATTTAGGGTTTTAAAATTTGTTTTAATTTTAGAGTTTAGTTTAGATTTTGATTTAGTGGTTTTAGTTTATTTTTTAAATTAAGCAACCATGGATCTATTCTTCTAATTTATTTCGTGGTTTATTAAGTTTAGGTTTAAGTTTTTTTTTGTTAAAATAAATAATTAGGTTTAGTTTATTTAGTTTATTTTATATTTATTATCTTTCTTTTTATTTCATTTATGTTTATTTTTTATTTTATTTATTTTAGTTTATTTTATTTTAGTTTATGTTTTCTTTTATAGTTTATTTTTGTTTATTAGATTTTATTTAGTTTATTTTATTTTATTTGGTTTAGTTATTTTTTATTTTAGGTTTAGGTTTAGGGTTTGTGGTTTATTTAGGTTTATTTTTAGGTTTATTTTAATAGGTTTATTTTAGTTTATTTTATTTTATTTTAGGTTAGTTTTAGTTTTATTTTTTTATTTTAAGTTTATTTATTTAGTTTAGTTTATTATTAAGTAGGTTTATTTTTATTTTATCTAGGATTTTTTAATTTCAGTTATTTTATTTATTTTTTTATTTCTTATTTAGTTAATCATTTTATATTTTAATTTTATATTTTAGCTCTTTATTATTCTTTACACTAGTATCTATTTAGTATTAGTATTATTTTTATATTATATTTATTTCTTTGTTTAATCCTTTAGCCTTTTTCATCATTATCTTTACTCTGCTTAGTCTTTTAATCATCTTTGGGTCTTAGTTTAGCCCAGGCCTAGTCTGTGAGGGCCCAGGGCCCAGGGTCCCGTGGCCTTATCCAGGGCTAGCCTGTGGAGCTCAGCCTCAGGGCCCAGTCTCACCCGGCCTCTGCTCATCAGTGCCTTTCACTTCAGAGCCCAGTGGGCCTCTGATTCCAGTGGCTCAGCCTGGCTCAGTGGTCTTGTGGTTAGGGCCCAGCCCATGTAGCCTGCCAGCCCAGTGGCCTCCAGTCATGGCTCAGGCTCCCAGGGCTCAGGCTATCCTCAGTGGCCCAGGGCCTAGTGGTCTTCCAGATCCCTGTGGTCTGGCCCAGCCTTACAGTCCTATCTTTGACTCCAGATCAGCTCATTCAGTCAGTGATCATGGGGCCCAGGCTCTGGGCTCAGCTCACCCAGTTATTTAGGACCTTTATCTCATCTAGGGTCTGGCCTTTCCATACATTTTTTATCTTTATCATCAGCCTATTTTGCCCAGCATGGCCTAGGGCTTTTCCTATCTAGGTCTTAGCCATAGCCTTAGTCTAGCCCATTCATATTTAGTAGTTTATTTTTAGTTTATAGCCATTTATCATTTGTAGTTTTTAGTTTTAATTAGGTAGGTTAAGTAGTCATATTTTATTTAGATTTATTTTATTTTTACAAGCAAACCCAACAGTCTAAGTTATTTAGTTTTATTTATTTTATATTTTATTTATTTTTATTTTTAGTTTATTTTTTATTTTTTATTTTAGTATCCATCTTTTTACTCATTTTTAGAATTTTATCTTAGTTTATTCTTTTAGTCTAGGTAGCTTCATTTTTATCTTTAGTTTTTATTTATTTTTACATCTTTTATCATCTGGCCCAAAGTATTTATTTATCTTTTCGGGCTCAGGGCTCATTTAGTGGCCCAGCTCAGTCTTATCTACCTCTCAGGGCCTAGGGCCCAGGGCCCAGCCTAGTCAGGTCAGGCTCATGCCTTGTGGCTCATGGCTTTAGTTTAGATCTAGGCTCAGTCTGGCTTTGGGCTTGGGGCCTAGTTTAGGATCCAGGATTAGCCCAGAGTCCAGTGGCTCATATCATTATTTAGGAGTTCTATTGTGATTTTACCCAGTTTTAGATTTATATTAGGCCTTTTAAAAAATTCCATAGATATCTAGATCTTTATTTTATTTATTTTTTTATTTATTTTATCTACTTATTAATTACAGGTTCATCTATCATTTACTTTATCTTTTTATCTTTAGTGAGTTTATTTACTCATTTAGTCTTATTTTTAGTTAGGCCCAGGGCCTGAGTTGGGCATGGCCCAGTGCCCAGGCCCAGGGCCCAGGATCTATTCAGGCCTTGGCTCATCTTGGGCTTAGTAGGCTTATGCCAAGTGTGGCCTATCAGTATTTTAGCCCAGTTTTCTATTTTAACCTTTATCTCTTTAGAGCCTAGGCCTAGGGTTTATTCTTTTAGTAGGTTATTTTATCTTGATCAGGCTTTAATTCTTTTAGGCCATTTAGTTTTTTTTATCAATTTAGCTCATTTTAGTTTATTTAGTTTTATAGTTTATTTTATCTTTATTTTATTTTATTCCTGTTTATTTTTATTTTATTTATTTATTATTTTTCTTTAGTTTAGGTTTTATCTTTTATTTTATTATTTAGATTTATAATTTTAGTTATTTATATTTTTATTTTATTTATTTATTTTTATTTATTAAGGGCCTAGGTTTTATTTATTTATTTTTTGGTTTTATTTTTTATTTAGGTTTAGTTTATTTTATTTATTTATTTTTAGTTTTATTTTATTTTAGGTATTTAGTTATTTATTTTCTTTTGGGTTTATTTTTTTAGTTTTTTTTATTTTTTTATTTTATTTTAGTTTTTAGTTTTTTTTTATAGGTTATCTTCTTTATTTATTTTTTTTTTTTAAGTTTTATTTTTTTAGATTTTTATTAATTTATTTTATTAGTATTTTATTATTTATTTATTTTATTTATTTATTTTATCTATATTTTAGTAGTAGGCTGATCTATCTTATCTATTTATCTGTTATTATTTAGCTCTTTTTGTTTATCATTATCAGCCTCTCATCTATCTTATCTTTCATCTTATCTCCTACCCAGGCTTGCCTTCCTACCCAGGGCCCAGGGCCCATCTGGCCCCATTAGTCCCAGGGCCCAGTCTCAGGCCTATCACTCCCAGGGTCAGCCAGGGCCTGTCAGTGGCTCAGTGGCCAGCCTAGGCTTCAATCTGTGCCTTGGCTATTCTGTATTCCAGGATCTAGTCCAGATCAGCCTGCCCAGGCCTAGGCCCATCTTCAGCAGGGCTTGGGCCTGGGGCTAAAGCCTAGGGCCCAGGCCTCAGTGGCCTCTTGGGGCTTTTAGGCCTAGTTTTAGGCCCAGTTTAGGTTTTAGGTTTAGGGCCAGGGTTTTTTTAGTGGCCTTTTTAGGCTCTGTGGTTAATAGTATTATTTTATAGTGGAGGCTCAGGCCCAGTTCAGGTTATGGCCTAAGTAGGGTCAGTGGCCTATTGTATTAGGTATAAATAGTAGGCCTATTAGCTAGTTCAGTGGCCTAGTTTTTATTATTTAAATTAAGCAAAATATTTTTAGATCTTTTATCTATTTTTTATATTATTTAAGTTTTTTTACTAAATTTTAGGTTTTATAGTTTTATTTTAGTTATTTATTTTATTTATTTTTTATTGTTTATTTTTATTTTTTAGGTTTTTATTTTAGTTTATTTTTAGTTTTAGATTAGGTTTATTTTATCTTTTATTTATTTTATTTTAGGTCTTTTATTTATTTTTAGTTTAGGTTTAGGTTTATTAAGTATTTTATTATTTAAGTCAGCTTAGGTTTATTTTAGTTATTTTATAGGCTCAGTTAGGTAGTTAGTTAGGTTATATTTTTTTTATGTCATTTTATTTTAGTTTTTTTATTTATTTAGGCCTTTTTTATTATTTTTTCATTTTAAGTATTTTAAGCTCATTATTTAATCTTATTTTATGCCTATTTATTCATTTTATTCATTATCTTTTTATTTTTATCTATTTTATAGCCTTTATTTTTATCTATATTTTATTATATTTTATTTTAGTCATAGATCTTATTTTTATCTTTTTTATTTTAGTTTCATTTATCTATTTATCTTTATTCTTATTTAGTTTGGCTCAGGCCTTAGGCCTTTAGGGCTCCTGTGGCTAGGGCCTAGTAGGCCCAGGGCCTATCAGTGCCAGCCTCAGGCCAGGGCTTCAGGCTAGGCCCATCAGCTCAGTGGCCTTTCAGCTGGTTTTAGAGCCCATCTAGGGCCCATTCTTGTGGCTCAGTCATTCAGATCACCTAGGGCCCAGGGCCTGTCTGTGGCCCATTTGGCCTGGTTAGGGCCCAGCCTATCAGGGTCCAGGCCTTGGGTCTTCTAATTCAGGCTTTTTTATAGGCCTGGGTTTAGGCCCAGTCATTTTCTTTTAGCAAGCCCAGGCCTAGTTTATTAGCCTTGGGTTATATTTTCTTTTATTATTTATTATTTAGTCAGGTTCATTTTCAGGCTTTATTAGATCTTTTAGTCTTTTTAGGTAGGATCTAGTTTTTTTTAGAAGCAAAACCATGTAGTTTATTTATATTTAATATTTATTATCTTTATATTTATTATTTATTTAATAGTATTATTCAGCTCATTTATAAGCCCAGCTTTATTTATTTAGTTTATCTTAGTAGCCTTTATTTTATTATTTACTCTAGGTATTAATTAGGCCTAGTAATCATTTATTGGCTCAGTTCCATTATCTCATTTTATTATTATTAGATCTTTATCATTTAGGCTCCATAGGTTTAGGCCTTTCTTAATCATTTCCTTTAATCTATTAGCCTTTAGTAGGTTTATCTTATTTTATTAAGTAGTTTATTTATTTTATTATCTATTTATTTATTTTATTTATTTTTTTATTTTGTTTAGTTATTTATTTTATTTAGTTTATTTTATTTATTTTATTACTATTTTAGTTTAGTTTTTTTATTTTAGTTTTATTTTAGGTTTGGGTTTAGGTTTTTTATTTTTTTTAGTTGAGTTTTATTTTATTTATTTTTTTATTTAAGTTTAGGTTTTAGGGTTTAGGGTTTATGGTTTTTTTTTTTTAGGGAAACCCCATGGGGTGGTATTTTATTGCCAAAAAGAGGGTTACAATCCTTAAAGGGGATAAACCTTAACCAATGTCAAAGAGCTACAATCAGCCTAAGGAGTAAATCCCCTATCTAAGTACATCCAAAAGCAAAAGAAGACATTAAAGCAATCAAAAGATACAAGATGATTAACATAATAAGCTAAAGGAAGATTAAGGCCAATGCTCTGGAGGATGTGAGAATGCATGATAATATGGAGCAAACCTACAAAAGAAGAAGAGAGAGAATCACCAAAAAATTATAATGAGAGAGAGATTAGAACAAAGGTAATACATAGATGAAAACAATATAATATGAGAATGATAGTAAGGAATTGTGATAGAGAAGTGCTCCAAAGTTGGGAAGTATGCAAATATGAGCATCCAAACGAAGGGTTACATCACATGAGCTACTACCAAACCAAAAGTGAGATCATCACAACCATCATAGCCAACAAACTTGTGAGGAGGTAGCACCCAGTTGTTGATAGTCTTGTGAGCTTTATTACCCGCAAAACCTAAACAAAATCATATCTAAAATAGAGAGGAAATTGCAAAGAGTCAATGATAAGGTGTCCCATTCAAGAAAAGTATCATCAATATAGTCATCCCATGAGAATACATAAACATAAGAGAATGAGCCATCTTAGCCGTAACCTCATGAAAAGGCATATCCAAGAAAGAAAGCAAACCAAGATATAATCCCTCCACAAGAAAATTGAGAGGAGACAACTTGTAAATCCGCTAATCAAGTCAATGAGCCTATAATTAACACCATCCCAATCATATGATATATAAATGAAACTTTAGGGTGAAACAACCCAGAAACAACCCCTTTTAATGTCCATATGAATTGGAAAAGGCAATTGTAAAGGAAGGCAAAGATAGCTCAACATAGAATGGACCGCAACCAACCAAAAATAGCAAAGTAAAGACAAGTTAGAGCAACACCCAATAAAAAGATTCGTGGCCAAAATTCGATAATCCACAACAAACAACCAAGAGAACAAGACAAAGAAAAGGCAAAGAATCGTCCATAATACCAATTTCTTTCGAATAGATCGATAAGACCATACAAACCTATCTCAACCGAGATGGGAATAGAGACAACAATGCATCACAAAAAATCGAGATGAAAGTGCAGACATAAACAGACGGCATTCAAAAAAGCCAACCCCAACAAAAAAAGCTAATGCAACATTGGAACCCACCATAAGAAAAATCAACAAGTGGATTGAAATGAGTATCAACATTAGAATCTAAAAAATAAGACAAGGATAACCAAGGCAAAACCAAGCAAGACAAGTAAGACAAAGAACATCCAAGACAGAAGGGATAGCAAATTATTGGCCATAAAACCTCAATCGAGTAGACATGGCAATAGTTAATAACCAAATAGATAGCATAAAAAATTATCTTGAAGAACCTGCATAAATCACCAAAACCATCACCACAACAGAATGTAAACAACTTGAACATAGACCTAAATCCTACAACCAAAGATGGAAACATAAGAGGTGTCCAAAACAAGATAGTAAATCTCCAAGACAAGAAACAACCAAAGAAAAACCAGCTATTTGCCACCATCCAAAGATAAATAGTGCAATAGATACAAGTTTGACTGAAAAAAGATGGAGAAAATAGAGAAAAGGTAGACCAATGAATTCTGATGATAAGCATAAAAAAACCAATAAGGGGGTTCAAAGCAAAGTCCACCAAGCAATCAACAACTTCAATAGAGACTCAGAACAAAATAATCCAAAACCCCAGGCAATGAAGAGTATTAATCCGCCACCAACAAACAAGGCAAGACCAACAAGCCGCCAAGAGTCCACCCAAAAGCATATATAAATAAAGGAAGGGATAGATAAATAGCTCCCACCACAAGCCAATCCAAGTGACATTCAGAAATCAGTCAAGAGTGGATGCTTAGTCACCTTAATCCACCGCCAAGGATAATGACAATAATAACCAAGTTTCAATAACCCAATTATGCATATAAGATAAATCATTGATTAATTCCAAGCATAACAAAAATGATCTTCAAGTTTTGCATGACCATCATAGCATAGAGGGAAAACAACAGAAGGAAGAGCACAAAGATCCCGTGTTAAAGAAAGACAGAAAGAAAAACAAAGAAAACTACAAGAAGGAACAAAAAAAATCAACAATGTTACTACGTTTAATACACCCATTAGGAAAAGCAAATATTACTAAAAAGGATATAAAATAGATAATGTATGAGTTCAAGTAATTCCCACCAGAGTAAACAGAAATACCCACAACCTCAGCAGATGCAGAATGATAATCCCTTGAGTAACTCCAAACCTCACTGAAAGCATGGAAAACCTAAACAAAGAAGATTGACAAGGATGCCATATCAGCCAACAACTAAGAGAGAAGTTATCAACAAGTTGACCATAGGATAAGCCATTAAGAGTTGACAGAACATAAAAAGGATCCCGTAATAAAAAAGAAGAAATCTGACTATGGGAAACAACTGTGATGAAAAAAAGAACAAGATGTGTGATCAAAAATAGCCCATATTGATAAACAAACAGTTGGGAAATCATGATTCAAAAGACAACCATAAATCACAAAGACAACAATATGTAAAGAGGACCCAAAAAGCCAATGACTAGCATTGAAAAGAATAACACAATTCCATTCCTGCAAAGAGATATTAGAGTAGACATGGGATATCACAAATAAAGAAAATAGCAAAGAATAAGGAAAATTGCAACCAATTGGTGCTCAAAACCTAAGAGCAAACAGCGTAGCGTTGTTTAGTCACATTAAGCAAGATTGCCAAGGATAATGATAGAATAACCAAGAGGTTGTCAATAACCAAGTTATGCATATAGATAAACCATTGATTAAATTTAAGTAATGTAAGAATGATCTTCAAGATTTGCATGTTCTCATAGCATGAAGGGTGAAAACAACCGCAGAAGACCAACATCATCCCAAATAAAAAAGAAGTGAAAAAAAAAAAAAGAGGGTAAACATAAAGAAACCAAAAAAGAGAGGCCAACAAGAAAATCCATTCTACAGGAATAGAGAAGACCAAAGAAAACAATTAATCTTCGACAAGAGCAATAAAAGAACTTGACCAAAGCCCCAATCTTAAAACATCCTCACGAAAAGGATCTCCGGTAAAAAATTAAAACAATCAATAAACTCCATCCAGACAAAAAATAAACAAAGGCAAGAAGAAACAATAGAATGCCGAGATTCCACCCAAGAAAAGAAGCATATAAAGGTAACCAAGAAGTAATATCTAAGTTCGCACAATAATAGTCGCCATAAGTGTAGGAGGTCAAGAAACTGTAAGAAAACCATAGCCATAGCAGTGTGGAAGAAAAGAAGGAAGGCCCCACAATAAGATCCCACCAAAGGGACCCAGCAGAATCAGAAAATGGATTTCAAAGAGAGCATGCTGAATGGGATCTAGATTCCAGTAAAGACAACAGCCAAGAAGATAAATATCAGCAAAAAAAAGCCACTTCATGTAAGAATAAAGTAAAGGATAACTCCCAAATAAAAGAGAAACTGCTCCAATCTAGAGTTAAAAGAATATCGCAGAGCCCAAGATCTAATAGAGAGACAAGCAAAGATGTCAAAAGCCATCCAAGAGTCATTATCAAATAAAATCCAACAACCAATCAAGAAATCATCAAAATAAATATTGCAACCATAAGATACAATAATACAATGCATAGAAACAACATAAATAACTAAGATGCTCCAAGCAGTATCTTCGAGAACCAGCAGATTGTAGTTAATGGGAGTAGCTAAACCCATCAAAATAAAAATATCCATCCAAAGAATGATTAAGCCTCCTAGATTAGAATGCCAAAGATTGGTATAAGAAACCCAAGTAGGATTGTTATAAAACCAATAGACAATAAAAGCTCAACATAATTCCTATGTGATTATCCCACATACTCAACAAAGCCTTTATCAATGTAAATGCTAAAAGTGAGCTCCAAATGAAGGAGGAGCTATTAAAACACCAAAGCATGACACAAAGATCCAGACACCAAGTTTTATCCATGTGAAGCATCCACAAAAGGCACAAAAAGGAACAGAAAACCAAAAAGTAAAGAAGCATACAGATAAAAGATGAATGGGCAGAAAACATCAAAAATTTAGATTAAGTTCTGAGATAAGGAAACCCAGAATTGTGCTAAGCTAACCAAATTTACTTTGGTGTGTTGATCAAAAGAAGATGATACCATTGATCTAGCACCCGATTGGCAAGGTAACACAAGCATTTCCTTCATGCCAAACATGAGTGATGTTAAAATTCATGGGAAAGAAGAGATCTAGTTTGCTTGAGGAGGTAGTACAATTAAGTGTCGCCATCTTAGTGGAAGTCAAAAGATCAATCAAGAGCAAAGATCCACCTCATCCAAATATTGATCCATTATTTTGGAGACAAATCTCAAGAGCTTTGAAGACCGCCATAAGTTCGTAAAAGGGACAAGAAATAAGGGGATAAGCAAAAGCACATAGGACTATACCCTTAGAGTTCCTGAAAATGCCACCACAACCATGAGCCATTATGAGAGACAGAGCCATCAGTATTGATTTTAATAATATGATCAAGAGGTTTTTTCCAATAGACAATCTTGTCATTTCAACAGGAAGGTTGATCCGGCAAATTTATGCCCAGTTTATTGGCCACAAATTTACAGCCTTTGAAATGTTTGTAATGAATGAGATTGGCTTTAAACAAGTCACAAATTTTGTTTTTAGTTCTAGCAATAATCCTCACATGGTTCATAGGGATCCCACAGTGTTTTGCATCATTTCAGTCCATCCATATGAACCAGATAAGAGTGATAGCAATGATAACTTTAATGTGACCTTTAATAGTATTATCAAAATAAATTTCAAGAAGTTGATATAAAGTAAGAGAGCCGTTAGAATTGACAGTGTTAAAAAGATCATCATACCAAATCCAAAGTTTAGAAGCAATGACCCCATTAACAAAGACATGATTAACATTCTCAATATGAAAATAACATTGACATTTAGAGGGTAAATGGAACCCTTTACCCCACAACAAGGAATCAACAGGATAAAATTTTAGAGTAGCCAAGTAAGAAGAATAAGAAGGGATATTGTTATTCCAAAGTTTGGAGAATACATAGGAGGAATCATGAGTATCTTTAATGTGGAGCCACACATTTTGAGGTTGAAATCACCATTATGAGAGAGCTTAAAGAGAATATGATCTTGATTTTGAGTGATAGGAATAGTAGTAACCATATTCAAGAAAGTAAAGGGATAAAATCAAAGCTTACTATTGTTCCACTTATTGTTATGCCGAAAGAGTTTACTCTAATAGCGAATGGGTGGAGAGTAAGTCATCCATGGAACCACAACCACTCCAGCTTATCTTGCCAAAAGAAAGAGGTACCGTGAGTTAATGCCCCAAAAAATTAAGGATTCTGATCCCATTTGACGTAACAAAGTCTTTTCCACACAGAGTCACCCGCTTAAAAAATGAGGGGTGCTTACCGCAATATTTAGAATCATGAAATTAGCCCAAAGACTATGATTACTCCTAAAATTCCACCGAGTTTATAGGAAAAGGCATTGATAGCTTCTTTTATGGATTTACAACCAAGACCACCTTCACAAAAGTGCCACAACTTTAAACCAAGAGGTCCAAGTGCATTTTTTAAGAGGTATTGGAGAAATTTATTTTAGAGACGCTCAATTCGCTGATGAGATGGTCTAATACAATGGTTTGGATGAGATATAAAGGCATGGAATTAAGAGTGCTCTTAATCAAGGTTAGCCTACCACCAAAAAAGAGAGTAAATGAAATTCCCAAACCAAAATTTTATTAGAAATTTTGAATAAGGTCATCAAAAAGATGAGATCTTTTCTCCTTTAAAAAAGCGAGCCCCGGGTAATTAATGGGAAGTTGACTTTGCTTAAAATTAGTAATTCGAGATTTGATTTAATCTATTGGGAGGAATCTTAACGAGGGAATAAAACAACATTTTTTTCATTAAGGAAGAGACCACTAACTTTGCCAAAATCATTTAAGAGATTCTTAATATTTTTTAACATGTTGAAGGAGGCATTGAAGATTATAAAATCATCTCAAAGCTAAGATGAGAAATGTGGAAACCACCATGAGTTTTAAAACCATGTTAGTTTTGATGAAGATCATTGAGGCTGAAAGATATTCACAAAGAATGATAAAAAAGAGAAGGAAGAAACCTTGATGCAAACCATGGCTCAAGAAAAGAAACCAAGGGACTCACCATTTAAGATGACAAAACCGTGTTAGTGATACAACTTTTATAAGCCGATAAAATGATCGAGAAACCAAACAAATGTAAGATTTGAAAAGGAAATCCCAAGAGGTTGTCAAAGGCTTTAGAGATGTCCAGCTTGAAAAGCATATTACCTCCTCGAAGAAACATCAATGTCATGAACCAGCTCTTGAGTGAGAAGAATATTATCAGATATGGCTCTATTTTTAACAAAACCAGCTTAGGGAGATGATTTATGGAGCAGGGGCTAATCCTATTATTAATTAATTTAGCAATGAGTTTTGGAAAAAGGTACAAAGACTAATAGGTCAAAAATCACCCCAAGATTCGTGATTGATGGTTTTGGGAATAAGGACAATAAGTACTTGAAAAATATCTGGGAATAGAGCCATCAAAGAAATCAATATCAACAAGATCGATTTAATAAAAGGCCAACAATGTTGAAAGAAATGAGTCGTGAAACCATCGTGACCAGAGTAATCATTGTTCATGCTATTGAGTACTACTACTCTTCGAGGGACGATAGTGAGCAAATGGTTATCCTCATTGTAATCATAGATAAGATGGGTGTTGGAGGGGTTCTAAGGATTAGAATTTAATAAATTTTGAAAGTATGACGTAATCCTGATTTCATTATTATCAATTATCCAACCATTAGGTTCTTAATTTTCTTAATCGAAGTTTAGAGCTTTTCATTTATTGCAAATAGCATGGAAGTACCTAGTGTTTCGTCACCATCAAGAATGTTTGCTAGCGCTTTGCCAATAGGTTTCCTCCATATTTTGGTAATTAATCAAACTATCTTTGGCAATGCTCAACTCTTCAAGCTTACGTCGCTAAACCTCTTCAAGTGAACAAACCACTTGTTCCATAGCTTTAAGATTGGTAAAGAGATTTTAAAAATATGCTTGTTCCACCAATTGAGGTTTTGTTTAAGCCTCTGAGCTTAAGCCAAAGCCAATCATGCCTTTAATAATTATCCGTGAATGAGCTAATCCAACTAGTGAAAACAACATTAGTGAAATCACCATGTTGGGTCCACATATTTTGGAAATGAAAAGATGAGGGAGAGGTTAGTGGGGAGTTTTGATAGAGATCAAAGAGGAGCATGATCACAAAGTTCTCAAATGTTCAATGTAAGAGAGGCCATTGATTAATCCAAAGAGAATTAAAGAGGGTCCTGCCACGCCAAAAGTCTAGAGCCATGTAATCACTAAAACCAATGTCAATCGAATCTAGGATCATATTAGAGAAGTCTTCCATGGAATGAAGGTTAGAGAACATCCTCCCTCCTTTCCTCAAGAAGCAATGATAGTGTTGAAATCACCCCAACCAACCAAGGAACCGAGGAGGCAAAGGTTCTTAAATGATTCCAAAGGATGTTCCTACTCTATTACAAGAAGCATAGATAAAGGAACCAAAAGCCAAAAGTCACCTAAAGAGATTTTGACATTAACCAATTGATCAAGATCATCAATGATGGAAATGGTGATTGAATTATCCAAAACACCAAATTTTATTATTAAGATTGAAGAAGAAATTTTGAAATCCAAGATCTAGCAACATGGCAATTTTGGAAGAGTTAATGAAAGGCTCAATAATAACAAGAAGTTTGATGTTATGAGAGAGAGGCTCTAACATGGTTATGACAGGAGTGTCCCACAACCCCTGATATTCCAAATAAGAAAATTTATCATAATAAAAAAAAAAAGAAAAGATAGAAAAGGAAAATGGAAAAGGAAGAGAGAGGACATAATTATTTATGAGGTGTAAGGAGAAGAACGTGTGGTTCTAGTGAAATTATTAGTCATTTTGGCTTTATAAGATTTTTTTAAGAACAGCTTTGGAAAGGTCTATCAATCCAAAGTATTCCATCGTAAAGGGATTGGTTTTGTTTTCTAAAAGTAGAGCAGATCACAATGTTTTAGTAGTGGTGATTTCTCCTTCTTCAAGATCGAGTTAGATGAGAAATTTGGATAGCCGAGTATCACTCAGAGAAGTAGAGGGGAGGTTCTGCACCATTAATAAGGTAAATAACATTTCATTGCCATGATGCATATTCATTTTGGTCGACACCAAAGGATCAACATTATTTTGATCCAATATAAGATTCCATTCATTGTCATTAAGATTCAAATTAAGCAAAGGTTTGTCATGAGAAGCCAAATTATTGCAAGTAGGAGTAAGTTAGGTAAGTTGTCATTAGTCTCAAGACACACACCTCAATAGTAGTATGTATACCTAGCTCAGAATGTTTTTCATTTGACAGATCAATACGTAATAAAGGGGCAGGTGTAGGAGGATGTATTCCATTATGAGTAGCTTTAGGCACATAAGCTAACTTATTGGTTTTCCTATTCCAAGAGAGGTACTAGTGTCTGTGAGATATTCTTTTAAGGTTAGGTGTAACACAAAGCATTCGGAGTGATCATGGCCATGGATCTTACAAAGGAGAACAAAAGATGGGAAATTTTCAAATTCAACTTTCTGATTATATCCAAATTTTTCTGAACCAATCCAAACTTCTTTGGGGTATTTTTTGGTAATGTCAATTTCAACCAAGATGCAACAGATGGTCGAGATCTAGTGGCTTGATCAATTTGAAGGGGTCTACCAAATAGAGCCCCAACCGCAAACAAAACTTGATGAGTAACATAGTGAATTCTCATGTTGGGGAAAGCAAGCCATAAAGGAACAATAGGGGATTCTTCCTTGACATCAAAAAGGGGTGACCATTTCAAGAGCCGCATTTGACAATTATACACAAAATAGGAGTGACGAGCAAAGACACGAGAGTAATCTAAATCATTTGATAATTGAATGAGGATGTGTCGAGGATCAATCAGCCCAATAGTGAAAACTCCCGAAAGCTTTAAGCTATGGAAGAAAGATCGATTATTATCTAGAGTAGGGGTCAGAAAGAGAATTTACCAACCAAAGAGAACTCAAAGGCTTAATTTAATTCTCCACATCCTAGTCGAACACATGACGCAAGAATCCATGAAAGGATGTAGA
This sequence comes from Cymbidium sinense, assembly GCA_021442155.1. Taxonomy (NCBI): domain Eukaryota; kingdom Viridiplantae; phylum Streptophyta; class Magnoliopsida; order Asparagales; family Orchidaceae; genus Cymbidium; species Cymbidium sinense. Next base: position 218,251,993 of record CM038214.1, on the reverse strand, counting down.
AAATTAACCGAGGCATTAGCAAGGGATCTTACCGTAAAGAGCATCCTTAAAGGACTTTAAAGAGTGCATTAACGAGCAATCGATCCAGTACCTTTAGGGTCGGAGGTTAAAGTCAGCGCATCTAGGAGCGATGAGTTCGATTGTGCGGAGGATGAAGCCTCCGCCATTGATCGATCCGGTGAGAATCACATAAGCTACCAGGGGATACACAAACAAGCAATTTGACAATATAACGACCTGGGGAAGCAAATGGCCAAACCACGAGAATAAATACCTGGAACACAAAATCGCCACAAAAAATTGCGAGAGGAGCTGAGAGAGGTGGGGTTTAAAGTTTAGGGTTTAAGGTTTAGGGTTTATGGTTTATGGTTTAGGGTTTAGGGTATAGAGTTAGGGTTTATGGTTTAGGCTTTAGTGTTTTGGCTTTAGGGTTTAGGGTTTTTAGTGTTTAGGGTTTAGGGTTTTGGATTTTGGGTTTTGGGTCTAGGGTTTAGGGTTTATGGATTTGGGGTTTAGAGTTTAGAGTTTAGAATTTTGGATTTGGGGTTAATTTTAGGGTTTAGGGTTTAGGGTTAGGGTTTTTTTATTAATTTTTATTTTGTTTAAATTTAGTCAACTAGTAGGTTTAGGTTTATTTTGTTTATTTTTTATTTATTTTAGTTTATTTTATGTTTTATTTTGATTTAAGTTTATTTTATTTTTATTTAGTTTAGTTTAGGTTTTTTATTTTAGTTTATTTTTTAGGTTTAGGTTTAGGTTTAGGTTTATATTTTAGTTTAGTTTTTTTTTCTTTTATTATTTAGGTTTAGGTTTATTTTTTTTATTCTTAGGTTTAGGTGTAGGTTTTATTTTATTTTTAGTTTTGGTTTAGGTATTTATTTTAGGTTTATTTTTAGGTTTTATCTTTTAGTTTAGGTTTGAGTTTATATTTAGTTTATTTTATTTTATTTAGTTTAGGTTTATGTTTAGGGTTAGCTTAGGGTTTTTAGGGTTTAGGGATTAGCATTTAGAATTTTGGGTTTAGGGTTAGTTTAGGGTTATTGGGTTTATTATTTAGGATTTAGGGTTTAGGGTTTAGGATTTAGGGCTTAGGGTTTAGGGTTTAGGGTTAGTTTAGGGTTTCTTAGGATTTAGGGTTTAGAGTTGTAGGTTTAGGGTTGTACATTTAGGGTTTAGGGTTTAAGATTAGTTTTATGATTTAGGGTTTAGGGTTTAGTTTATTTTTTTTCTTTTAAGGGTTTAGAAGCTAGGTTTAGCTTTATTTAGTTTATTTAGTTTATCTTTTATTTATTTTAGTTTATTTTATTTTTATTTTTATTTATGTTTATTTTTTTATTTAGTTTAGTTTATTTACTTTAGTTTTATTTATTTTAGTTTAGGTTTTTGTATTTTAGTTTATTTTTTTTTAGGTTTAGGTTTAGGTTTATGTTTATTATTTTAGTTTAGTTTTATTTTTATTTTATTTTTTAGGTTTAGTTTTTATTTTTTATTCTTAGGTTTATGTTTGGGTTTTTAATTTTTTTAGGTTTAGGTTTTAGGTTTTTATTTTAGGTTTATTTATGGGTTTTTTTTTAGTTTAGTTTTAAGTTTATTTTTAGTTTATTTTATTTTATTTAGTTTAGGGTTCAGGTTTAGGTTTTATTTATTTTAGTTTAGGTTTATGTTTATTTTATTTTGTTTATTTTAGGTTTAGGGTTTAGGTTTTATTTTTTTATTTATTTTGAGGCTTATTTTTTAGGTTTAGGTTTTTATTTAGTTTTTTTTATTTAGGTTTTGTGCCACCATCTTTAAAGATCTTTGATGGCTAGAACCCGATAACACATTACACTTTAGAGCGGTATTGCAACAGATGGCGATAACGCATTCTTTTAGTTAGTATGTCAAGTGTTGCATTTGATTTACGTCAAGCCAATGGTTCAATGAAGACTTTTCTTTGAGTTTTAATCAAGAGGTTTGTTGGAGCTCAGTAGGGGGTGACTATAGGCGACCTCATTATAGAGAAATAGAAATTCAACGAGTCCTTTATTGATTACATTCTCATTCTAAGCATGAAATCACGAACAATTAACATGTCATTGAAATTCTTCTTAAGAATATCCATGGTCCGGTCGCCTTCATTCTTAAGGGATTTACCATCAAAACAATCGAAAAATTAATCAACAAGGCAACTAGCCTACAAGAGGAAGCCAGCTTGCCCTCGACCAATCATCTAGCCGTGAAGGTGTTTGAGAAGAAGCTAGGGATAGTTGTGTTAGTGAAGGAGGCGACTAGAGTTGAGTTTATGATCGTGACCTCCTTTTCCACCTCCTCTTCCACCACCTTGGCCATCATATCGACAATGCAACCACCACAATGACCATTTCCACCAACTCAGTAGCCTACCCAACAGCGGTATTCATATCCATCGCCAGGTAGCTACTTTCCAACTACTCTTGCCGATAGATTGAATAAGTCATATTCATTCAAGAGAGTGGTAGTTAGAAAAATCTTTAAGAATCTCTTAAAAAATCTTGACTTTTAGTTACTAGAGCCTAAAAGGCCGGAGGAAGTGGGCAAGAATGATGATCCTAGTTATTGCCCCATGTAGGTTAATGTCTTAGGGGATGTATCATTTTAAGGACTAGCTTGAGGAGTTGAGAGCCATAGTTATCCTAGGGACTACTTGTTAGAACAACCATCCAATTATTAGTAATCCTTGGATACTTGATCCTCTTGAGACCAAAGATGGTTAGGATATCTCTCTATCTCGAACCTCTAAGAAGATCATCTTTCCTTGTAGGTGCCTGAAGTAGCTCAAACCTCCAATACCAAGGAAGGTTTGCTAGTTTCAAAGAATAACTCGAGGAGGGTGATAGCCCTGCAGTGGCAGCAGCAGCTCACCATACTTGCCTGGGATAGTACAGTAGCTTAGCCATCATCCGAGTCTAGCACTCCCTACACCGTTGCATCTACCACCTATTATGCTAGCTCCTCTTCTACCGGCAGGAGCATTTTATGTTCAGAATTTATATTTTCTTTGATTGAATTATTTAAACATATTAATATAAAACTATATCCAAATTCTTATACAAAAAGGACATAAGAAAGAAATTAAATAAGCATGTGGCTTTGTTAAACTAGCGAAGTGAGGTAATCAAATGACCTCCTTAGCTTTAAAGACTTTATTCTCGGATATCGGTATACCCATTTCCATTCAAACATATGTAAATTTGTATACATGAACATTAGTAAGCTCTAAATCATATGGCTAATTAATTCAACCACTTAGTCAATTATGATGCAATTTTAATATAAAATGGGATTTTCATTTACTAATCGCATATACATATACATGTATAAAGATATAGGCAAGTATGTGTCATTATTAAACCAACGAAGTGAGGTAGTCAAATGACCTCCTTGGGACTAACTAAAGCCTCATATTCCCGAGATGTCTAGACTATATACTTTCTTTTCTTGGACACACATGGAAGTATACATAAATGAGGGAGAGAAAATCATGCAAAGATTGTATATTTTGTTTGATTGAATCAATTATATATATGAATTAAAGCTCTATCCAAATTCTAATGTTGAAATACATAAGAATGAAATCAAATTGGTATGTGTCATTGTTAAACTAAAAAAGTGAGGTAATCAAATGACCTCCTTGGGGCTAGCTAAAGCCTCATGTTCCCGAGATGTCTAGACTATATACCCATTACCATTCAATATTTTATAAATCAACACATGAATAGAGGAAAGATAACTCAACATTCATACACTTAAGCTATAAGTACAAGAATTTCTTATGTATTTATAACTATCATCATAACACATATTATTATTCATTTATAAGCTTTTGAAAAATACATTTGGATTTAATAATGATAATAGCCATGCATATATTAAATTAAATCAACACATGCAAGCTTACATAAAGGAGATCCATTTTATTTTACTTGATTTTGAAAAGATTGATGCTTGAATTTAAATGGCACACCAAATTTAACATGATTGGAAAGAGGGCAATCAAATATAAGCATGTGATTCATTCAACCAAACTAGTTCTTAAGGATGATAAAATCAAATAAGATTATTTAAACCAAACCAAAGCTTCTTTATTAATTAAGTTTTGGATTTGATTTGATTTAAAGAGGAAAAGAGAAATCATCACTTGTTGTTTTAAACCCATTCCACATTAGTGATTTGATTTAATTTAAGGAAATGTAATTAAGTTGATTTTATGGGTTAATTAAGTTGAACCCTTAATTAGATGAATTAATTACCCTTACCTATATCACCTTATAGTAATTAAATAAGTAATTATGAGCCAACATGATATGCATGGAAAATAAACTTGTAATGATCCTAGGAAATAAAAGGGGCCTCATACAATTGGCTCATGATTAATATTTAAATAGAGTAAGGGACTTAATTAAATACTCTTATGGTTTTCCCACACATATTGACTAACCATAATTTCATTAAACTCCTTTAGGTTATTAAGCACCTAAAGATCTACCCCATGATTTAATTAATTAAGGTTTGATGTGATTATGATTTCAATTTGATAAAGTGATTTAATTAATTTGTTAAATCTTAATTAATTTCATTTTAAAAAAGGGTGAAATTAACTTAGGGAAAGGGGTCCCAACCCTATTCCTTAGTTCACTTACTATTGAACAATGATTAATAAATTTAATTAACCAATTTGTTATCGTTCATGGGATTAATTAATCATTAATTAACTTAAAAGAGTAGTTAAGGTTTACTTAGTCAACTTTCCTAATTAGAGAGTAATAAATCCCAAAAAAATCATGGGAGGTAGAGGTCATTCGATTAAATTAACTCATAAAATTTGGGATTAATTGCCCAAGTAATTAGGGAGTAATTAAGCTAATTACTTTTATAATTAAATTTTAATTAAACCTTAATTAGTATTCAAAATTAGTTAAGATCATTTTTAATTAATTCTCCTCTGAAAAACCTTTAAAATAAATATTTATTTGCATTTTTTTAATATATCAATGATTTTTTATGATTTTTAGAAGTTTTAGCCATTAAAAATGATTAATTAAGCCTAATTAAAGCATAATCTTGTTGGCGCCATGTGGCACACTGATGCACTTCACTTTCCATGTGGCTTGTTGTTGGTTACTTAAAACTTTCAACCATTTTGCGGCGGTAGGCGCTTCTCCTAGTCAATCAGGCGGATGGATATGATTAACCCCATAGCTTAATAAGGTTAAATTAGATCCATCTAGTGGATCTAATCATGACCGTTCATTTTGATCACACAGAATGGACGGTGCGTGATTTAACATCACGCAAATGAGGGAGAATGGAGTTCGTCTGCCATTGTTCACTTGATCTGAGCTTACCCGAGCTAAGATCAACTCTAAAAGGATCCCACCTTCATGATATCGATGAGAGGATCCAATGATCAAGATCACGAGATGCACATTTTTTTCAAAAGCTCCAACCCATTTTGCCTAAGGATCACTTTTGGCGGCATACCTCATCGAACTCAAGGCGGCGGCTCAATGAAGCTTCATCTAGGACAAGCTTCATGAGCGGCTGGTTCAATTCCTTGACGTTCGCTTGGAAGGCCATGGACTGATGATTTGGAGCTTGGCTTTGATTGAAGTCCCACCTCAGGTGCTCAAGAAGGTTGGGAGATGATTCGTTCTTGCTAGAAGAGTCCTAGGAAAGGCAAGGGCAAAGTTAATTTGAGTTTGATGGATAAATTGGGAAGTTAGGTCGAAAGTGGGAGTGTCCTATTTTAGGATGGATGGGAATGACATTTTTTGATCGAAGAATGAGCTTGGGAGCTTAGGGAATGGCTCTGGTAGCTCGTCTTGGGTAGCTAGGGATCTGAGGAATGATTTTTATGTATGTTTGAGTGACAATGAGAGAGTGTATACCCCCCTTCATCTTGATCAGACGGTGGGATCGGGTTTAACTTCTGGTATCCATCATCTCGGGAGTTTGGTGGAAGAGTGAGTTGTCTCTTGGTTGGTTGAAGGAGGTGGATACTAAGGAGGAATCATGGGTGTCCTATGGGTTTCAAATTCTCCAATGGGGAGTGTGGTAATTTCACCTCCCATGGTCATCACCCAACCACCTTGGTCGGTTGGTGTCCTGTGCCTGGTGGACCATTGGGAGAGTACCAAGTTGAATGAATGACCACTTACTTAGTTGTCTCATGTGATGCCCTTGACCCAATGGTAGAATGATCATTTGGCATTGGATTTAATTTGGGCAGATTTAAAATAAGCCAAAAGTGGGTTAGCCCAAGTTTCAAGTCAATTGGAGTTGATTTGGTTAGGTTTGGCTCAATTTGACTCATTTAGGTTAAATTGTGTTAAGCTGGGTCAAGTAGACCAATTGATCAAATTGGGTCAAACCAAGGGTTGGGTTAAGCTCATATGATCATTTGGGATGTTTTGATTCAATTGGTTTCGTTTAGTTTGGCTTAGTTTTGGCTTTGGCTCATTTGAATTCATTTGGGTCAAATGGATTAAGTTGACCAATTTGACCAAATTGGCCAAATTGGCTTGGGTTGGGTGATGGTTTGGGTTATGTTTACCAATTGAAGATGATTATAGGATTTAGTTTCAATTAATTTTGATTTGGTTTTGATTTAGGCCAACTTGAACCTTTATGTCAATTTGGGCTAAGTAGGTCAATTGGGTCCAATCACGGCTTTGGTCAAGTTCAATAATCAATTTGGAATGAACTTGAGCCATTGGTTGCAATCAATTCAGTTTATATTTTAATTTGACCTAATTTAGTCTTTAAGGTCAATTTGGATCAACTTGGGTCAAGAGGACCTATTAGGTTTGGTTTGACTCAATTGAAGGTCAAGTCATTCTCAAATATTGATTTTGATTTAGTATGAATCATTGGTTTCAAGGGATTTAGCTTAGGTTGCAAATTAGCTAGTTTGGATTCATATGGGTTAAGGGGTTGACTTGGTTAAATGACCAAGTTGACTTGGTTTGACCTAATTTTTGATAATTGATCAACCTAGGGTGATCAACAATCATGATGAGAGGTTTTGATGGGCTTGGTTCAATCCAATTTGGGTAGGATTAGAACTTGGCTCAAATAGGTCAAATTGGCCACTTTGGGTCAAGTGGATCAATTGGGTTTTGTTGGTTTGATTTTGGGTTGCGTTTGATTTAGTTGAGTTTATATATGGATTTGGGATTGATATATAATTTCAATTACAATTGGCTTGGGTTAAAATGGGTTTTGGTTCATTTGAACATTTCAAGTCAAAAGGGTTAAGTTGGGTTTGACTTGGGTTGATTTTTGTTTGGCTTGATGATTGTAGACTTCATTTATATTTATGAATATGATTGAAGGCATGATTGATTCATTTAAAAATAAATTAAATTTGGATTTTGGAATGAAAGAATTTGGCTAAGTCCATGGAGTTGAGTCATGTGGCTTAGGTTTGGATTTTTATTTGGTTTGATTTTGTTTTGATGATTTAAATGTATATTTTATTTAAATTTGTGAAAATGAATGAAAATATGATTTATTTATAACAAAATCAATTGAGTTTGACTTGATTTGGATTATGATTTGGCTAAGTTCGTGGGATAGGTCAAGTGGCTTAGGAAGGATTTTGATTTAATAGTTTGATTTAGTTCTGATCATTTGAATGTAGATTTGATTTATATTTTGGAAGATGATTGAAGATATAAATTCATTATGAGAAAATCAATTGATTTTGGATTGATTTGGATTAAGGCCAAGTCCATGGGATAGGTCATATGGCTTAGGAAGAATTCAAGTTTGGATTTGATCAGCTTAAATCATTTAGTTTTGGAATTTTAGTTTGGAATTGGATTTGAATTTTATGTTTGAATTTAAATTGAGGTTTAGTTTGAGAAGGTGAACATGGATTGAATTTGGGTTGTAGGGTAGGTGGATAATTGTAATCCCTAAGGCATAACCTAATCATATGGTTAGCTCATCTTGGTCTTTAGAAGTGTCTTATGACTAGGGAAGTCTTAGTGTCTAGAAGACACCTAAATCTAAGATGGGAAGACTGAATCCACTCCAAAAATGAGGTCAGTAGGTCTTCGGCTCCATAGTGTTGCCCTTGGAGATAGATGAAGAACGAAGTCAAGTTTCACATTATAGACTCGGATACATCATTGAACACTTTGCTTAGGAGACCATGGATACATGAGAATAACATAGTTTCATCCTCTCTATATCAGTGTATGAAGTTCGTGAGAGGTGGAATCATCTATTGTGTCAAAGGAGATCTCAAGCCACTTACAATTCATGAGGTCAGCATAAATGAGGATGTGACTTACTACCTCCTTCAAAATCAACAAGTATATTCTTGTGAACTTGACCAAAGTTTAAAAATAAAAGAAAAAGAAAAAGAAAAAGAAAGAGAAAGAGAAAAAAATAGAGAAGAAAAGAGAAAATAAAAAAGAAAATAAAAGGGAGTGAAAATAGACTTGGAGGAGGAAGTGGAGCCTGACATTCGATTTCACCCACAGTTCATTACTCCATTCGAACATATGGGTAGGATAACCTGACCTCCACTAGGCAGAGGAAGAGGCCAGTTCAAAGCCAGTCTTAGGGGTGGAAAACCTCCTTATTGGCACCCAATAGAAGATATGTCCTAGCTACCAAGAGTACATCTACTATCCATATAGACTTAGAATCTAGTTCATAGGTCTTATATGGTTAGCACACTAGCCAGCTATTCTCAATAGTAGATTCCCATTGGAGGTAACACTTGAGCCAGATAGCGATGAAGACTAGGCTCCAAATCAAAGACTAAGTCTATCCAAGTCTATATGTGAAATAGTTAGGCATCAGTTGGGAACCTTAGCTCTAACCCCACTTTTAGTGTTGCATTTGGAGATAAATGAAGACTGAAGTCAAGTTTCACATTATAGACTCGGATACATCTTTGAATGCTTTTCTTGGGAGACCATGGATACATGAGAATAACATAGTTTCATCCTCTCTAAATCAGTGTATGAAGTTCATGAGAGGTGGAATCATCTATTGTGTCAAAGGAGATCTCAAACCACTTACAATTCACAAGGTCGGCATATATGAGGATGCAGCTTACTACCTCCCTCAAAATCAATAAGTCTATTCTCCTGAACTTGGCCAAAGTTTAAAAATAAAAGAAAAAGAAAAATAAAAAGAAAAAGCAAAAAAAGATAAAGAAATAGAAAAAAAAGAGAAAATGAAAAAGAAAATAAAAGGGAGCGAAAATGGACTTGGAGGAGGAAGTGGAACCTGACATTCGATTTCACCCACAATTCATTACTTCATTCGAACATATGGGTAGGATGACCTGACCTCCACCAGGCAGAGGAATAGGCTAGTTCAAAGCCAGTCCTAAGGGTGGAAAATCTCTTTATTGGCCACCCAATAGAAGATATGTCCCAGCTAACAAGAGTACATCTACTATCCATATAAACTCATAATCTAGTTCATAGATAGGTCTATGTTAGCACACGACACTATTCTCAGTAGTAGATTCCCTTGGAGGTAACACTTGAGCTAGATAGCGATGAAGACTGGGCTCCAAATCAAAGCATAAGTGTATCCAAGTCTATATGTGAAATAGTTAGGCATTAGTCAGGAACCTTAGCTCTAACCCCACTTTTCTCTCAAAAAGCTGAGGGTTTAGTAGTTAAAGAAGCCCCTAAGTCATCCACAGGTGTGAAGACTCAAAGGTTCTTTCTAGGAGCATCATCCTCAAGTCAAGAAGTTGATGTAAAACTTTAGGATGATTCATATAAAGATTTAATATACCTTTTGATTAGTACTTACCTTATTTTCATAATATATTAAAAAAGGGCTAATCCCACATACTTGGTCAAACCACTAGTTAGACTACTTCGATATAATATGGAAGAACAAATGCAAAAGCCCTCAATCAAGATTGGGACTAGGAATCGGTATAGAGGGTCCAGTCGATGATAACGACTATTGCTAACTCATCACCAATCATTTGGAATCTGATAGGTTCTTTTCAAATCATATTAACTCATATGAAGAGCTATGCTTAGAAATTTTAGATGATCCAAATGATTTTTATGTCAAAGATGCACTGCCAAGGTTCAAAGAAGAGATCAAGTCAACCATTGATGAGCTCAAGAAAATCAACTTAGGAACTGAAGAAGATCCACGCCCAACATACAGCAGTTCTTTATTGAATGAATTTAAAACTAATGACTTAGTTAAGCTATTGACTGAGTTTAAGGACTGCTTTGCATGGAGTTATGAAGAGATGACTAGATTGGCTCTTAATGTAGTGGTCCATAAACAAGCAATAGAGCCTAGTGCTAACCCTATCAAGCAAGCTCCTAGATGCATGCGATTAGACATAAAACAATAGGTCATTTATGAAGTTAAGAAACTGATCAATGTTAGCTTCATCCAGGAAGAAAAATATCATACATGGTTAGCCAGCGTCATCCCAGTTAATAAAAAGAATGGCCAAATTATCATATGTATTAATTTTAAGGATTTAAATAAGGTGTGTCCAAGATGAATTTCCACTACCAATCAGGCGATGGAGGACATTGCCTCATCATGTAGTCTTCTCTTTCATGGATAGGTCATGGATATAACCAAATAAAGATCCCAAGATAAAAAAGAAACACTACTTTAGAACCCTAATATCTATTGCTATAAGGTCATGTCCTTTCTTAAAATGTCATGTACATACCAAAGATTAAATCCTTGGGTTTATTGTCCATGTGCATTTAGTAAGAAATTCTTTGGGTTTATTGTCCGACATTAGGGAATCAAATTGATCTGAGAAGTTCAAGGCGATATTAAATTCCAACTAAAGTTTAACTCAACTCATATCATTCCAAGGCGATTACATATCTAAGATGCTTTATTTCCAACCTATTGAGAAGGTCACCATTCTCATTGTCAAAAGGATGCCAAGTTCAAGTGGGATGACAAGTGTGAGCATGCCTTCATACCAAGCATCACGATGGCGCCCTTATAGCCTATCAGCAAGCCACCATACTTTATCTTCGTGTTGAATAACTCCCGTGCTTTGTTTCAATCATGATGAAGGAAGGAAAATGCACTCTAACACCTCAATTGTCTAATCCCATGAAGCTAATTATCCACCTATTGAAAGGATTGCCTAGCAAATCTTTACATCCCAAAGCTAAACACTACATGATTCCTCTGAACTTAATCTCTAGGATCAATCCACTTAGTATATGACATATTATCTATCCAAATGGTTGGCATGATGGTTCATGATCCTCTCACAATTTGACATTACCTTCATACCTCTTGGTGAAAGGACAAGCACTAGTGGTCTTAGCCACCCACTTCAAACTCTGTGATGATCTCCTAATGAACAAATCATGAACTTAGGGGATACTAACATTCACTGGTGGGAGATGTACTTTGATGGTGCGGCTTCCTCTAAAAGAGGAGAAAAACCACAATCTGTTATTCTAGGAAAAGCAGGGGTAAGAATAGTTCTCTTAACTCCATACTACAATGTGATGAGATTCACATATCATCTGTCCAATCCTTGCACTAACAATGAAGCTGAGTGTAAGGCTCTGATTTTAAGTCTAGACTTAGCTATTACTCTAAGCATCCAGAACATCAACATCTTCATGGGTTCTAAACTAATTATCAACCAAATCGTTGGGTCCTATAAGGTTATAAAGCCCAAGCTCCATCACTACCACAAGTACCATAAAGTTATTAGCCCAAATGAGGTTACCATTTATAAGATTCCCGAGGAAAGAATGTAATGATATGCTTTAGCCAAGATTTCCAAGGAGCTAGTATGTCTGGAGCATGAGCCCATATTAATAAAGTTCCAAAATAAATTCCACCATTATGAATAAAGTTACCTATTATGAATAAAGTTCCAAAATAAAGTTACCTATTATGAATTTGGCCAAAATTAAGTCCATTATGAATAAAGTTCCAAAATAAGTTCCATATTAATAAAGTTACCTATTATGAATTTGGCCAAATTCCACCATTTTAAAGTCTAAATCAACATTTTTATAAATAATGCTAGTGCATGCTCGACTGCATGATTGTAAAATACTAAAAGAATTTAAAATGCGTAGAATATATTATCATATATGTTGCTATACTATGCTACAACATATAATATTTATTTTGAACATAAAATCCTACTTTAAACTACAAGTGGCATAGACCTTTGGTACTACAACCTTATCATCGATTTATTAAATCAATATTTTATGATTTTATTAATATAGACTATGCACCATAATATACTAAAACATTTTAAAACATCTTATAACATCCAACACATCATATGTGCTCAAATATATGATGCTACATTATCTTATAATATATGATAATATAATATGATTTAGGGTTAGGGTTTAGGGTAGTGAAACCTCTAACAGTCAAGAGAAAGTCTCTTGAAGACATTATCTTTAGCTATCATAACTATGTTAGGATTAGGTCATTCTTTAGATCTACTCCTAATGAAATCTTCATTCAAGGTTTAAGGTTTAGGGTTTAAAGTTATTTTAGGGTTTAGGGTTTATGATTTAGGGTAGTATGTTTAATGGTTTTGGGTTTATGGTTTTAGGGATTAGGGTTTAGGTTTTAGGTTTAGGGTTTGGGGTTTTAAGATTTAGGGTTTTAGGTTTATTTATAGTTAGGTTTAGTTTAGGAGTTTAGGTTTATAGTTTAGTGTTTAAGGTTTAAGTTTGTAGCGTTTATGGTTTAGGGTTTAAGGTTTAAGTTTTAGGTTTAGGGTTTAAGTTTTAGTTTAGTTTAGGGTTTAGGTTTAGGGTTTAAGGCTTTTTTAATAGAGAACAAATTGATTCAACATTTATTCCTTTGATTTCATCAACCAAGTAGCACAAGTTTTAAGAGCGATGACATAGATCAAAATGAGCTATAGCAAATCAAAACCTCATGATAAGTAGAACCATCTCTACTTGTAAAAATTAAGTAGCAGTTCATTCTTCATTTCTCCAGTTATAAACACCCCACCTCTCAAAGCGGGATCCAACATATCCCTGATCTCTTACCACCACCATGGTAACCTCTATCACTCTCCCACCTCCATAACATTTGCTGACAACCACCTTCATATCAGACCACCAGATCCCCCCACCACAATCATAGTACAGCCTCCACATTTTCCTGTGATAGACTTCTAGTTGATGGTGATGTTCCTGCCATCAAGGTTCTATCCATTCTTAGGGTTTAAGGTTAGTTTAGGGTTTAGGGTTACTTTATTATTAAGGGTTTAGGGTTTAGGTTTTAGGTTTTGGGGATTAGGGTTGTAGGTTGTAGGTTTTAAGGTTTAGGGTTTAGGGTTTATGGTTTTAGGGTTTAGGCTTTAGGGTTTGGGGTTTTAGGGTTTAAGGTTTAGGGTTTATGGTTTAAGGTTTAGGGTTTGTGATATAGGGTTTAGAATTTAGGGTTTATGGTTTTAGGGTTTAGGGTTTAGGGTCTAGGGTTTAGGGTTGTAGGTTTAGTGTTGTACTTTTATGGTTTTGGGTTTAGGGTTAGTTTTAGGGTTTAGGGTTTAATTACTAGGATTCATTTAAGCATTCTTTTAATTAAGTAAAATATTTAGGTTTTATTTAGTTTATTTTGTTTATTTGAGTTTATTTTATATTTTATTTTTATTTATTTTAGTTTATTTATTTTAGGTTTATTTATTTTAGTTTAGGTATTTTATTTTAGTTTATTTTTTAGGTTTAGGTTTGTTTTTACTTAAGTTTTATTTTTATTTTATTTTGTAGGTTTAGGTTTTATTTTTTTCATTTTAGGTTTATGTTTAGATTTTCATTTTATTTTTTTAGGTTTATTTTTTAGGTTTTATTTTTTAATTTAGGTTTAGGTTTATTTTTAGTTTATTTAAGTTTATTTAGGTTTAGGTTTAGGTTTTATTTATTTTAGTTTAGTTTATTTTATTTTATGTTTAGGTTTATTTTATTTTTATTTTAGGTTTAGTTTCTTTTTAATTTAGGGTTTAGGTTTTATTAATTTTATTTTTTGGTTTATTTTTTAGTTTTAGGTTTTTATTTAGTTTTTATTTTATTTTAGTTTAAGTTTATTTTATTTTTATTTTAAATTTAGTTAATATTTTATTTAGGTTTTTTATTTTTTAGTTTAGTTTAGGTTTTTATTTCCTTTATTTTAATTTAGTTTTTATTTTTGTTTTATTTTTATTTTATATTTAGGTTTAGGTTTAGGTTTAAGTTTAGGTTTTAGTTCATATTTTTATTTCATTTTGGTTTAGGTTTTCTTATTTATTTTATATTTGGGTTTTATTTAGTTTAGGTTTAGGTTTTTAGCTTTTTAGGATTTAGGGTTTAGGCTTTATGGTTTAGGGTTAGTTTAGGGTTTAGGGTTCGTGATTTAGGGTTTAGGGTTTTAGTTTTAGTTTAGGGTTTACGTTACGATTTTTTTTTAACAAAAACAAATTAAGATTCAACATTTCCTCTTTTCGATTTCATTAAACAAGTAGCACACCAAGTTTTTTAAGACATAAGCGATGACATAGATAAAAAATGAGCACCGATAGAGCAGACCAAAAACCTTAGATAAGTAGAACCATCCCTACTGTAAACATAGTTCAATATGCAGTAGATTGGGTTAGCCATTCTTCAGTTTCTCCAATTCTCATCAAAATCATCCCCGCCTCTTGAGTAGCAGGATCTGCCATCATATCCCCAATCTCTCCCTCCGCCACCACCATGATTGTAACCTCCATCACTCCGCTAGCATCCATAACCACCACTACTCCATCCACCACCTCCATATCCACCAGCACCTCCAAATCCTCCACTACCACTGTGATAATTACCCGCCTTTCCATCACGGATCTTAGCCATTATGATGTTCCTACCATCATCATTCTTAGGTTTAGTTTAGGGTTAGTTTAGGGTTTTTATTATTTTGGGTTTAGATTTATGGTTTATTTTTTAGGGTTTAAGTTTAGTTTAGGGTTTTTTTGGGTTTTTATGGTTTTGTTTAGGGTTTAAGGTTTTATTTAGGTTTAGGGTTTAGGGTTTAGGGTTTTTTTAGAGTTTAGGATTTTTAGGGTTTTTTAGAGTTTAGGGTTTTAGGGTTTAGGTTTTAGTTTAGGTTTTTTAGTTTAGGGTTTAGGGTTTAGGTTTTTTGTTTAGGGTTTTAAGTTTAGGTTTTTTAAAATTAATACAAGGTTTAGGTGTTTAGTTTATTTTTTATTTATTTGAGTTTATTTTATTTTTATTCTTATTTGAGTTTATTTTTTTTATTTTTTTTATTTAGTTTAGTTTATTTTAAGTTAATTTATTTTAGTTTAGGTTTTTTTTATTTTAGTTTATTTTTTAGGTTTAGGTTTGTTTTTTAAGTTATTTTATTTTTTATTTTATTTTTAGGTTTAGCTTTTTTATTTTTTTAATTTTAGGTTTAGGTTTATTTATATTTTATTTTTAGGTTTAAGTTTTAGGTTTTATTTTGGGTTTATTTTTTAGGTTTTATTTTTAGTTTAGCTTAGGTTTATTTTTAGTTTATTTTATTTTATTTACTTTAGGTTTAGGTTTAGGTTTAGGTTTTATTTATTTATTTTTAGTTTATTTCTGTTTAGTTTAAGGTTTATTTTTTTATTTATTTTATTTTTATTTTAGGTTTAGGTTTTTTTTAGTTTAAGGCTTAGGTTTTATTTTGTATTTATTTTTAGGTTTTATTTTTAGGTTTATTTTTTAGGTTTAGGTTTCTATTTATTTCTTATTTTATTTTATTCTAGGTATATCTTACTTTTTATTTTACGTTTAGTTTTTATTATATTTAGGTTTTTTATTCTTAGGTTAATTTTATTTTTTGTTTAGTTTAGGTTTTTATTTATTTTATTATAGTTTATTTTAATTTTTAATTTTATTTTATTTTTTGGTTTAGGTTTAGGTTTTAATTTAGGTTTTTAATTTATTTTATCTTATTTATTTTATTTAGGTTTAGGTTTTTCTATTTATTTTATTATTAGGTTTTATTTAGTTTAGCTTTTTTGGTTTTTTTAGGATTTTACATGGTTTAGAGTTTAGGTTTAGGTTAGGTTTTTTTGGTTAGGGTTTAGGTTTTAGGTTTAGGGTTTAGGGTTTAGGGATTAGTTTTGGTTTAAGTTATTTTAGTTTAGGGTTTAGGTTTAGGGTTTAGGGTTTTTTATGGTTAGGGTTTTATGTTAGTTTACAATTTTGGTTTAGGTTTTATTTGGCTTAGGTTTAGTTTGTTTTTTTAGGGTTTATGGTTTTAGGGTTTAAGATTAGCTTAGGTTTAGTTAGTTTAGGTTTATTTTATTTTTTTTTATTTATTTATTTTATTTTCTTTATTTTTTATTTTTTTTTTTTATTATTTATTTATTTTCAATTTAGTTATATTTTATTTATTTTACTTTAATTTATTTTATTAGTTTATTTATTTTATTTTTTTAGGTTTAGGTTTAGGTTTTAGTTTAGGTTTATTTTATTTTTTTACTTTTTTTTATTTAGGTTTAGGTTTTATTTATTTTATTTTTAGGTTTTATTTAGTTTAGGTTTAGTTTTTTATTTAGGGTTATCTTTAGGTTTAAGGTTTAGGGTTTAGGGTTTTAGGATTTATGGTTTAGGGTTTAGTTTAGGGTAAGTTAGGGTTTAGGGTTTAGGTTTAGTTTTAGTTTAGTGTTTAGGCTTTAGGGTTTAGAGTTTTATTTTATGGTTTAGGGTTTAAGATTATTAGGTTTTTAGTTTAGGGTTTAGTTTAGGTTTTAGGTTAGGTTTGTTTAAGGTTTTATTTAGGTTTAGTTTTGGTTTAGGTTTTAGGGTTTAGGTTTGGATTTAGGGTTATAGTTTTTTTATTTATATATTTAGGGTTTAGTTTTGGATTAGTTTATGGTTTAGTTTAGGGTTTAGAGTTTATTTAGGTTTTTTTATTTAAGTTTAGGGTTATTTTTTTAGGTTTAGGGTTTAAGATTTATAGTTTGGTTTAGGATTATTTTTTTTTTTTAAGAATGTTTAGGTTTATTTAGTTTATTTTTATTTATTTCTTTATTTAATTTTAATTTTTATTTAGGTTTTCTTTTTATTTTTTATTTAGTTTATTTTATTTATTTTAGGTTTATTTTAGTTTAGGTTTTTTATTTTAGTTTATATTTTATGTTTAGGTTTTTATATTTTATTTTTAGTTTAGTTTATTTTTTATTTTATTTTTTTAGGTTTAGGTTTTATTTTATTATTTTAGGTTTATGTTTAGGTTTTATTTTATTTTTTAGGTTTAAGTTTAGGTTTTCATTTATGTTTATTTTTATTTTTTTTTTAGTTTAGGTTTAGTTTATTTTAGTTTATTTTATTTTATTTGTTTAGATTTAGTTTTTTATTTTAGTTTAGGTTTAGGTTTTATTTAGTTTAGTTTAGTTTATTTTAGGTCAGGTTTATATTTATTTTATTTTTTTTATTTTACGTTTAGGTTTTTTTTAGTTTAGGGTTTAGGTTTTATTTAAGTTTATTTTTAGGTTTTTTTTTAGGTTTAGATTTTTATTTAGTTCTTATTTTATTTAGGGTTTTGTGCCACCATCCTTCAAGATCTTTGATGGTAGTGAGAACCCATAATAACATAATGCACATTTAGAGGTTTGTTACAGGTAGAAGACTCATCTTCACCTTTTTTCTTAGTAGTGTTGCATTTGATTGGTACCTCAAACTGCCTAATGATTCAGTGAAGACTTTGGCTGAGTTGGAGCACCTCTTCATCAAGAGTTTTGTTGGAGCTCACCAAAGGGTAAATGTAAATGACCTCATTATAGAGAAATAGAAACTCAACGAGTCCCTTGTTGATTACATTCTCAGTGGCGTTTAGCATGAAATGTGAACCTCTTAATAGCATGCCATTGAGATTCTTTTCAAGAATTTCCATGGCTTGCCTTCATGTAGGGATTTACTATCAAACATTTGAAATTAATCAATAAGGAGGCTAACTTTACAAGAGGAAGCCAAATAGTTGCCATTTCTTTCTAGGCAAACACGAGAAGGTGTTCGAGAAGAATCCATGGATAGTTATGTCAGGATAGGAAGCAGCCAGTTAGTATGAGAGACTAAAAGCACCTCCTTGCCACCTCCTTCCATCACCTGACCATCATACTAGCAGCCACCATAATGACAATTTTGACCACACTACCTAGCAATGGTATTCATATCTATCGCAAGGTAGCTACTTTTCACCTACTCTTTTCGATAGATTGAATAATTCATATTCATTCAACAAGGAGGTTGTTAGGAAATCTTTATGAATCTCTTAAGGAACGACTTTATTAGCTAAGAGGGGAGAAGTGGGCAAGAGCGATGATCCTAGCTATTGCCCCCCATGTTAGACAATGTCTTAAAAGATTGTATCACTTTTAAGGGAAGAGCATTATAAGTTGAGAGACATAGTTATCCATGAATACTTATTAAAGCAACCATCCGTTCATTTAGAGTAATCCTGGGATACTTGTGATCTTCTTAAGACCAAAGTTAGGATATCTCCCCATCTCAAACCTCTAAGAAGATCATTTCTAAGATCAGAGCTTTCCTTGCGGTGCCAAGTAGCTCAAACCTCCAACACTAGAAAGGTTGCTAGTTACAGGACAACTCAGGAGGGTGACAGGAATATGACTCACCATACTTGAGAGATAGTCAGTTATCATAAGTCAGTATACTCCACCTAGACTACCATCTTATGCTAGCTCCTCCTCTAGATGCAGTGTTGAATCTATGGATAATGGCACTAAACCCCTTACTCTACTTTTGATTTATCATGTATCACCCAAAATAAATTAATGAAGTAAGATGATTCTACTTATATATTGTCTACAATGCTCTTGATTTTATTCTTATTGAAATCTCTCAGTCTAAAAAAATAATAGCTCTAGTAGTTTCATCCATTCTTTTGAAAGGTGACTATCCTTCTTTGAATCAATGTTCACTCTTGAGATTGACTTGGAGTCTGACTCGAGGATCCCATAGGAGAAGATGTAGGTATGCCCATGAGAAGGTAGACCTTTCCACTCATCATTCCAGAAGTCACAAGTCAACCTACATGATGGCAAAGTTCTACCTTAAGGTAGCACCTCGGATAAGGTAAGCAAGTTAGTAGTTCTAGCAAGCAGATATCCAATCCATAGAACACTCCACCCATGGATATTCTTGTGGAGGACCAAGCTAGAGTTGATTATAATGTCCTAGTTCACCTTAGAAAGTTTCCAGCTAAGTTAAGCATATATGATTCCCTTGTCTTATCCAAAGA
Source organism: Cymbidium sinense (assembly GCA_021442155.1). Taxonomy (NCBI): domain Eukaryota; kingdom Viridiplantae; phylum Streptophyta; class Magnoliopsida; order Asparagales; family Orchidaceae; genus Cymbidium; species Cymbidium sinense. The sequence goes on along the minus strand of CM038214.1, from coordinate 218,232,730 downwards.
GATGAGGGAATCTCTAATCAAGGCCTTACTTGATCTAGAGATATGCTTAGCTCAGTTGACTGTTAATAAAGAGGAGGCATGCCACTCGAAGGACATCTTAGAAGTCACATTGAGTGATGAAGACATACTTCTAGGGACGACTGAGCACAATAGCCTCTTTACATTACAATGGATGTTGGCATACAGCTATCCAGTTAGTTGACCCTGTGTATCACTCAACATTATGAGTCTAAACTTCGCTTGAGAATCTTGTCCCACTCAAAAGAAACAATGATGTTGAGAGGATTCAATGAACAATGAGAGGGCCATGTGGTGTTTATTTTTTTGGATGTATGAGGTACTTTTGAGGCGATTGACTATAACATTGCGGTATGATGTACTATCTCAAAAGAACCACATGGCTAATCATGTAATAAGGACTCTAGCAAGAGTCTTTGAATGTACTTGAGATTTTTTCCTACTTTACATGAATGAATAAAGTAGGGTTTATATTAAACCAAGTTCTTAGTTCCATGGAGCTCCTCATAGTTAATTACATCTTAAAATGAAATTTCTTAAGAATACTCATGATTAAAGTAGACAATTATCATCTCCAAAGATTTCAAGGTTAGACTATCAAAGGATTGGCTGTATTCTAAAGATCAATTGGGAAAGTTCAAGAAGGAGACTTGTTTTTGAAATCCAAATGAAATAAGTAGGAAATGCTTATGATACTAAGAAGCTTAGTGAGCATTCCAATCTATCTATGGTTGGGCTTATAATTTTGAAGTTGAGGAGATTTATATATTTTGAGTTGAAATTTAATTAGATTAGTTTACAATCCACCAATACAAGGTTGTGGGAATGCCAGGGTGAGGATTTATGCTTATTGAAGGAAATAGCTACATGGATCCTAAATATAGGAGCTTTAGTAAGCATGACTTAAATCTAGCGGCAGACATGTAAGTTTACATCCATAAGAGAGAATAAACTATTTGATTTCTAGACTTATAACCACCTGGAGTGGCTTCCAGTAACTCCTCCAATAATTTTAAAACCATTTAGTCTAGTCTTATGAATTGCATGATAGCTAGGGTAGTTATTTAATTAGAAAATAACTAAAGTCCTAAACACACTCCTAAGAGACTAGAGCATGAGTGGTATGAGCATATGACTTAATATATAGATGCAAAATCTTTTCAAATTTTATTTCATTTTAGACACATCATTTTGACAGAGTATTTAGGATTTCTTATTCCTAAATGCATGATAAAATAGGTTATTGGTCAAATCAGCTAGAAGAAGGTGCTCTTATAAGGGATGCCCTCTTGTCAAGCATTCCTTTATCGTGCAAGGATGGATATCCTTCATGTTCAAGAGAGAAAGAATATGCATGCATGATGTGAAACATACAACCATACAACTAAGGGGTTGCTAAATCTTTTAATTATTTTATTTATGTCTTAGGCTTTATGATGAGATTATGAGTTGTTTAAAATTTAGTTATGAGTGATTAGTTGGGTAGAAAAGTTATTTTTATCCTAAGAGCTAATCATATCATCACATTAAAGCATCAATCATTTAATAAATAATGAAAAGTTGTCTAATGCATAATGCAAACATAACATCAACAATTATATAAACTATCATAAAGAATAAAAAAGGGGTGGTCAACATACAACAAAGAGAGAAAAGATGAGTAGCGAGCTCACCTTATACAACCTAGAATATGAAAGAATAATTATAATTATATTAAATTCGGGGTCTTCTTTCTTAATATCTCCATTTGATTTGGTTCCTTCTTTGATTTGGATGGTGCTTGCTTCAAAGGCATCATTGCACCCAGAGAAAGCTTTCAGCTCATCCTAATCCCTTAGCACTAATCCTAATTCTATTGCAAAATTATATTTATGGGAAAAGTAAATCTAACTACACCACAAAATAGATGTTAGCTAAATATACATATAATCCCAAGTTGTATTTATAATTTGAGTTAGTACCCACACATGGTAATTAAGCCCTGTCCTAACTTGGATTATGCTTAAGGATTTAACAACCAAGAGCATTCACATTTATTTTTAAGCATCTCTTAAGCATAATCCCCTAGAAAACATGATTAGGTAATATTTTTCCTATCATCTCATGAAGCATACACCCTAACATCAATCTAAATACATCATAAAACAAACATGCATCATCATACACCATCCTAACTTAGAGCTAGAAGTGGTGACTTAATTCTAATGTGTATTAAGGCATGTGTTCTTGTTGTTGGGCATTAGTGTTGTATTTTCTAAGTGTAGATGGATTCAATTTAACATGAAAGGTTGATTTCACTTGAAGTAGTTTAAGATTTGAGAATTTTAATTTTGTGTTTTCTTTTGTTTCATTTGATTACACTTAGCAACAAGTGTTATAAAGAGAGAAAAAAGATTTTCTCTTTCATCCCTACCTTAAGTCACTTTCTAAAGTATATTAATTTGATTTAGTTCTCTTTAGTGAATGGCTTATTAAATGATTTAATTAATCTAAGTTTAGGTTCACTTTAAATAATCTATTCAAAATGAAAGGCATCTTAAGATTAATTTAATTGAATTACTACTACATGACATATATGAAATCATTCTTTTCCATCACATGTAATATGCATATGATTTAATCCTAAGTGTATCTATACATGCAACATATTTTAGCACTAAATGTTTAGAATTTATATTTTATTTGATTGAATTATTTAAAAATATTAATTTAAAACTTTATCCAAATTCTTATACAAAAGGACATAATGAAATTAAATAGCATGTCTTGTTAAAATAAGAAGTGAGGTAATCAAATGACCTCCTTGGAGCTAGCTAAAGCCTCATATTCTCGGGATGTCAAATATACCCATTTGCATTCAAACATATGTAAATTTGTATACATGAACATAGGAAGTAAGCTCCAAAATATAATTATTAATTCACTTAGTCAATTATGAATGCATGCAATTTTAATGTAAAATGGGATTTTCATTCACTAATCACATATACATATACATGTACAAAGATATAGGCAAGTGTGTATATTGTTAAAGAAGTAGGTAATCAAATGACCTCCTTGGAGCTAACTAAAGCCTCATATTCAGGGATGTTTATATACTTGCTTTTCTTGGACACACATGGATGTATACATAAATGAGGGAAAGAAAACCATGCAAGATTATATATTTTTTATTGAATCATTTATATATTTGAATTAAAGCTCTATCAAATTTAATGTTGAAATACATAAGAATGAAATCAAATGTGCGTCTTTGTTGTTAAACTAGGGAAGTGAGGTAATCAAATGACCTCCTTAGGGCTAGCTAAAGCGTGTTCCGGGATGTCTAGACTATATACCCATTACCATTCAATCTTTATAAATCAACACGAATAGAGGAAAAAGAACTCAACATTCATACACTTAATATAAGAACATGCATTCTTATGTATTTATAATTATAATCATAACACATTATTATTCATTTATAAGCTTCTGAAAAATATATTTGGATTTAATAGTGATAATAGCCACACATATATTAAATTAAATCAACACATGCAAGCTTACATAAAATAAATCCATTTTATTTTACTTGATTTTGAAAAGATGGATGCATGAATTCAAATGACATACCAAATTTAACATGATTGGAAGAGGACAATCAAATATAAGCATGTGATTCATTCAACCAAACTAGTTCTTAAGGACAATCAAATCAAATAAGATTATTTAAAGCAAAAGCTTCTTTATTAATTAAGTTTTGGATTTGATTTTATTTAAAGAGGAAGAGAATCATTACTTGTATTTTAAACCCATTCCACATTAGTGATTTGATTTAATTTAAGGAAATGTAATTAAGTTTATTTTATGGGTTAATTAAGTTGAACCCTTAATTAAATGAATTAATTACCCTTACATGTCACCTTAAAGTAATTAACTAAATAATTATGAGACAACATGATATGCATGGAAAATAAACTTGCAATGATCCTAGAAAATAATTGGTAAGATTAAGGGACTTAATTAATTACTCTTATGGTTTTCCCACATGTGGACTAAACATAATTTCATTAAACTCCTTTAGGTTATTAAACACCTAAAAATCTACCTCATGATTTAATTAATTAAAGTATGATGTGATTATGATTTTGATTTAATTAAGTGATTTAATTAATTAGTTAAATCTTAATTAATTTGAAAGGGTGAAATGAACTTAGGGAAAGGGGTCCCAACCCTATTCCTTAGTTCACTTACTAATGAACAATGAATAATAAACTTAATTAACCAATTTACTATTCATGGGATTAATTAATCATTAATTAACTTAAAAGAGTAGTTAAGGTTTAATTAGTCAATTTTCTAATTAAGTGATCAATAAATCCCAAGAAAATCATGGGAGGTAAAGGTCATCCCATTAAATTAACCACAAAATTTGGGATTAATTGCTCAAGTAATTGAGTGATTAAGCTAATTAATTTTGTAATTAAACCTTAATTACTATTCAAAATTAGTTAAGATCATTTTTAATTAATTCTCCTTTGAAATACCTTTAAAATGAGTATTTATTTGCATTTTTTTTTCTCTATGATGTTTTATGATTTTAGAAGTTTACCATTAAAATGATTAATTAAGCCTAAAAATAATCTATTGATGCCATGGCATGCTACGCACATGCTACGTGTGGCAGCAGGATGGTTACTTAAAACTTATCTAACATGGCATGCTTTCTCTTCTGTCATTCGATCACAACTTAATAGGTTTAAATCAGATTGATCTAGTGGATCTAATCATGACCATCCATTCTGATCACGCAGAACGAATAGTGCACGATCTGACATCACATGATTGAGGGAGAATGGAGTCCGTCTACCATTACTCACTTGATCTTAGCTTACCTGAGCTCAGATCAACTCCAAAAAAGTCCCACACATTCATGACATCGATCGGAGGGGATCTAACTATCAATATCACATGAGATGAAAGTTTTCTTGAAACACCTCCAACCCATTTTTGCCTAAGGATCAATTTTGGAAGCATACCTCATCAGAGCTCAAGATTGATGGCTTGAACAATTGAGGAAACTTTATTTAGTGAAGCACTTGAGCAGAATTGGATCAATTCCTTGATGTTCTCAAAGGCCATGATGATGATTTGGAGCTTGCTTTGATCAAGTCCCACCTCTCAAGCTTGGGAGATGATTCCTTCTTGCTCGAAAAGGCCTAGGGAAGGTGCGTACAATGTTAATTTGAGTTTGATAGAGAAATGGGGAAGTCAGGTTAGAAATGGGAGTGTCCTATTTTGGGATAGACGGGAATGGCATTTTTTGATCGAGGAATGAGCTTGGGAGCATATGAAATGGCTCTAACAACTTATCTTGGGTAGCTAGGGCTCTAAGGAATGATTTTTGTGTTGTTTGAGTGGAAATGAGGTGTATACCCTTCATCTTGATATAATGGTGGGATCGTGTTTGACTTCTAATGATCGACCATCTCAAGAGTCATGGTGGTAGGGAGGAGGTGAGTTGGCTTGGTTGGTTGAAGGTGGAGGTGGCCAAGGAGGAATCATGGTGTCCTATGGGTTTCAAATGCTTCAATGGGAGGGTGAGGTGATTTCACCTCCCATGGTCATAAGACCCAACCACCCCAGGTTGGGCATGTCTAGGTTCTAGGTGGACCATTGGGAGAGTGGCCAAGGAATAAAAATGACCACTTACATTGGTGATTTGTCTCTTGTGATGCCCTTGACCCAAGGGTAGAATGATCATTTGGCATTGGATTTGATTTGCGTAGATTTAGAATTAGCCAAAAGTGGGTTAGCCCAAATTTTAAGTTAATTGGCATTGATTTGGTTATGTTTGGCTTAATTTGACTCATTTAGGGCAAATTGGGTTAGGTTGGGTCAAGTTGACCAATTGTTAAATTAGGTCAAACCAAGGTTTGGGTCAGGTTCATATGATCATTTGGGATATTTTGGTTCAATTGGTTTGATTTAGTTTAGCTAAGATTTGATTTTGGCTCATTTGAATTCATTTAGGTCAAATGAGTTAAGTTGAAAATTTTGACCAAATTGACAAAATTGGCCAAATTGGCCAAATTGGCTTGGGTTGGGTGTTGGTTTGGGTTTAGTTCACCAACTGAAGATGATTGTAGGCTTTGGTTTCAATTAATTTGGATTTGGTTTTGATTTAGGCCAACTTGAACCTTTAGGTCAATTTGGGCTAAGTAGGAATTGGGTCCAATCATGGCTTTGGTCAAGTTCAACAATCAATTTGAACTTGAGCCATTGGTTGCAATCAATTTGGTTTATATTTTGATTTGACAATTTGGTCTTTTAGGTCAGTTTGGGTCAACTTGGGTCAAGAGGGCTAATTGGGTTTGGTTTGACTCAATTGAAGGTTAAGTCATATTCAAATATTGATTTTGATTTGGTATGAATCATTGGTTTCAAGTGATTTGACTTAGGTTGAAATTTGGCTAGTTTGAGTTCATATGGGTTTCGAAGTTGACTTGGTCAAATGACCAAGTTGACTTGGTTTGACCAAATTTATGAAAATTGATCAACTTAGGGTGATTAATAGTCATGATGGGAGGTTTCGATGGGCTTAGTTCAATCCAATTTTGGTAGGATTAGAACTTGGCTCAAATAGATCAATTGGTCACTTTGGGTCAAGTGGACCAATTGGGTTTAGTTGGCTTGAGTTTGGGTTGAGTTTGATTTAGTTGAGTTTATATATGGATTTGGGTTGATATATAAATTCAATTACAATTGGGTTCAAATGGGTTTTGGTTCATTTGAACATTTCAAGTCAAAGGTTAAGTTGGGTTTGACTTGGGTTGATTTTGGTTTGCTTGAAGATTGTAGATTTCATTTATATTTGTGAATATGATTGAAGGTATGATTGATTCATGAGAAAATTAATTGAATTTTGGTTTTGGAAGGAAGGAATTTGACTAAGTCCATGGAGTTGGGTCATGTGGCTTAGGTTTGGATTTTGATTTGGTTTGATTTAGTTTTGATGATTTAAATTTATATTTCATTTAAATTTGTGAAGATGATTGAAAATATGATTGATTTGAGAAAATCAATTGAGTTTGACTTGATTTGGATTAGATTTGGCTAAGTCCATGGGATAGGTCATATGGCTTAGGAAGGGATTTAGTTTTGATTTGTTTTGATCATTTGAATGTAGATTTGATTTATATTTGAAAAGATGGTTGAAGATATAAATTGATTATGAGAAAATCAATTAATTTTGGATTAATTTGGATTAATATTTGGCTAAGTCCATGGGATAGGTCATATGGCTTAGGAAGGGTTTCAAGTTTGGATTTGATCATGGGATTCAATCATTTGGTTTTGATTTGGGTTTGGATTTGGATTTGATGTTTGAATTGAACTTGAGGTTTGGTTTGAGAAGGTGAACATGGATTGGATTTGGGTTGGATTACCCTAATCAGGTGTCTGGTCAACCCACTGTCTTTAACCCCAGTTAAGTGTTACTAAGTGTTAGAAGTGTCTTATGGCTAGAGAAGTCTTAGTGTCTAGAAGACTCTAAGTCTAAGATGGGAAGATTGAATCACACTCCAAAAGTGAGTCAAGCCTTAGGCTCCATAGTGTTGCCTTGGAGATAGATGATTGGAAGATCAGCAAGTTTCACATTATAGACTTCGATACATCTTTCAACGCTTTGCTTGGGAGACCATGGATACATGAACAATATAGTTCCATCCTCTCTACATCTTGTAAGTTTGTGAGAGGTGGGATTGTCTACTTGTGTCAAAGGAGATCAAGCCATTATAGTTCAGAGGTCATATATGAGGATGCTTACTACCTCCCTCAAAATCAACAAGTCTATTCTTGTGAACTTGGCCAAAGTTTAAAAATCAAATAAAAAGAAAATGAAAAAGAAAAGGAAAGAGAAAAATAAAGAGAAAAGAGAAAATGAAAAAGAAAATAAAAGGGAGTGAAAATAAACTTGGAGGAGGAAGTGGATCCTAACATTAGATTTTACCCACAGTTCATTACTTAATTCAAACATATGGGTAGGAAAACACCTCCACCGTAGAGAAGAGGGTTAGAGGCAATCCTGGTGGAAAACCTCCTTATTGGCCACCCAGAAAAATATATCCCAGTACCATAGATGAGTCTTATATGGTTAGTATGCAGCTCTTCTGTAGATTAGAGGTGACACTTGAGCAGATAGTGATGAAGACGGCTCCAGCAAAGCATAAGTGTATCCAAATCTATATGAAATAGTTAGGCATCGGTTGAGGGCTTAGCTCTAACCCACTTTCCCCTCAAAAAGGGTTTGGTAGTTAAAGCTAAGTCATCACAAGTGTGAAGACTCAGAGGTTCTTTAGGAGCATCATCCTCAAGTCAAGAAGTTGATAGAACTTGAGGATGATTCATATAAAGATTTAATAGAATTATCTTTCGATTGGTACTTTCCTTATGTTCATAATTTAGAAAAGAAAGGGTTAATCCTACATACTTGGTCAAAGTGCAGTCGATTACTTAAAGAATATGGATGAACAAATGCAAAAGCTCTCAATCAATAGACTAGGATTGTATAGGGTCCAATGATGATGATGATTCGCCAGTCATCACCAATCATTTGGAAAATGATAAGTTCTTTTCAAATCACATTAACTCATATGAGGAGCTATTCTTAGAAACTTTAGATGATCCATGTGATTTTGAAGTCAAAGATGCACCGCTAGAGTTCGAAGAAGAGATCAAGTCAACCATCGATGAGCTCAAAGAAATCAACTTAGGCGAAGAAGATCCATCATATACATGTTATTAAATGAAATTGAAACCAATGACTTAGTTAGGCTATTTAATGAGTTTAAGGACTATTTTACATGGAGTTATGAAGAGATGCCTGGATTGGCTCCTGATGTAGTAGTCCATAAACTAGCAATAGAGCCTACTGCTAACCCTATCAAATAAGCTCCTAGATGCGTGCGATTAGACATAGAAAAATAGGTCATTTATGAAGTCAAGAAATTGATCAATGGGAGCTTCATCTAGAAAGAAAAATACCCTACCTGGTTATGCAACATCATTCCAGTTAAGAAAAAAAATGGCCAAATTTACATAAGAATCGATTTTAGGGATTTAAAAAGGCATGTCCAAAATATGAATTTCCATTACCAATCCCGAAGCTGATGGTGGACATTGCCTCATCATGCAGTCTTCTCTTTCATGGATGGCTCATCTGGATATAAAAGAATAAAAGATGGCCCTTGAAGATGAAATAAACACTACTTTTAGGACTCCCAATAAGAATCTATTGCTAAAGGTAATGCCTTTCAGCCTTAAAAATGGTGATGCAACATACTAACGGGCTATGATTCGAATCTTCGACAAACTCATTCATCATCAAATTTGTGTACTATGTCGATGATCTCATGGTCAAAAGTAGAGAAAAGGAAGACCATCTCTTTGACTTGAGTGTAGTTTTCAAATAGTTTAGATAATTTAACTTCAAAATGAACCCCAAGTGCATTGAGTAGCTTTATGGAAATTCCTTAGGTTTGTTGTCCGACACTAGGGAATCGAATTCGATCAGAAGAAGATCAAAGCGATATTAGAAATGCTAACCCCTAAAAGTTTAACTCAACTCAAATCATTCCAAGGGCAGTTGGAGTATCTAAGATGCTTTATATCCAACATATTAGGAAGATGTCACCATTCTCGACTTGTCAAAAGGATGCCAAGTTCAAGTGGGATGATAAGTGTGAGCATGAGAAGACATCAAGCATTACCAATGATGCCAGTTCTAGCAATCCCTATCATGCAAGCCAATCATACTTTACACTTTGTTGCATTAGACTCCCTTGGTGCTTTGTTGGCCCAAAGCTAATGATGAAGGAAGGAAAATACTCTACCTCTCCCATCATCTAATCCTGAGGCTAATTATTCACCCATTGAGAATCATTGCCTAGCTTTAATCTTTGCATCTTAAAAGCTATAGTAATACATGCTTCCTTATAAAGTGAACTTAATCTCTAGGATCAATCCACTACAGTATCTCTTGACACATCCGATGTAATATGGGATGGCGATGTTCCATGATCCTCTCATAGTTTGACATTACCTTTCCCTCGTGTGGTGAAAGCGATATTTCTTAGCGACACACCCCTTCTTGACTCTCCGCTTAGTGATGATCTCCCTGATGAACAAATCATGAACTTAGGGGATACTAGCATTCACCACTCTTAGATGTACTTTGATGGTGCGGCTTCCCCTCAAAGATGAAAGAATTGCAATCTACTATTCCAGAAAGGGGTGAATAGTTCTTAACTTGACCGATGTGATGAGATTCTCATATCATCATCAATCATTGCACCAACAATGAAGCCAATATGAGGCTCGATTGTGGGTCTAGAGTTAATTACTCTAAGCATCTAGAACATCAACATCTTGATTCTTAGTTATCAACCAAATTGTTGGGTCCTATAAGGTTATAAAGCCAAGCTCCATCACCATAAGTACACCATGGAGTTGTTGGCCCAAATCCTAGAGGTTACCATTTATAAGATTCTCAAGGAGAATACATAGCATATGCTTTAGCCAAGCTTTCCAAGGAGTTGACATGTTCAGAGGATGAGTCCATATCAATAAAGATCCAAAATAGACAAGTCTTATCCCTTATTGATATAGAACTCATCAAAAAGTACTCTCTTGAAGGAGAGGTTACAATTTCCAAGAAGGATGAAGAGTTTGATTGGAGGCTACCAATCATGGATTACCTAAATAAAGGCAAACTACATTAAGAGAAGTCTCAAGCCCATCAGATGAATCAAAGAGAACTTTCCAACGCTCTTATGGATGGTGTATTGTACTGGCGGTCTTTTGATCATATGTGGTTACGTTGTATAGACAAGCACGAAGCCTGTAAGATCATGACCAAGGAACACTCAGGATTATATGGAGCCATCCAATCCGGTCCGAAGATGAAAGCCAAGATCAAGAAACTAGGATACTACTGTCCGTCGATGATCAAAGATTGCATGGATACAACTAGGTGATGCCACCAATGTCAAATACACGATGTGGTCCTACACCGACCACCCAACATTCTACATCCTATATTGGCCTCATGGCCATTTTAGTGTTTGGGTACTGACATAGTGGGTCCAATTTGTGCTCTTTCTTGCAAGGGTCATCGGTTCATCTTAATCTACTACTTTTCCAAATGGGCAAGTTGATTCACTCGAGAGAGGTCACAACTCGGCATGTGCTCTAGTTTTTAGGAACCATATCATATATAAGTTTGATATCTCAATGAATTATATCTGATAATGGTACTACATTCAAGAGCACCAGGATCAACAACTTTTCCTAGAGACACATCATAGATTTGAGATATTCTAGAATTAACTAGCTGAGGGAAAATGGTTTAGTAGAAGCTTTTAATAAAACTATCATCCAAATAATGAAGAAGACACTCGACAACAACAATCGATAGTAGCATGAGCAGTTAGTTGAAGCCTTATGGGCCTACCGCACCACATATAGAATTAACTCAGTCTACTCCTTTCTCCTTAGTGTATGGGTCCAAAGTTGTTCTACCATTAAAATTCTAACTCCTATCACTAAGGATACTTATGGGTAGCAAGATCATAATAAATGAGAATGCCAAGTTGAGATTAAAAGAGCTCGAAGGTTTGGAGGAGAGACGCTTGCGGACATGCCAAAACCTCGAGTTGTATGAAGCTAAAATGATTCAAGCTCACAAAAGTTAGTCTGTCCTAGAACTTTTCAAGTAGGAGAGATTATTTAGTTCTAAGGAGATCGATTGTTGCCTATTGTAAGATGGGAGGCAAGTCTAAACCCACTTGGGAAGGCCCCTTTCTCATAGAGAAGGCCTATCAAGGAGGATCTTATTTGCTTATTAATCATAAGGGGGAGAGGAAAATGCTTCCAATCAATTGGATCTACTTAAATAAATATTATAAAATATGTTTGAAAATAATTATCATCAATGAAAATTCCATTTTGAATTCAATCTCTTCCATGTTGAAAGTATTCTTATTTGCAAATCCTCCATGATGTGTTTAGGGTAGGTGTAAGAAACCTGAGCGATGCCTTATCCTTCATCAACACAACACAAACACAAACATTTAAAAATAATATCTTTTGTCTCGCTACTGAGTTAAGATAATTCAGTGACACTCACTCGCTCTAGGTCGGTGACATGCTACCGCTGTGTCAATAGGACTTCTTGGAGGATATAAGTATCCTATGTTTTCTTCCTTGGCCACCCTTGCCGATGAGTTCCTTGTTAGTTTGGTAGGCCTTCTTTGCGCTGTAAGCTACCTTATGTTGGCTTCATTTAAGATGATGTGAGTCTGTTACACTTTGTTCTAGGATTAACTTTCGTGCACTAACTGGGTCGAGTATATTTAAAGTTTAGGATAAGTCCCCTAGCAGCTCCTTCCCTCTTGACAACTTTAAGTTTGGGTCCAGTCCTTCCTTATGGCTCCCCGCTTAGTAGTCGCTCTAGGTTAGATAGCATATGTATCGCTGATGATAGACTATCCCGATGATCAGTTCCACTTGGAAAGTTGTAAGCCTACACGCTTTCTTTTCAGATTGATCATTGCATACGAATGAGAACTTTAGGTTGGTTGGTTCTCACTATGTTGATGGGTACACAACTCATGCTAATGGATATACCTTAGGTTTGTTATTTCTCACACATTAGGATACACTACTCATGGCAGATGTAAGTTTACTATGCTTTCTCCATGAGTTGGCCACCATGCACTTATAGGCTTTTTTTTCCAAGGCTCAAGATAACGCCCTAGCACCTCAGTGGGCATATTTAGATCACATCCTTGAGACCCATTTAGACACTACAGGGTTACTTGATTGGATAGTTCCCCTTTCCTAGTAACCACCCTTATAATTGGAGAATCCATCCCGTGGATGTGTAGATTCTCCCTTGATCCAATAAATCTGAGATAGGTTAAAAACATAGCCCCTTCGGTATGATCCCTCACATACAGGTCCACACAAATATATAAACAAAATATATATTCACTTGTGGATTAGGAGGACACTCCTTGTAGTACCTTTTCCCAAGCAAGCATCATATCTTTAGGGTAAAGTCTAAAAAATTGCATGTACTCTTGAGTTGATATAAGTCCCCACGACATTCACTCAAGAGTCACCCCAAAGTCGTTCAATTTATTGTGCTACCAATAGGTCACGGTTGTTCCTCTTTAGAAGATGTAAGTCACATCTTCTTCTAGCATAGTTGTTACACCAAGGCAACCCTGGTTGGCTAGCTCTACCACAGATACTTTCCCTTTGGATTTATAAATTTGAGATAGTTCAAGTCCAATATGCCCCTTAGTGGGTCCATCAGCGACATGTCCATATATTAAATCTAACCAATTTGAACGAGCTCACATCCCAATGGATATGCCCTCAATTCAAATCAAACTAAACCAAACAAACCATATCAAATCACATGAAATTAAGATAAAATTAATCCACTATCTTTGAGTTGACATAAGTCCAATTTACTCAGTAGTCCAGTTAGGTTCAATTTATTGTGCATTCAATATGTCACCCATGCAGTTGTTCCTCGCTTTGGAAGATGTAAGTCTGCAATTCCTTTTCTTCCATTACATATTGAAAAACCCCTTAGGTTGGCTAGCTCTACCGCAATAGACTATCCCTTTAGATTTGTAAACCAGTAGGTCGATAGCCCCCTTCTCGTTTTATCGCCAAGGTCCATTCATTAACTCAGATTAAATTAAAACCAATTTGATTTTCCCAATGGAGCCCCAAATCATATATAAATAAGTCAAGCAAACAAATCAAATTCAAAACTAACCTCCCTATTGGAGTCAAATTAAACCAAATCCCCCAATAGTGTCTAAATCAAAAAAATCCAACCAAACTTTTATTCCCAGTGGATACATCCCCAAAAAAATCTATGAATTCAAACTTAATCCCTTGGATAGCAAACACCTTCCCTAGTGGAAGGTTCATATACAGATCCTAAGACTCGAGCCCATATCTCTAGTAGATGTGCCATCAATTAAAATAACAAATTAACATTGATTTGATAAAACCCTTAACCTAAATCCTAAACATAAACCCTAAACCTAAAACTAATCAAAACCATAAACCTACAATGATAAACCTACAACCCTAAACCTAAACCTAAAACCTAAACTCCAAACCATAAAAATCTCTAAACCCTAAACCCTAAATCAAAACTTAAACCCTAAAAACTAACTAACAAAACTTAAACATTTAAACCCTAAGAATAAGTAGAACCTTGGTGAACATTACTATCAATTAGGCTTTTAGATCTCATGGTGAATATAGGTTATCATATTAATGGTGGTTATAGGTGTGGTCAAGCATTTATTATGGAGGCAGGAGAAATGGAGGTTTACATGGTGGTAGGGAGAATAATATGTTAATCCCACTATGAGAGGCAATGGTTATGATGGGAAAGAAACAAAAAAATAATCCATGCTATGAGCTATGTTTCTGTAGAGATGCTTCCACTTATCTATTTTTTGATTTACTATGGGTGCTCTTTTTTTTATCTGTCATTGATTGTGTCTTTAAAACTAGGGGTTTACTTTGTTGATGAAATTGAAAAGAAAATGTTGAATCTAAATTTCTTCTCTATTAAAAAACCTAAACTAAAAACTTAAAACCATAAACAAACATAAACCCAAACCAAAACCAAAACCCTAATTAAATAAATAAATAACTAACCTAAACACAAAACCCTAAACACAAAACCCTAAAAAGTTAAAAAACCTAAACTTAAAAAAATAATAAAAAAAAAACATAAATCAAAATAAAATATAAAAAATAAAATAAAATAAAAACATAAACTAAAACCTAAACCTAAACATAAAAAAAAAAATAAAATTAAAATAAAAAACTAAACTAATGAAATAAATAAAACTTAAACTAAATAAAAATAATAAATATAATTTCTAATCATAAAGTGAAATAAAATTAACTTTAAAATAAAAAAACTAAACAAAACCTAAACCTAAAAAAACAAAATAAAACATAAAATAAATAAAAATAAAACTAAATAAACTTAAACATAAACTAAAATAAAAATAAAATAATAAAATAAAATAAACTACCTCAACTAAAATAAACTAAACTAATATAAATAAAACTTACTAAACAAATTTAAACTAAACATAAATTAAATAAATAAAAAAATCTAAAAATAGGTTAAACCTAAAACTAAAAAAGAAAACCAAAAATTAAAACCTAAAACTAAAAAAAAATTTAAAAATGCAAAACCAAAACTAAAATAAATAAACCCATAATAAATAAACTAAAACTAAATAAAATAAAAAAATATCTGAAATTATAAAATAAATAAATAAACTAAACTAATAGTTTACATATTAACAAAAACCCTAAAACTAAATCAAACCCCAAATGAAACTAAAACCCAACCATATTTAAACACTCCTAAAACCTTAGTAGTTAGATTAAATTACTATATCCTATATCCTAATAATCCCTATATAGAACTTAATCTTTAAAACCCAAACAACTTATTTTACTTAACTAAACCTATTAATTTATCCTCTAATCCTAACTTCTTAAAATAGATAATCACTAATATAAATCTTAAATTTTATCCCTAAAATCTTTACACCACTTACCCTAATCTACCTCCATACCTCTTTCCTAAATCCTACCCACCTTAAACCATAAAACTAAACTTAAACCTATCTTAATTTTAGATCTTAAACCATAAAATAAATGTAAAATATTTTAACCTAAACTTTTTTTAATATTAAATAGTTCCTTAAACCTAATTTATTTATATTTATTTTAGGTTTAGGTCTTATTTTTTAGTTTAGGGTTTATGTTTTATTTTTTGGTTTATTCTTGAGGTTTAGGTTTTTATTTAGTTTTTATTTATATTATTTTATTTTAGGTTTATTTTATTTTTATTTTAGGTTTAGTTATTTTTAGGTTTTTTTTTTAGTTTAGTTTAGGTTTTTTATTTATTTTATTTTATTTATTTTATTTTTATTTTTTTTTTTAGGTTTAGGTTTAGGATTAAGTTTTAGTTTATATTTTTTTTAATTTATTTTGTTTAGTCTTTTTTATTTAGTTTATTTTTTAGGTTTATTTAATTTAGGTTAAGTTTTTTTTTATTTTTTTAGGTTTAGGGTTTAGGTTTAGTTTAGGATATTTATGTTTTAGGTTTATTAGGGTTTAGGTTTAGGTTTATTTTATTTTTATTTTAGTTTAGGTTTAGGTTTAGTTTAGGTTATTTTATTTTTATTTTTAAATTTTTATCTTTTTTTAATTAAGTAAAGTGGTAGGTTTAGGTTTAGGTTATTCAATTTTTATCAATTTTTTTTATTTAGGTTTATTTTTATTTTTATTTCGTTTAGTTTATTTATTTTAGTTTTATTTATTTTAGTTTAATTTTTAGGTTTAGGTTTAAGTATTGTTTTATTTTTTAGTTTAGTTTTTGTATTTTTTTTATTTTTTAGGTTTAGGTTTTATTTTTTATTTTTAGGTTTAGGTTTAGGTTTAGATGTTAGCTTTTTATTTTATGACAATTTTTAGGTATTATTTTTTAGTTTAGGTTTAGGTTTATTTTTTGTTTATTTTATTTTATATAGTTTAGGCATTGGGTTTAGTTTATTTTAGGTTTAGTTTTTATTTATTTTATTTTAGTTTATTTTAGTTTGGGTTTGGTTTATTTTATTTTATTTATTTTAGTTTTATATTTTTTTAGTTTATTGATTAAGTTTTATTTTTTATTTATTTTTAAGTTTTATTTTAAGGTATATTTTTTAGGTTCAGGTTTTTATTCAATTTTTATTTTATTTTATTTTATGTTTATTTTACTTTTTATATTTAATTTTTATTATATTTAGGTTTTTTAGTTTTAGGTTTATTTTATTTTTTAGTATAGTTTTAGGTTTTATTTATTTTATTTTAGTTTGCTTTTAGTTTTTATTTTTTTATTTTTAGGTTTAGGTTTAGGTTTAGGATTAGGTTTAAATTTAGGTTCAAGTTGTAGTTTTCATTTTATTTTATTTATTTTATTTTGGTTTAGGTTTTTTATTTATTTTATTTTATTTAGTTTAGGTTTAGATTTTAGGTTTTAGGTTTAGGTTTATTTGGCTTTTAGGGTTTAGGTTTAGGGTTTAGGGTTTAGGTTTAGGTTGTTAGTTTAGGTTTAGGGTTTATGATTTTAGATTTAGGGTTTAGTTTTAGGTTTAGGTTTGTTTAGGGTTTAGGTTTAGGTTTAGTTTTAGTGTTTAGGTTTAGGGGGTTGTAGGTTTAGGGTTTAGAGTTTAGGGTTTAGGTTTAATTTTAGGATTAGGTTTAGGTTATGGTTTTATTATTATTTCTTTATTTCTATTTTTTTTAAACTAAATTTGTTAGGTTTATTTAGTATATTTTCCTTTATTTTGGTTTATTTTATTTTTATTTTATTTTATTTAGTTTAGTTTATTTATTTTAGTTTATTTATTTTAGTTTAGGTTTTTTTTATTTTAGTTTATTTTATAGGTTTAAGTTTAGGTATAAGTTTATTTTTTAGGTTAGCTTTATTTTTATTTTATTTTTTATGTTTCGTTCTTATTTTTAATTTTTAGATTTTGGTTTAGGTTTTACTTTTATTATTATAAGTTTATGTTTTAGGTTTTTATATTAGGTTTATTTTTATATTTTATTTTTTAGTTTATGTTTAGATTTATTTTTAGTTTATTTTATTTTATTTTATTTTATTTAGTTTTGGTATAGGTTTTGGTTTATCTTATTTTAGGTTTAGGTTTAGGTTTTATTTATTTTAGTTTAGTTTCTTTTAGTTTAGGCTTAGGTTTACTTTATTTTTATTTTAAGTTCAGGTTTTAATTATTTATTTATTTATTTATTTTTAGGTTTAAGTTTTAGTTTTTTATTTTATTTTATTTTAGGTTTAATTTATTTTTATTTTTGGTTTAGTTTTTATTTTATTTAGGTTTTTTATTTTTTAAGATTAGTTTAACTTTTTATTTCTTTTATTTTACTTTAGTTTTATTTTTATTTTTTTTCTTTTAGGTTTAGGTTTAGTTTATTGGTTTAGCTTTTAAATTATATTTTTATTTTAATATTTTATTTTATTTTATTTAGGTTTTATTTAGTTTAGGTTTACATTTTTAGGTTTTTAGGGTTTAAGGTTTAAGGTTTAGGGTTTAGGGTTTCGAGTTTTGGGTTTAAGGTTTAGGGTTTATGTTTTAGGTTTTAGGTTTTAGGGTTTAGGGTTTTAGGGTTTAAGGTTTAGGGTTTAGGGTTTATTTATTTTAGGGTTTGGCTTTGGGGTTTAGGTTTAGGTTTAGAGTTTATGGTTTTTTAATTTGTTTTTATTTCTTTATTTTTTATTAAATTAATTAAATTTTTAGGTTTAGGTTTATTTAGTGTATTTAGTTTATTTTTTTTTAGTTTATTTTATTTTTTACTATTATTTAGTTTTTTTTATTTGTTTTAAGTTAATTTATTTTGGTTTATTTTTTAGGTTTAGGTTTTTTTTTAGTTTAATTTTTTATTTTTTATTTTTTAGGTTTACGTTTTATTTTTTATTTTTAGGTTCAGGTTTAGGTTTTTACTTTTTTTAAGTTTAGGTTTTAGGTTTCTATTTTAGGTTTATTTTTATGTATTATTTTAGTTTAAGTTTAGGTTTATTATTAGTTTATTTTATTTTATTTATTTTAGGTTTAGGCTTAGGTTTAGTTTATTTTAAGTTTAGGTTTATGTTTTATTTATTTTAGTTTAGTTTATCTTAGTCTAGGTTTATTTTATTTTTATTTTAGGTTTGGGTTTTTTTTTATAGTTTAGGGTTTATGTTTTATTTTTTATTTATTTTTAGGTTTATTTTTTAGGTTTAGGTTCATATTTAGTTTTTATTTTATTTTATTTTATTTTAGGTTTATTTTATTTTTATTTTAGGTTTAGTTTTTATTTTGTTTATGTTTTTAATTTTTTAGTTTTGTTTAGGTTTTTATTTATTTTATTTTATTTTAGTTTTTATTTTCGTATTTTATTTCCTCTTTAGCTTTAGGATTAAGTTTAGGTTGTAATTTATTTTTTTATTTTATTTTATTTTATTTTTTTGTTTAAGTTTATTGATTTATTTTATTTTAAGGTTATATTTAGTTTTAGATTAGGTTTTTAGCTTTTTAGGGTTTAAGGTTTATAGCTTTGGTTTTATGTTTTTATTTTAGGTTTATTTTCAGATTTTATTTTTTTTAGTTTAAGTTTAGGTTTATTTTTAGTTTAGCTTTAGGTTTTATTTATTTTAGTTTAGTTTATTTTAGTTTAGGTTTATTTTTATTTTATTTTATTTTATTTATTTTTATTTTAGGTTTAGTTTTTTTTCTTTTTAGTTTAGGGTTTTGCCTTTATTTTTTATTTATTTTTAGGTTTTATTTTTGGGTTTAGGTTTTTAGGTTTTTAAGGTTTAAGGTTTAGAGTTTAGGGTTTTGTTTAGGCTTTTAATATTTTTTGGTTAGGATATAGGTTAGGGTTTAGGGTTTAGGTTAGGTTTAATGTAAGTTTAGGTTTAGGTTTAGAGTTTAGGGTTTAGGTTTAGTTTATGATTTATTTTTTAGTTTAGGGTTTTTGGGTTTAGGTTAGTTTAAGGTTTAGAGTTTGGTTTGATTGTAGAGTTTAGGGTTTAGGTTTGGGTTTAGGTTTAGGAGTTTGGTGTATGTTTAGATTCTTTAGTGTTTAGGGTTTAGCATTTATTTTTTTAAGGAAGGCCCATGAAGGGTATTTTATTGCCACAAAAGAGGGTTACAGGTCTTAAAGGATAAACCTAGAATTTTAGAAAATCACTGGAGTAAATCATCTAAGTACATCCAAGAGTAAAAGAAAGCATAAAACAATCAAAAAATACAAGATGGTTAACATAATAAGCTAAAATAAGAATAATACTGGAGGGTGGAATGCATGATAATCTGGGAGCACAAGGAGAGAGAATCACCAAAGTTATAATAAGAGGGAGATTAGGATTAAGGTCTAGACAAAAAAGTTTGAAGAAATCAATATAATATGAGTATGTTAGTAAGGAATTGTGATAGAGAAGGCTCAGCTCAATCACATCTGTTGGGTAGATGCAAGTATGAGCATCCAAACTCGAAGGGTTACATCACATGAGCTACTTCAGAACCAATAGAGTGAGATCATCACGCACCATCATAGCCAACAAATGAGGAGATAGCACCAGTTGTTGATATTCTTGTGAGCTTTACTACGCAAACCTAATCAAAATCTTATCTAAAGTATATAGAAATTGCTTGAGGCAAGGATAGGAGTCTCATTCAAGAAAATTATCTTCAATATATGCATCTTAACATGAAAATACATAAACATAAGAGAGTGAGCCATCTTAGCCGGAATCTCCTTAATAGCCATTTCAGAAAGCAATCCATACAATCCTCTACAAGAAAATTGCAGAGGAGACAACTTGGTGAGTCTAATCAAGTCAATGAGCCTATAACACCATCTCAATCATATGATATATAAATGAAGCTTTTCGGTTTGAACACAGAAAACCCCCTTAATATCCTAGAGAAAAGCAATAGGGAAAGATAGCTCAACATAGGAAGTGGATCCAACTAAAAGGAGCACCCATATAGAGAAAATAGTTAGGGCTCAATAGCGTGTTACCATAATTAGATAATCCAGATAAGCAATCTAAAATAAGACAAAAAAAAGGCAACCTGACATAGCTCAACACGAAATGGTGGAACCAACTGAAATTAGCACCCGATGTAGATTTATAGATCAACAATCAAAAGAAAGCATAAAAGAGCTCAACACGAGGTGAAACTATTTAAAATTAGCACCTAAAAGCTGAACTCAATAGCACGTTCAATTATAATCCATCAACAATCAACCCAAAAACAAGGCAAAACAACATCCAAGGCAGAGACTAAACGTCATAATATCTCTCTTTAATTGACATCACATAAGACAATCAAACTAGGTAGGAATAAGGACAATGATGCGGTCAAAATAGGAGATAAATTGCATGAGCATTAAAGCCAAACCAACATAATGCAATATTTGAACCGCCATTCAAAGAATCAACAAGTGGATTGAGATGGTCTCAACATTAGAATTCAAAAAATAGCATTGACACATCCATGCAAGAGATACCAAACATAAAACTCCTCAATCGAGTAGACATGACAATAGATAAATAAATAAAGCATAAAATAGTTATTGAACTCACAAAAGACACCAAAACCATCACCATCGATAAATGTCAAAAAATTTCAAAGCATAAGACCCAAATTCTACAACCAACAAAGATGGAGCCACTTGAGGTCAAGATACAAGAAGGTAAATCTCCAAGACAAGAGACAAAATAGCAAAACCTAGCTTTCCATAATTCCATTCATAGATAATCGAGCAGATACAAGTTTTGAAAAAAAGGTGAAAACAGTAGAATAGGTAGACCAATGACTTTGCAATGATAAACATAAAATAAAACAATAAGGGTTTAAAGCAAAATCTAAATCAACATCAATAGAGACTTTCTGAACAAAATAATCCAAAACCCTAGGGGCAGTAAGATGAGTATTAGTCCAGATCAGCCAACAAGCAAGGCATTTAAAACTGACAAGCTGGGCAAGAGTCCACCCATAAACATATATAGATAAAGGAAAGGATAGATAATGAATAGTTCCCCACCATAAGCCTATCCATAGTGACATTTGAAATCAGATTATGCTTAGTTACCATAATCCAAGCTTGATAATGATAATAATAACTAGTGGGTAGATCAATAACCTAATTATGCATATAAGATAAATCATTTATTAGTTCTAAGCATAACAAAGAAATGAGCTTCAAGTTGTATAGGGTTTAGGGTTTAGGGTTTAGGATTTAGAGTTTATGGTATAGGGTTTAAGGTTTAGCAATTTTTTTTAATTAAGTAAACTGGTAGGTTTAGATTTTTTTTTAGTATATTTGGTTGAATTAGTTTGTTTATTTTTGTTTATTTTATTTTTTATTTTTATTTAGGTTTAATTTTTATTTTTATTTAATTTATTTTAGGTTTATTTATTTTAGTTTAGGTTTTTTATTTTAGTTTATTTTTAGATTTAGGTTTATATTTATTTTTTAGTGTAGTTTTATTTTTATTTTATTTTTTAGGATTAGGTTTTATTTTTTATTTTTAGGTTTATTATTAAGTTTTACTTCTTAGTTTAGGTATAGTTTTATTGTTAGTTTATTTTATTTTATTTAGTTTAGGGTTTAGGTTTAGTTTATTTTAAGTTTAGGTTTAGGTTTATTTATTTTAGTTTAGGTTTAGGTTTATTTTATTTTATTTATTTTAGGTTTAGGTTCTTTTTTTAGTTTAAGGTTTATGTTTTTTATTTATTTATTTTTTGGTATTATTTTTAGGTTTATTTTTTTTAGGTTTAGGTTTTAGTTAATTTTTATTTTATTTTATTTTAAGTTTATTGTATTTTTATTTTTTGTTTAGTTTTTATTTTATTTATGTTTTTTATATTTAGGTTTATTTTATTTTTTTTGTTTAGTTTATGTTTTTATTCATTTTATTTTAGTTTAGTTTTTATTTTTTATTTTATTTTTTTTAGGTTTGGGTTTATGTTTAGGTTTAGGTTTTAGTTTAGGTTTTTATTTTATTTTATTTTATTTTATTTATTTTATTTTTAGGTTTTATTTAGCTTAGGTTTAGGTTTCTAGGTTTTTAGGGTTTAGGGATTAGGGTTTAGGGTTTAGTGTTTAGGGTTTAGGGTTTAGGGTTTTTGGGTTTATGGTTTAGGATTTTTGGGTTTATGGTTTAGGGTTTAGGGTTGTAGGTTTAGGGTTTAGGGTTTATAGTTTTGGGTTTAGAATTTAGGTTTATGGTTCAAGTTTTAGTTTAGGGTTTAGAGTTTTTATTTTTTTTAACAGAGAACAATTTCAGATTCAACATTTCTTCTTTTTGAACTCATCAACCAAGTAACACACCATGTTTTCTAAGACACAAGCGATGACATAGATCAAAAATGAGCATGCATAGTGCAAATCAAAAACCATAGATAACTAAAATCGTCTCTACTATAAAGACATCGTTCCATTAGTAGTAGATCAGATCGACCGTTCTTCAGTTTCTCCAGTTCCAATCAAAACCATCTTGGCCTCTCGAGTAGCAGGATCCACCATCATATCCCTGATCTCTCCCTCCGCCACCACCACAGCTGTAACTTCCATCACTCCTCCTGCCTCCATAACCATCACTATTCCGACCACGACCTCCATATCCACTAGCACCTCCAAATCCCCCACCATCACTGCGATAACCACACCTCCATATCCACTCTTTGGGTTTCAGTTCGACCTCGATCTATCTTATGCCGGTGGCGAGCATATGGATGCTCAGTCCGTTTGATCTCTGATCTATTATCCCCCGTAGCGTGGGGAAGTAGCTTCTCCAAGAGACAGCTCGTGAGGCCTATATGACACATATTACTAGTAGGGAGAGACATAGGTTTAGCTGTGTCGGCTAGCTCGATTGATTTTCCAACTTCGGCATGCTGACCATCGACAATATCCTTCTTGGGACTAGCCACCCAGAAGGTAATTATGATAGAGTGATGGTGTCTCCACCCCATTGCTCTACCCCTCATCCGTCATCGCCAGTTCAGGTTATAGCATCTCATCTCCCATCTAAGCCAATGAAGTCAATGTCAGGGGAAAAGCGCACCCCGTTGGTGATCTTACTATGGCCAAGGGATCCTACCCCTTCTACACCACTCATTATGGTAGTGTCGAGCTCTCCTGTTTGACCTTCTGCCCCAATGGTGGTGCGGAAGAAGTGCTGACCTTGAATCATCATGGTTGTCCCTTCACCAACTCTGCCCATACAGCAGGATATGGAGATGGTGATAGTAATTTTAGATATAGCAAATGACAGTCCAACTACACCAGTGGTAGTGAAACATCCTAGGTTTGCTACCCTCATAGCGGTAGCGATCGAGTATCATTCATCGGTGACAATCCACACATTGACTCTCCGATGACGGTGAGGTCGGTCTCATTTTGATAGATCACCGATCAGCCTAGACTATTTGTACATGTTGTGATGGATCATTCTTTAGATGAGATAGCTGTACATTATTTCATAAAGAAGAAGGAAATCTTGGGGTATGACTAGTCCGATGAAGAGAAAGTCAACTTCGATCCCAATGAAGATGACTTGATGGGGGACTCAGCTGGAGTCTGCATGGTTGACACTAGAGGATCTCTTCTTAGGGAACAACAAGCCATGGAAGGTGATGAGGTTGATTAAGAAGACACTACAAAATCAGCCCAGCACCTCCGACATCAGTTAAGGCAGAAGGATAAGCAGATTGATAGGAAGGCATGATAGTTACAAGACTTGTTAGCAGCCATTTTAGTGCTTCAAAAATAAGCCCCTTTAGTTCATCCTACTATAGTCGTCGTCAGTCAGCCTGAGTTAGTGCATGTCTTAGACCCAGCCAAGACTCTACCTCCTATTGAGCAAGGTAGCATAAGTCTATATAGAAAGGTAGGGGAAAGCACCTCCATACTAGAAAATGACATAAAATCCATGGTTGAGTAGTAGGTGAAGGAAGCTTTGGCTCAAGCTCAGGGAGGATCATTAGTTCTAAAGGGTTGACTCTACCTAGAGGAATTCAATGCTACCAATATCCCAAGGGTTTTGTGCCTCCTTCCTTCAAAAGCTTTGATGTCAGTGGAAACCCAAGGCAACACATAGCACATTTCAGGCCAATTGTTGCTATGCAGGTGGTAGCGATGCTTTACTTTTTTGCATTTTTGTTAGTAGCTTAGTAGGTATTACTTTCGATTGGTATGCTGAATTACCCAATGGTTCAGTAAAGATATTTGTTGAGTTAGAGCAAATCTTCATCAAGAGGTTTGCTAGAGCTCAGTAAAGGTTACTGTAGGTGATCTCGTTGTAGCACAACAACACCCCGGTGAGTCCCTTGTTGATTATATTCTTTGATGGCATAACCTGAGTATGAAGTGTGAACTGCAGCTGTCTGAACAACATGCCATTAAGATTCTCTTGAAGAATATCCATGGCCCAATTTCCTTCATGCTTAAGGGCTTCACTATCAAGACATTTGAGAAGCTAATCAACAAGGTGGCTAGCCTACAAGGAGAGGCCAAATAATTTCCTTTTCAATATCAATTGCCTAAGCAGAAGCTGCAGAAGGTCTATGAGAAGAAGCCAGTAGTAGTAGCAGTGGTTGACAAGTGGAAGCGACTAGAGATCGGTCGAGACCATGACCTCGGTAGCCTCCCACCCCTTTTCCACCAGGTAGCCTAGGCCTCCCCTGCAGCCTCCACAGACCGCCATCGACCATACCACTAGCAACGGTGGCATGCATACCCGCTTCCAGGTAGTTATGGTCCACCTACTCCTTTAGATAAGTTAAACAAACCTTATTCTTTTAAGAGAGAGGTAATCAGGAAAATCCTTAAGAATCTCTTAAAGAAACATGATTTTCATGTACCCGAGCCTAGAACACCGGAGAAAGTAGGATAAAGTCATGATACAAACCTTTGCCCTTACCACCGTATGCTAGGCCACATTTTGGAGGATTGCTTCACATTCAAGGCGGCTTGAACAGTTTCAATCGGTCTGTAGTTATCCCAAAGGAATACATTGTGGAACAACCATCTAGTTCCATTAGGATAATCCTTGGGGATACATGTTATCCTACCAAAATTAAAGAAGGTTGGGACATTTCCTTGTCCAAAACCTCTAAGAAGATTATCCAAAAGATCAAGAAGCTTTCCTTATAGGTGCCTGAGTCAGCTCAACCAACACCAAGGAAGGTTTGCAAGTTGGCAGTGCCAACTATAGGAAAGTGGGAGCTCAGCGGCAGCAGCAGCAGCATGTGTCGGGCTGAGATAGCCCTTTAGCATAGCCACCGATCGTGTCCAGCCTCCAGCCTTCAGTTGCAGCTTCCACAGCGATGAATTCTTCCATTTTAGCTATCTCTTCTATTTCTTCTATTAGTATAACTCTTGTATCAGTGGATAAGGGCATAAAATCCCTTACTCCACTCACTTTACTTGACTTATAATTTGTACCTCCAAATAATCCCAAGAAATTGAAGAATAAAGCTAGTTTGAATTACATCTGTGTCACTTCCGATGAGTTGTCTTCTTCTATTCCTAACGATAACTCTTTATGTCTAAATAGCTATAATAATTTTGATCTTCCTCTTTCTGATTCAGATTTGGACTTTCCAACTCTGAATTCTATGGGTTCACCTCTTTAGATAGACTTGGAATCATCCGATTCTGAGGGTCCCATAGGAGAAGCTGTAGGTGAGCCTAAAGTGTAGGTACAACCTTCCACCACCTTGCCTCAAGGGATTACCGAAGTCAACCTCTGTAGTGGCAAGGTTCTACCTCTTAGGGTAGCACCTCAAGATAGAGGGAAATAAGCCAATGGTATTGAAGATCGAGAAGCCCTTCCACAGGATGCGCCACCTTTGGATATGCTTGTGGAAGACCAACTGAAGTTAGACTATAACGTCCTTTCTCATCTAAGAAAGTTGCCATCTAAGTTAAGCATATATGCTGCCTCTATCTTATCTAAAGAGATGAGGGAATCACTAATCAAGGCCATCCTTGATCCTAAAATATGCTTAGATCAGCTGACCGCTAAAGGTGAGGAAGCACATTATGCAAAAGAAGCCCAAGGGATCACCTTCACAGATGAAGACCTTCTTCTGGGGGACCTGGAGCACAACCATCTCCTCTACATCATAGTTTACATGGATAGGTTTAGACTTGCCAGGGTTCTTGTGGATTCAGGTGCATCGGTGAACATTATGAGTCTAAAGACCCTTGCATTCTTGAAGATCGACATCTCTACACTCTGAGGAGATAAAATGATGTTGAGAGGATTTAATGATCAAGGTGAGTGGGCTTTAGGTTCTATAGTGTTACCTTTGGAGATCGATGATTGGAAGACTGAAGCCAAGTTTTGCATTATTGATTTGAATATTTTGTTCACTGCTTTGCTTGGTAGGCCTTGCATACATCAGAACAAGATCATTCCATCCTCCCTTCATCAATGCATCAAATTCAAAAGATGGAATTGTATGGAGATGAAAAGCCATTTTCATTAGAGAGAGATATGAGGATGTGACCTACTATCTTCAAAACATCCTTTCTCATGAACATGGACAAAATTTAAATGCAAAATAAAAGAAAATATAAAAAAAATCAAATAAAAATAAAGTCCAAGTGAAGAAGAAATTGCATATCACATTCCACCATATCATTCCATCATATGGACATGTAAATTCCATCCATAGGCATGGAGGCGGAGGTGGGGGTTTCGATTCAGCCATAAGAGTACCCCTACTATTCACATAGACTTGGAATCTAACTTAGAGGATAAGTCTAATGTGATTAGTATACTAGCCAACCCCTCTCAGTAGGTTCCATTGGAGGTGACTTTTGATCCAGCCAGAGATGAAGACCAGGCCTCCAGGCAAAGCAAAGTATTCAAATTTGGTTTATGTAAAACTATTTGGTAGTAGTTTGGAACCTTAGCTCTTACCTCACTTACATCTCAAAAAGTTGAAAGTTTAGTAGTTAAGGTAGTCCCTAAGTCTTCCAGTGACATGAAGCAGAAGAAGTTATTTTTGGGTTCATCATCCTCAAGCCCTGAAGTTGATGTAGAGCTTGAGGAAGACACTTTTAAAGAATTAATGGAATTACCTTTTGAATTTTACTCACTTTGTATTCAAAATCTTATACAAAAAGGTTTAGTTCCTCACACATGGTCCAAGGATAGGTTAGAATACTTCAAAAAGCTATGGAATAATACAGGAAAGGAAGCACAATCAAGAGTAGGACTAGGATTCGGTATAGTGGGTCTAGTCGATGACGAAGATTATTACCTAGTTATTATCAACCATTTAGAGTCTGATAATTTCTTTTTGAACATCCCCAAATCTTATGAGAATGTGTGTTTAGAAACATTAGATGATCCAGATGATCCTTAAGTCAAAGAGACACCGCCAGAATTTGAAGAGGAGATTCATTCAACAATCAACAAGCTTAAAGAAATCAACCTCGGGACAGAAGAAAATTCTTGCCTGACATACATCATTTCGTTGCTGAATGAAGAAGAAACCAATGACATTGTTAGGCTATTGACTGAGTTTAAAGACTGCTTCGCATGGTATTATGAAGAGATTCCCAGATTATCTCCTGATGTAGCAGTCCACAAGCTAGCAATAGATCCTAACATTAGCCTTATTAAGCAAGCTCCTAGACACATGCGATTAGAAATTGAACAACAGGTCATTTTTGAAGTAAAGAAACTGATCGACACTTATTTCATTAGGGAAGAAAAATATCCTGCCTGGTTAGCTAGTGTCATCCCAGTTAAGAAGAAGAATGGCCAAATTTATATTTGCATTGATTTTAGGGACTTAAATAAGGCATGCCCTAAGGATGAGTTTTCTCTTCCTATACTAGAATTAATGGCAGACATCGCCTCATCTCATACAATCTTTTCTTTCATGGATGGGTCAGCTGGCTATAACTAAATCAACATGTCTCCTGAAGATGAAAGAAAAACTACTTTCTAAACCTCGATCAAATTCTTCTATTATAGGGTCATGTCTTTTGACCTTGAAAATGCTGGTGATACATACCAATGGGCCATGACATAGATCTTCAATGAACTCATCCATCATCAGGTTGAGTGTTATGTTGATGATATAGTAGTCAAGAACAGAGAAAAGGAAGACCACCTCTTTGACTTGAGAGTAGTTTTTGAATGGTTAAGATAATATAACCTCAAAATGAATCCCCTAAAGTATGAATTAGGAGTACCTTCAGGGAAATTCCTTGGGTTTGTCATTCAACATCGGGGAATAGAAATAAATCCTAAAAAGATCAAAGCTATCTTAGAAATGCCACCTCCTAAGAGTTTAACTCAACTCAGATCCTTTCAAGGATGGCTGGCATATCTAAGACACTTTATCTCAAACCTATCAGAGAGATGTAAGCCATTCTCAGCACTTGTCAAAAAGGATGTTAAGTTTAAGTGGAATGACAAGTGTCAGCATGCCTTCAAAGATATCAAAGAATACTTAATGAAGCTGCCAGTTCTATTATCCCCTATCCTGGGCAGGCCACTCATCCTTTATAATTTTACATTGGATGACTCTCTTGGAGCTCTGTTGGCCCAAGCCAATGATGAAGGGAAGGAGAGTGCTCTCTACTACCTTAATCATCGTCTGATCCCTACTGAATCAAACTATCCACCTATTGAGAAATATTGCCTAGCTTTAATCTTTTCTTCTTAGAAGTTACGACACTACATGCTTTCTTATAAGGTGAACTTGATCTCATGAACCAACCCACTACAATATCTCATGACACGGGCAAAGCTTTCCAGACATTTGGCATGTTGGTCCATGATTCTCTCACAGTTCGGTATCACATTTGTACCCCTCTCTTCGGTTAAAGGATATGCACTAACAAATTTCTTAGCAGCACACCCACTTCCTACTGATTCTCCATTTAGTGATAATCTCCTTGATGAACAAATCATGATCTTAGGGGAGGCCGACAACCACCGATGAGAGATGTATTTTGATGGTGCTGCTTATTTTCTTAAAGGTGAAGCACCACAATCTATTCTCCCAGGAAAGACATGAATAGGAATAGTTTTTCTAACCTTAACACCAATAATGAAGCTGAGTATGAGGCTTTGATTGCTAGTCTAGAGTTTGCCATCACTATCAATGTCAAGAGCATCAACATCTTTGGGGATTCTCAATTGGTCATAAACCAGATTGTCGGGTCCTACCAGGTCCTCAAACCCAAGCTTCATTATTTCTACGAGTATACCATGAAGTTGTTGGCCCATATTCCCAAAGTTAGCATCTACAAGATTCCTCGAGTAGATAACGCTGTAGCAGATGCTTTGGCAAAACTTGCCAAAGGGTTGGCATGTATGGAAGATGAGTCCATTTCAAAAAGGGTCCAAAATAAATAAGTCCTATCCCTTAATGATTCTGAACTCATTGAGAGACTTTCTCTTGAAGGGGAGGTTGTCGTTGCCAAAATATACAAAGAGCTAGATTTGAGGCAATCATTCATAGATTACTTAAATACTAAGAAACTACCTCAAGAAAAGTCACAAGCCAATCAGGTGAAATAGAGAGCTCTCTCTTATGCTCTTGTTGATGGAACCTTATACCGCCGATCCTTTGACCAAATATGGATACGTTGTTTAGAAAAACACAATGCACGTGGCATTGTAATCAAGGTACACTTAGGTTTATGCAGAGCACATCAATCTGGTTCAAAGATGAAGATGAAGATCAAGCGACTTGGATACTGGCCTTGATGATCACGTGCATGGATGTAGCTAGAGATGCCATCGTGTCGTACATGTGATCCTCCACCAGCCACCCAACATTCTACACCCTACTTTTGCTTCATGTCCAGTTGAGTGTTGGGGTGTCAACATTATGGGTCATATTGATCCCCCTTCTTCTAATGGGCATCAATTCATCTTAGTTGCCATCGACTACTTTTCCAAGTGGGTGGAAGCCATCCTACTTAAAGAGGTCACAGCTCAGCATGTGCTTCCATTTTTGAGGAACCATATCATGTATTGGTTCGGGGTGCCTCGATGAATTATATTCGATAATGGTACTACATTCAAAAGCACAAAGATCAACATCTTCACCAGATGACACCATATAGATTGGAGATACTCCATAATCTACTACTTTAGAGCAAATGGCTTAGCAGAAGCATTCAACAAAACTATTATCCAGATACTGAAGAAGACTCTTGATGACAATAAACGATAATGGAATGAGTAGTTGGTTGAAGCTTTGTGGGTTTACTGCACCACATACCAAACTCTGACTCAGTCTACCTTATTTTTATTAGTGTATGGGTCTGGAGCCATTCTTTCTCTAGAAGTTCAATTCCCATCACTAAGGATAGAATTGGGTAATAAGATCACTACAAAGCATAATGCAAAGTTGCATTTAGAAGAGCTCAAAGGTTTGGAGGAGAGTCGCCTATGGGCATGCCAAAACCTTGAGTTGTACAAGGACAAAATGATTCAACCTCACAACAGGCTGGTCTGCCCTAGGTCTTTTCGAGTTGGAGAACTTGTGTTAGTCTTGAGGAGACCAATTGTTGCCCATTGAAAGATGCGAGGTGAGTTTGAACCCACTTGGGAAGGCCTCTATGTCATAGAGAAGGCTTACCAAGGAGGATTTTATCAGCTTATTTATTGTAAAGGGGAATAACTGATGCTTCTAATTAATGGGCTCTATATAAAGAAATATTACCCATAAAATAAATCATGTTTGAAAATAATCATTAATAAAAAGAACAAAAATCTGATTCCATTCATCAAATCTTCTCTTCTTTCAAAGTGTTGTTTACTTGTCTTGCGAATCTACTATGACATGTTTAGAGTAGGTGTAAAAATCCCCCAATGGCATCCTATCCCTCTTTAACAATACAAACATGATCTCCCAATGCTATTATGATAGGTATAAAAGAACACGAGAGGCATCCTATTTTGATTAGCATGACTAAGATAGGTGTGAGAGAACCCAAGTGGCATCTTTTCTTAATGAGAATCCTTTTGCCATCCATGGCATCATTTCATCAATCTCCTAGTGTGTTTAAGGCATGCGTAAGATTCCCCCAGAGGCATCCTATTCCTTTTAACACATACACAAAATAAACACAAATCTTTTTTCTCAAGCTACTTGATGTGAGAGCAAGCCCCATGTGGAACTCACTCATTAGCTACTCTACGTCGGGTCTACATGCTACCTCGCTAGTATGTCACCCAGTAGTCATTTGTTGGAGGATGTGAGTCCCCATGCTTTCTTCCTAACTTGACCATTGCAAGCCAACTAGCTCCTTATTAGTATGATAGATTTCACTTCCCAGCTAGTAAACCTCCTCATGATTGACTTCATTTAAGAAGATTTGAGTTCCCGTGCTTTCTTCTTGAACTAGACATCATGTTCTAACCAGGGTTGAGTCTATTTGAGGTTTAGGGTAAGTCCCCAAGAGGCTCCTTTCCTCTTGAATACTTGTGAGCTGATATAAGGCCCCTAGTGGTAGTCACTCAGTAGTCATCCTTGGTCAGATAACACCTGTTGAGCTTATGATAAACTATCCATTCTGCTATAGGAGGATGTGAGTCCTAGAAATTTCTTCCTAGGCTGCTTGTTGCAAACCGATGGGCACCTTAGGTTGGTTAATGTTCGTTATGCTGACAGTGACTCACCTGGTGGATACACCACTCATGGCAGATATGAGTCTCTGTGCTTTCTCCTTGAGTTGGACATCGAATACCTATTGAATATATGACTAGACATGTCATCTTCTCTAGGGTGTTGGATTAAGCCCTTAGCGTCCCCATCCCCTATGGGTACTCTACTTGGATCAAGTCCTTTGCAACCCCATTTAGACACTACCTGGGTTACTTCTGGATTGGATAGTTCCCCTTTCCTAGTAGCCATCCACATGGTTAGAAAATTTGTTCTGGATGCATTCTCTCTTGGTTTAGTAAATGCGAGATAGGTCTAGGCGTATAAGCTTCTTGGTTTGATCCATGAAACTAAGTCCATGATAAAACTAAATAGATAAAACACAAAAATAAATTCACTTGTGGATTAGGAATTCAATCCCCTAAAGGGCCCCTTTTTCCAAGCATCCTATCTTTAGGGCGGTGTTAGAACTCCCTATAGGAATCGCTACACGAGTGAGATAAATCCCGGGTTGGTACTCACTCCATAGTCACCCTTAGGTCGGGTTCAATCTATTTTTCCACAAGTAGGTTACCTCGGCAGTCATTTTGCTTTGAAAGATATAAGACTATGATACATTCTTTCTAGCATGATTGTTACAAATCGACGGGCAGCCCTAGGTCAGGTTTGATTTATTCTCCAAAGCAACCGATCACCCAGTGGTCTTTTCTAGTGGAAGATGTGAGTCCCCAAGCTTTCTTCCCTTAAATTGATCATTGCAAACTGAAAGGCACTCCTTTGGTTGGATAGTTCTCCCCTCGAATGGGAAGTTACTCCCTTTGGTTCAATAAATTTGTGATTAGTTTAGGCTTCTATAAGCTCCTTCTCAGTGTGATCCATCACAAACTAATGGAATCCATCAAAAAAATCTAAAAATGAAATTAAGCTTGACTACCTTTGAGTTGATCTAAGTCCCTAGTGGCATTCACTCAATAGTCAACCTCAAGTGGGTTTGATTTATTGCCCAAAGCAACCTTGTTTCTAAAAGATGTGAGTCCTCCTGCTTTCTTCTTAAGACTTGACCATTGTATACTAAAAGGTATTTTTTCTTGGTTGGATAGTTCTACCTTGTGGTTGGTAGACTACTCCCTTTGAATTGATAAATCTGAGTTAGGTCTAGGCCTCCATCGCCCCTACTCAGTACAGTTCATCGTAAACCTGTGGGATCCATCAAAATCAAAACAAACAAATCTAAAAATGAAATCAATCTTGACTATTTCTGAGTTGATCTAAGTCTCCTAGCGGCATTCATTCAATAGTCATCCCTAAGTTGGGTTCAATATATTATTTTTCCAATAGATTACCCCCATCAACTGGTCTCTACTCTAGAGGATGTAAGTCTACTATGCTTTCTTCCTAGTACTGCTACTGTATACTAAAAGGCATCCCTTTGGTTGGCTAGTCCTACTATGTGTTTAGTAGACTACCACTTTAGATTGGTAAATCTGAGTTAGGCCTTAGCCTCCATGGCTCCTACTTAGTGCAGTCCCTCGCAAACCAATAGAGTCCATCTAAAAATTCAAACCTAATGCAAATTAAAAATAATTCAACCCTCTTCCCTAGCAGAACAAATCAAATCTTTTTCTCTTCAATGAGATTCAAATCAAATCAAACCTCTCATCACCTTATGGATGACTTGAACCTACTTCTCTAGTGGAAGGTTCACACTCTATCCCTTAGTGGATTTTTCCCTCTCTCTTATGTCTTAGACATAAGAAGAAATTACACTAAGCTCTGGATTCTTTCTTTTCCTTGGGTTAAGATAGATTGTTCTATTAGGTTGTGATGATGTTGTTGTTTGATCAACACCAATGGGTGTTCCTTGTCACACACACTTTGGCACCCTTGTTGACCTCATTTTTAGAATGAGCTCTCAACCCCTCCATCTTAGACATAGGACTACTCTTAGACTTTAAGAGTTTCTTAGTCTTAAGACACATCTAGTGATTAGGTGGATCACTAGCCACAGGACTTAGAAGAGTTAGCCATAGGAATAGGTCATGCCTTGGGGTGTTAGGAAAATTTCTACCCTTAGCTTAAACCATTCCTCACTTTCCTTCTTTCAAGTCAAATTCCAAATCAATTCTATTTGATTTTCTCCAAACTCAAATCAATTTCCATGATTGAAATCTATGATTGAAACGATGATCAAAATTAAAGCTCAAATCTTTCTAAGTCTTTAATCTTCCCTTAAGGACTTAGCCAAAATCATGATCAAAACCTATTCAAACCTTTGTGATTTACTCAATATCCATTTATATTCTCATTTATATTCACATATATAAATGAAATATAAATTCAAACTAATCAAACTAAACTCAAAATTCCAAATCAATTCATGAATTTTTCAATTTTCATTAATGGACTTAGCCAATCTTGATCAAACCTATTCAAATTCATGGGATTTTCTCAAAACCATTTTATATTCTCATTTATATTCACATATAAATGAAATATAAATATAAATCAATCAAATCAAATCTCAAATTAAATTCCAATCTAAAATTTCCTATGTCCTTAATTTTATTAAAGGACTTATCCTTGATCAAATCAACTTAAACTCATGGGATTTTCTCATAATTCATTTTATATTCTCATTTATATTCACATATATAAATGAAATATAAATATAAATCAATCATCAAAAATTCAAAATTCCTCAACTAAATTTTCTAAGTCCTTTAAATTCTTAATGGACTTAGCCTAAATCAAGATTGAACCACTTCAAACCCTTGAAATTTTCTCATGATCCATTTATATTCTCATTTATATTCACATATATAAATGAAATATAAAATCAAACAATCAAAATAAATTACAAAAATCAAACTCAAATCAACTCAAAATCTAATCTAAGCCTTTCAAGTCAAAATCTTGAACTTAGCCAAATCAATTTCAAATCAAGCCAATCCTTGATTTTCTTCATGATTTAATAAAATCATGAATTCATATATAAATACAAACATCACCCAAATCAAAATACAATTCAAAAAATCAAATCAAATCCTTCATATTCTTCCTTTGAATATGAAATTGTCAAATGGATCAAAACCCATTTGACTTCAAAACCACTTGTAAATGGATTTATATTGCAATCATAAGTCCATATACAAGTTCAATCAAGCACAAATTAAGCTTTGACCAAGCCATTTGACCAATTTAGGTTCACTTGACCCAAAGTGACCTAAATTACCCTTATGAGCCTAATTCTAATCCTAACCAAATTGGATTGAACGAAACTCACATATCCCTCTCTTCATGACCAACAATCATCATGGGATGATCAATCAATCAAATTAGTCAAACCAAGTCAAACCGAGTTGAGGTTGACCAACACTTAATGAAACCTAACATAGCCAAATTCCACCATAGGCCAAATTGATTGAAACCATTGATCTAAGTTCACTGACCTATGTTTGAACTTGACCAAGCCAACATTTGAGCTAACCTAGCCCAATTGGCCACTTGACCCAAGTTAACCCATTTTGACCTAAAGGGTCAAATATGTTAAAACTTGATCTAAGCCAAATTAATTCAAGTCAATTGACCTTGGGCCACTTGACTGAAAGGGGTCATGTTGAGCCAAATTTGAAATTTAACCAAAATTGATTGGAAACAAAGATATCAACTCCATATATAACCAAACCTACCCTTGACCTACCTCAAATAGGTCAAATGGGTCAAATAGGTCAACTTGACCCATTTGACCTAAATGAAGTCATATGAGCCAAATTCAAAACTATACCAAATTGAATGAAACCAAAGCCACCAAAATATTTTAAATGGTCATATGAACTTAACCCTTGGTTT
Source organism: Cymbidium sinense (assembly GCA_021442155.1). Lineage (NCBI taxonomy): Eukaryota > Viridiplantae > Streptophyta > Magnoliopsida > Asparagales > Orchidaceae > Cymbidium > Cymbidium sinense. Next base: position 218,196,548 of record CM038214.1, on the reverse strand, counting down.
GACCCAATTTGACCAATTGGTCAACTTGACCCAGTTGACCCATTTTGACCTAAATGGGTCAACATGAGCCAAACCTATCAAATGAATTCCAAATCTCATGAAACTTGGCCAAACCTAGTTTCTCCACATACCATATCAAATTAAAAAAATTAACAAAATGACCATCCCCTAGGCCATAGAACACATTTTGGCTTACTCCATGGGTAATTTGGTCATACCCTCTTCATATCCACTTGAAGCTATTCTAATAGCTCAAGGGGACCTAATGAAGAGTGGTGCACCCAACCCAATGGGTTTGGGTTAGCCCAATTGGCCGCAAGACCAAACTTAACTCCATGCGTCAAAATAGATAATTTAAAATCCATTTCCCACTCAACTTCCAACACATGGGATGTTGGAATTCCACTAAAGGCCTCAAATTGACCATGTGCAAACATCTAATTGATCAAACAACCCTCCCATTATGTTCAATTGGATCTCAATGACAAATATTTTTACGGCCGTCCGATCCTTCAAGGGGGCGATATACTCCCCCTAATTGAATTCAAATCCATCAGTCCTCATTTTCATTGAACCTAGGGAAGTCAGAGAAGCAATTCCTTAGCCTCACCAAGCTTCCTAGAGTGAAATCAAATTTGATCTCCTTGGATTTAAATAGTCCGAAAACAGGGGAGCTCAGTCCAATCTTGAATTCCCTCCACACTGAAAACCACCTCATTTCCTCCTACACAGTTACTCTAAAGATCAATCTGAGCTCACTCAAGCTTCTATTAGAGTTCCCATAGCAAGGAGAAGAGCAATTGGATCAAGGTCGCAAGGATCTTAAAGTGATGTTGGTCTATAGAGCAAGCGACTCAATCCCAAGGCCTAGAAATTTCAACATGGCTTCATCTCCACCAGATGAAGCTACCTCATCAATCTCGTGCACCGGTAATCACCTCCGGTGAGGTATGGAATTTTTTGACCACCTAGCATAGGAGGTGTTGGTCCTTTGTGAAGAGAATTTTCAATTTAAGCAAATCCCACCATTGGATATGCTGCTCATTGTATTTAGATGGTGTGGGTTAAGTTTGGTTTGAATCTGAGCTCAATCAATCTCGGATCTTCCCCTAGATCATGGACGATCATTATTTATCTAAGGGTAAGAACTGAGGAGATCTCAGTCATCCATCCATGCATTTTGGATGGATGGATGAGATAATTCAACATTTAGAATTTCTTTTATCTCTTTTAAAATCATGACGAGATCTTTGGCTATCTGATCTCTGATCGGACGACAGAGATCAAATCGTGTCTTCCATCATACCACCTTTTCAATGCGATGTTTAAGTGATGGGTTCACAGTGAGAAGTGTGTAAAGCGCGTTGACCGCCACCACCACGCGTCACATCGTGAGCGGAAGGATTAGTTAAGATGCTTTAATTAATTCTAATTAATCTAGGGATCTTCTAAAATTCATAACTCTCTCAATAAAACTCAACAAATTAAGAAATAAAATCCTATGGAAAGATAATTCAACCTATAATATTTTAAAATTAATTTCAATGGATTTTGAATTATGCTTTTCTCTGATTTTGGGTTTTATTGGAAAGTTCATTTTTCTAATTACCTTTTAATTAATCCTCTGATTAATCCCAAACTTCTTGGGTATGTTTTGGGGATGACTTACTCCCTAATTTTCTTGATTTATTGAAGGCTTAATTAGGGGAATATGGGTTTCTAATTACTCTCTTAACCTAATTAAGGCTAATTAAGGTATGATTAGTGGTTTTAATCCATGATTAGGGTTGATTAAGGTCAGATCCAGTAGATAAGAGGTTTAGGGAATAATTTTGGGCATTTCCTTTAAGCTATTCCCTAAATCCCCTTTTCTCTCCTTAATGTTCTCTTAATTAAGGGTTAATTCATTAATTATCCCCTTAATTAAATTCTAAAAATTCTAAAAAACTTACAGAACTTAATTAATCTACTTTGGGTAGATGCTTAGGTATTTAATATCAATTAAGGAAATCAAAACCCAATTCATATGTGTGAAAGGGTGTTTTGAAATTAAAGCTAAACCCCTTAGCTTAATTAAACCTTTAATTATAGGCAAATTGCATTAGGCCTTTTCTTATTAGGTGCATTACAAATTTAAATTTCTTGTGAGTTTTTTATGTCATCTCATTGGCTCATAATTATTTGGTTAATTATTCTAAGGTGGTGTAGGTAAGGGTTAATTAAGTTACTTAATTCATACCTTAACCTAATCAATACTTAAAAATGAATCTAATCATCTAAAAATTAAACAAAAATATCAAACACATGTGGGAATGGGTTAGGATCGAGAATCTCATCTCACCTTTTCAAAATTAAATCAAACTTCAAACTAAACAAAAATCACATTGAATACACTTTGATTTATTTTAAACATTCTTATTCCTTAAATGTCTTTAGGATTTAATTAAAGTGAGTTTGTTTACATGCTTCCATTACTTTGAGTCTTTCCCAACATGTTAAATTTGTATGTCATATGGTTTCATGCATTCATATTTTCCAAATTCAAGTTTAAAATGAAATTATTTACTTTATGTCAAATTTGCATGTGTTGGCTAAAGTAGAAATATGAGTGGCTATTATCACTATTAAATCCAAATTATTTTCAAAACATATAAATAAAATTGAAAATCTAAAAGAATACTACTTATATTTTACTTATGAGTTTGCATGTGAAAGATTATGAAGGTATGCTTAGCATATGTTTCCTTTCTCTCTTATGTTGGTATAGATTTGAATAGGAATTTGGTGAGATATATGGTTCATATGAAAAGGACCTAATACTTACCTAATTCCATATCCTATTCATCCATATGCTATCACCTAAGAGGGTCTACCTATACATAAATTGCATGAACTAAATGAATCCATTAATACAACTTTTACATTCTTCTTTTCCATTTCATTTCTTTTAATGCACATGTTTGTATTTAAGGAAAGTGGTATATTAGTCTAGACAACCGGGTTTTGAGGCTTTAAGTAGCCTAAGTAGGTCTTGTACCTTACACCTCTGATTAGCAATGGTACTCACTTATGCCTTTCTTTTCATGATGTGTGTATGTGAAAATTTGGATAAAGAAACCCCTTTCTACTTAAGAAAAATCATGCACTCAACTTCTAAATTTCCTTAAATGGATTACTTAGCATGCATCATAAAGTATGTTAAATGTTCTCATTTGTATGTATAGATATGCTTAGGGTCCATATGCATGTTATATATGTTGGAAAAGAAATGAAGTAATATGTGCTATGTGAGTTTTGATTCATTTTATTTAATCCTAAAATGCCTTCTTTTTAAATAGGTTTGTTTAGAGTTCTTCTAAACTTAGGATTAATTAAAATGTTTAATAAAAATATTCACCTAAACAAAATGAAAATTTGAATCTACTTTAGAAATTACTTAGGTTAGGGAAGGAAAGAGAAGTTCTCTTCTCTTTCCCTCTCTTCATAACTTAGTAATTAATTATAAGATTCACTTGAACCAAATCAAAACATGAAATAAAATCAACCTAAAATAATTAAACAACTTAAATGAAACCCTCCTCTAAGTTGAACATGTTTTCACACTTAGAAAATTTGAACCTAAAGCCATAGCTAAGCATACCACAGAAGCCTTCAAAGCACACACATTAGCCTAAGTCACCACTTCTAGTTTTAGGTTAGGTCGGTGCATGATTTGATGTTTGTTTTGCTTTGTGATACATGTTTTAGATTTGATGTTAGGATGTATGCTCATATAATGAGTGGTAAGGCGCTCTTAGTCTAAATATTCTTTTTTGTAGGGGATTGTGCTTAAGGGGCACTATCATAAATAAAAATATAAATGCCTTTGCTTGTAGGTGCTTTATACTCCTAAGCATAATCCATTGGCTAGGTGGACTTAGTCACCCATGTGTGGGGTGATAAGTCCAATATACATGCTTGGGATTTGTGTGGTTTGTTTTAGCTAACCTTTATTTTACAGGTCTTAGTTAGATTTCCACTTTTCCTTTTCATGTAAATTTGTGCAATTAGGATTTTGGAATAATTATTATGGGGATTAGGATGAGCATTGGTCATAAGATCCAATCTTATGCACCATGTGAAGCCTTGGAGCATCTACCTTCTAACCATCCAAAAGGAACCAAAGAAGAAGAAGAAAAGAAAGAAGAAATAAGAAAGAAAAATAAAGCTTGAATAATAATGAATTCCTTGCTTAATTAATTTAATTCTTTGTAATCCGGGTTGTATAAGGGTAAGGCTACATTTGATATTTTGGGTTTGGTGGTGAATACAATGGCCTTTTATTCTTTTGGGATTAGCTTTATAAATTGATTGATGATTTGTTTAGCTTATTAAGCAGATGCTAGTTTCTTTGTTTTATGTATGGCACGGATGTGGATTAGGCTCTTTAGGAAAAATTAAATCTTTTACCAAACTTAACAACTCAAATTTAAAATAAAGAACTCATAATCTCACCTAAAGCCTAGGTTTAAAATCAAGATAAAATAATTAGTAACCCCTTAGCTAGATGAGCATTTATTTTGTAATATTATGCACAATAACATCTTATTTCACTCTTGATTGGAGGGATTCCACCTTTTCCAAAGAAACTTGGCTTGACCTTTGAGAGCCATGGTGGAAACTCACCTCCTCCCTTCTCATTGATTTTGGCCAATAATCTTATTTCTCATTATTCATATGAATCCTATAGAGTCAAAATAATTGCCCTAAATGAAAATAAAATGAAATTTGAATTACATTAGATTTAGGTCATTTGAAGCATGTCCCTTTACATGATCTAGTCTCTTTAGGGAGTGAGTTTAAGGACTTAGTCTCTTTCTAAATAAATAACAGCCTAGCAATCTTGCATAAGCATAAAGACTTGCCTACATGTATTTAAAATTTTAGGAGGAGTTAGTTGGCGGCCACCCCCAGGAAGTTATAAGTCAAAGCTATTGGGTGGTTTGTCCTCTCTTGTTGAGGAAAAATCAATTACCCATTTTTCTAGATTTAGTTGTGCTTTTATTACAAAGCTCCCTAGATTTAGGTTAGCTTCTCCCCTTTATGGGCCATAAGCTTAAATCCTCACCTCTTAGGCATTTCCTTAATCTTGTGTTAAAAAATAATAAGTCTTAAATTTATAATGAAAAATTCAACTCAAATAAATTAAATCTATTTCAAAAATGTAAAGCCCAACTATAGGATAGTTTGAGATGTGGCTAAGTTTCTTAGCATCGTGGGCATCTCCTACTTACCTTCCATTTTGGCTTCAATAATAACTCCCTCCTTTGATCAATCCCATTTGATCTTCAAAAATAAATCAATCGATCGATAGTCCTTTCCTATTGAAATCTTCAAAGATCATTTACCTTAATCGAGTTTTCTAAGGAATCTCCATTCCGAGGATGTAATTAACTATGGGGCTTGCCCTTTAATAAATCTTGCTTTACATATAAAGTAGACCCTCATATTAGGAATCATCCTTGAGTGATTAGGTCCATTAAAGGGTAGTGACTTCTATCTCTCGAGATAGTACACTATTTCTTTGATGATGTACTCAATCACCTAAATAAGTTCATCTACAGATCTGCATGTCATCTTAAAAAGATGAATTTCTATATGTTTGTGTCTTTCATTTCTCCCAACAGATTTGAAGGTGACTCCCCCATATAAGAATTTTTCACCATAGATTTTTCTGGCAACTCCGCTGGGGATGGTTCCTCTCTCCATCTTTGGTAAATGATTATTGTCTTTGAGTATCGATAGTGGGTTCATACTTTGGTATGAATCCATGACTATCCTTCATTCCGTTGGAACTTAGCTAATTTTATTCTTGATTTGAGTTAGCCAACATCATTAGGTTTTAGGATAACATTCCTTGTTGGTTTTAAAACCCCCGTTAGGTCTCCAATGAGTAAAATGAAAAGATCTAAATAAAAAGAAACATTTTTAAAGACTTCCTCCTTATCATTTTCATGATAAGGAAAGGTTCATCCAAAAATAATAAAGATAAAATAAATCTTCTATAAGAACTTTGCTTTTCCAAAAGAACCTTTTCAGAAAATGCATTTAGTAAAATATTTTTCACAAAATTTTATCACCCTCATTTAACAATTCCCATAATTGTTATATGTAGGGATTTTCAAAATAAAACTAATAAAATTTTCCAAAAAGCACAAATGAACATCTTCTTTCAATTCACTTTGATGAAGATTTAATTTTCAAAATAAAATAAAAAATCATCTTTTCCAAAACTCACAATCATAATCTTAAAGTTTTCAAAAAAGCACACATGAATTATTCTATTCAATACACTCACACCTATGGAATGGAAGTTTCATTTGTAAAAAAAATTAAACTTTTCAAAAAAAAAGCACATATGAAAATCTTTATTTAATATACTCAAATTTATTAAATGAAGATTTTATTGCAGACTAAAAATAAATATCATTTAGGAAATCCCACTTAAACATATCCCACATAGGATTAAGTTTGAATTCCTCTCTTTCAAAAAGCAATAATCACACACAAAACAAAATTTTCACATTTCAAAAATAAGATTGATCTCCATTCTACATACCTATATTTGTTGAATGGAAGTCCCCTTTTCAAAAATTAAAACTTAAACAATCATATTTCAAAATTTTCAAAACACATTTAGAGCATCATTTAGCATACTCAAATTTGCTAAGTGAAGTTTCCAAATCCAAAATAACAAAAATCAACAATCATATTTCAAAATTTTTCAAAACACATTTTGGAACTTCATTTAGCATACTCAAATTTGCTAAGTGAAGCTTCCAAATCCAAAATAAAAAAGCAACAATCATATTTCAAAATTTTCAAAACACATTTGGAGCTTCATTTAGCATACTCAAATTTGCTAAGTGAAGTTTCCAAATCCAAATTCACAAAAATCAACAATCATATTTTAAAATTTTCAAACACACATTGGAATTTCACTTAACATAAACAAATTTATTAAGTGGAGTCTCCAAATACAAAATCAAATCTTTTCAAACAATATTTTGGAACTTCATTTAGCATACTCAAATTTGCTAAGTGAAGTTACCAAATCCAAAATCAAGAATCAATAATTATATTTTAAAATTTTTAAAGCACATTTGAACTTCATTTAACATACTCAAATTTGTTAAGTGAAGTCTCCAAATTGAAAATCCAAAAATTTTCAAAAAAACATATAATTGGAACATCATTTAGCAAACTTTAATTTGTTAAGTAAAGTTTCCAAATCCAAATTCAAACATTTTCAAAACATTTTTTTTGGAACTTCACCTAGCATACTCAGATTTGCTAAGTGAAGTTTCCAAAGTCAAAACAAAAAATTCTCAAACACCTTTGGAACTCCCTTCCTTAGCATACCAAATTTTTCGAGAAGTTTTCATTTTAAAATCAATAAATCAAAATTTTGAACACACCATTTAGTTTCATTTAGTATACCCAAATTTGCTAAGTGAAATTTCCATTTCACAAAACTAAGTGGGACTTCATCTTTAACATACAAAATTTTCTAAAGTTAAGTCTCCACTTTCAAAACACATCAAAAATAAAATGAAACACTTAGGATTCCCTAGCATACCAAATTTGCTAAGGATCCTACCTTTTCAAAAATCAAAACATCAAAACAAAAATGAAACACTTAGAATTTCCTTAGCATGCTTAAATTTTCTATGGATCCTACCTTTTCAAAAATAAAACATCTAAAAAAAATGAAATATTTAGGATTATCTTAGCATACCTAAATTTGCTAAGAATCCTATTTTCAAAACACAAAATCAAGACACACTTTCAGTTCTTCACTTAACATAGTTGACCTCATTTTAGGATGAGCTCTTAACCCTCTATCTTAGACATAGGACTTCTCTTAGGCTTTAAGAGTTCCTTTCTTAAGACACATCTAGTGATTAGGTGGACACTCAACCTAGCCTAGAAGCCTTAGAAGAGTTAGCCATAGGAATAGGTCATGCCTTAGGGGTGTTGGAAAATTTCCTTAGTTTAAACCATTCCTCACTTTCCTTCTTTCAAGTCAAACACCAAATCAATCTTAATTGATTTTCTTCAAATTCAAATCAACTCCATGATTCAAATCCATGATTGAAACCATGATCAAAATTCATCAAAATTCTTAAGTCAAATTTTTTGGTCCTTAATTTTCTTGGACTTATTCAAAATCATGATCAAAACTTATTCAAACCTTTGAGATTTTCTCATACCTCATTTATATTCTCATTTATATTCACATATATAAATAATATAATTCAAACCCATCAAATCAAACTCAAAATTCCAAATCAATTCATGAAATTTTCCTTAAATCCTTTAAATTCCTTTAATGGATTTAACTAAATCTTGATCAAACCTATTCAAACCCTTGGGATTTTCTCAAAATTATTTATATTCACATTTATATTTCATATAAATGAAATATAAATATAAATCAATCAAGAAAATTAAATTCCAATTTAAAACTCCCTTAATTCCTTTAAATTCCCTTTAATGGATTTAACCTAAATCTTGATCAAACCTATTCAAACCCTTGGGATTTTCTCAAAACTTATTTATATTCACATTTATATTCTCATATTTAAATGAAATATAAATATAAATCAATCAAATCAAAGGAAAAAAATTAAATTCTTTAAAACTCCCATAAATCCTTTAAATTCCCTTTAATGGATTTAAAAATCTTGATCAAACCATTTCAAACTCATGGGATTTTCTCAAAATTTTTTGTATTCTCATTTATATTCTCATATATAAATAAATATAAATCAATCCAATCCAATTCAAAAAAATTTTAATTTAAAATTTTCCTTAAATCTTTTAAATTCCTTTGGATTTAACTATCATAATTAAACACTTCAAATTCTTGAAATTTTCTCATGATCAATTTATATATATAAATGAAATTCAAACAATTAATCTATTCCAAATCAATCTCCTTTATCAAATCACTTTCAAATCAAATCAAACTCTTGATGTTCTCTCATGGTTCAATCAACCCTACAATCATGAGCTCATATATAAATCCAAACTTCAATCACCAAATCAAAATCAATTCCAAAATCAAACCTAAACCCTTTCATATTCTCCCATATATGAAATTTTCAAATGGATCAAAATCCATTTGACTTCAAACCACTTGTAAATGGATTTAAATTTCAATCATGAGTCCATATACAAGATCAACCAACTTCAAATCAAGCTTTGACCAAGCCATTTGACCCACTTAGGCTCACTTGACCCAAAGTGACCTAAAGTACCCTTATGAGCCAAATTTTCCAAATTGGATTGAACAAAACTCATATATTCCTCTCATCATGATCAACAATCATCATGGGATGATCAATCAATCAAATTGGGTCAAACCAGTCAAACCTGGGGTTGACCAAGTTAACACTTAACCTAAAATGAAACCTTACGTAGCCAAGTTCCACCATAGGCCAAATTGATTGAAACCATTGATCTAAGTTCACTCATGACCTATGTTTGAACTTGACCAAGCCAACATTTGAACCTAACCTAGCCCAAATGGTCAACTTGACCCAAGTTGACCCATTTTGACATAAAGGGTCAAAATGTGTCAAAACTTGATCTAAACCAAATTGATTGGAACCAATGGGTCAAGTCCATCCCAAATCACTTGTGGAACTTGACCAAAGCCTCAATTGGCCAACTAGACCCAACTAGCCCAATTGACCTTAGACCCAACATGACTAAAGGGGTCATGTTGAGCCAAAAAACTTAACCCAAATTTATTGGAAACAAAGATACCACTCCATATGACTAACCTAAACCTAATGACCTTGACCCTCAAATAGGTCAAATGGGTCAAATAGGTCAACTTGATTTGACCTAAATGAACTCATATGAGCCAAAACCAAATATATACCAATTTGAATCAAACCAAAGCCACCAAAACATTTCAAATGATCATATGAACTTGACCCTATACCAGTTGACCCATTTTGACATAAATGGGTCAACATGAGCCAAACCTATCAAATGAATTCCAAATCTCATGAAACTTGGCCAAACCTAGTTTCTCCACATACCAACATGTCCAAAGTGGAAAATAGCAAAATGACCATCCTACCCTAGGCCATAGAACAAATTTTGGCTAATCCATGGGTAATTTTGGTCATACCCTCTTCACAATCACTTGAGGCTTTCTAAAAGCTCAAGGGGACTTAGTGATGAGTGGTGCACCAACAATGGGTTTGGGTCAGCCCATTTGGTCCATAGATCAAACCCGACCTTATGGGTTAAAATTGAAATTTTCAAACTCCCTCTTAAACTCAAATTATGGCACATGGGAGGTTGGCAATCCACTCTTTGGATCAAACTGACCATGTGTACACTCATAATAGATCAAACAGCCCTCCCAATATGATCAATTGGATCAAAATGGCATGTCCATTGCCGGCCATCTGATCCTTCAAGGGGGAGATATACTCCTTCTAATTCACTTCTATTTTCATTCACTCAAGGTCGATTGAAGGATAGGAAGCCAGAGGAGCCATTGGAGATTGATCCTAAGCCTCCTAGAGCTTTTCCCATTTTCCTTTTCTCGGCTTTTGAATAGTGAAAAATAGGGGAGGTAGAGTGAAATTCCAACTTCTTCTATATTCCATTTGAATCCAATTGCTCTTGCACACTCCATCAAAGGGTCAAGTCGAGCTTGCCTAAGCTCTCTTTGAAGTTCTAAAGGAAAGGGGAGACAGAATTTGATCATAGCTGAAGCTCAAGCAAGGAAGAGTTGGTCCATACATTGATCTACTCAACCTCAAGTGCTCATACTCTCAACAAGGCTTTGTCTCAACTAGACAAAACTTCTTCAAGGGAATCAAGCGTTGTTGATCACCTTCGGCGAGGTATGAGATTTTCTGATCATTAAACTCAATGTGGTGTGGAGCTTTGTGAAAGAAATTTTCACCCCATCGATTTTTGATTGTTGGATTTCTCTAGATGGTGTGGGTTGAATTTGGTTTGATTATATGCTGAGCTTAGATCTTCCCTTGATCATGGATGATCTCTGATCAAGGGAAGAACTTGGATGATCTCCATCCATCGCATGTTTTAGATGGTTGAGATTATTTAGCATGTTTAGAAATCCTTTTACCTTTTTAAAATGTAGGAGATCCAGCCATCGATCTTTGATCGACGACCAGAATAAAGCATGTGCATTATGCGCCACCGATGTGATACTTAAGTGACCCCTAAATGGCGATGTGTAAAGCACGCTAACCCGCCGCCGCGCATGCGTGAGCTTGGGATTAATTAGGATTAGTTAAAAATGCTTAGTTTATTTCTAATTAATTTAGGAACCTTCCAAAATTCATAATTCCTTATAGAAAATTTAAAAAATTGTGAAATAAAGTATTATGGATAGATAATTAAACCTAGAACATTTTAAAATTAATTTTTATGAGTTTTGAATTATGCTTTTCTGAATTTGGGTTTTATTAGAAGTATATTTTGCTAATTACTCTTTAATTAGGCCTGATTAATCCCAAATTTCTTGGGTAAGTTTTAGGGATGACTTTTCCTCCCCTAATTTTCTTGGGATTTATTGAAGGCTTAATTAGAATAATTGCATATGGATTCCTTAATTATCCTTATGTAATAAGCATAATTAGGGTATGATTAATGATTTTAGCCTATGATTAGGGTTGATTAAGGTCATCTAGTGAGTAGAGGTTTATGGAATATTTTTGTGGCATTTATCCTAAGCTATTCCCTAAACCCCCTCTTTTCTCCTTAAGGGTTAATTTATTAATTATCCCCTTAATCAATTTTCTAGAAATTCTGAAAAGTTCCAGAACTTAATTAATCTACATTGGGTAGATGCTTAGGTGTTTAATGACCTAAGTTCAATTAAGGAAATCAAAACCCAATTCACATGTGTGAAAGGTTGTTTTTGAAAAACTAAACCCCTTAGCTTAATTAACTTTTAATTATGAGCCAAATTACATTAGGCCTTTTCATTATTAGGTGCATTGCAAATTTAAATTCCTTGTGGGTTTTATGTCATCTCATTGGCTCATAATTATCTAGTTGATTCTTCTAAGGTGGTGTAGGTAAGGGTTAATTAAGCTACTTAATTCATACCTTAACCTAATCAATCATAAAATGGATTTAATTACCTAAAAATTAAACAAAATATCAAACCCATGGGAATGGGTTAGAAATAGCAAACTCATCTCAAAAAATTAAATCAAACTTCAAACAAAAAAAAATCACTCTGAAATTCACTTTGATTTATTCTAATTTTTTTTATTCCATAGGATTTAAGTGAAGTGAGTTTGTTTACATGCTTTCATTACTTTGAATCTTTTCCCAACATGTTAAGTTGTATGTCATGTGATTTCATGCATTCATGATTTTGAAATTCAAATTTTAAAATGAAATTATCTACTTTATGTCAAATTTGCATGTGTTGGCTAAAGTATAAATATGTATGGCTATTATCACTACTAAATCCAAATTATTTTTTTCAAAATACATAAATCAAAAACCAAATCATGTGATAGATTATAAAGTCATGCTTAGTATAGGTTTTCTTTCTTTCTTATGTTAGCATAGTTTTGAATAGGAGTTGGTAAGATGTAGGGTTCATTTGAAAAGAACCCAACACTTACTTAATTCTATACCCTATTCATCCCTATGCTATCACCTAAGAAAGGTTGCATATACTTGCATGAATAAATTGCATAAACAAAAATGAATCCATTAAACAACTTTTTCTTTCTTCCTTTTCTATTTTCATTTATTTTATATACATATTTGTATTTAAGGAAAGTGGTATATTAGTCTGGACAACCCTGAGGTTGTGAGGATTTAAGTAGCCCTAAGTAGGTCTTGAACCTTACACCTCTGGTTAACAATGGCGCTGTACTCACTTATGCCTTTCTTACTTTCATGTATGTATGTGAAAGTTTAGATAAGGAAAACCCTTTTTACTTAAGAAAAATCATGCATATTCAACATCTAAATTTTCTTAAATGGATTGATTATCATGCATCATAAAGTGTGTTAAATACTCTCATTTGCATGTATAGATATGCTTAGGGTCCATCCATATGCATGTTATATATGTTGGGAAAGAAATGAAATAAAGTGTGCTATGTGAATTTTGATTCATTTTATTTAATCTTAAAGTGCCTTTGTTTTTTAATAGGTTTGTTTAGAGTTTATCTAAACTTAGGATTGATTAAAACATTTAGTCAAAACATTCACCTAAATGAAACTAAAATGTGAATCTACTTTAGAAATTACTTAGGTTAGGGAAGGAAAGAGAAGTTCTCTTCTCTATCCCTCTCTTCATAACTTAGTAATTAATTATAGAATCCACTTAAACGAAATAGAAACATTAAATAAAATCAACCCAAAATAATTACTAAACATACCACAAAAGCACTTTCCTTAAATACATGTTCTTCACACTTAGAAAATTTAAACCTAAAGCCATAACTAAACATACCACAAAAGCCTTCAAAGCACACATTAGCTAAGTCACCACTTTAGGTTGGTGCATGGTTTGATGATTATTTTATTTTGTGATATATGTTTTAGACTGGATGTTAGGGTGTATGCTCATAGAATGAATGGTAGGACGTTCTTAGTCTAACTATTCTTTTATGAGGGATTATTAAGGGGTGTTATCATAAATAAAAATATAAATGCTTTTACTTGTAGGATACCCCTAAGCATAATCCATAGGCTGGACTTAGTCACCTATGTGTGGATAAGTCAATATACATGCTTGGGATTTGTGTGGTTTATTTTAGCTAACCTTTATTTTGTAGGTGTTAGTTAGATTTCCACTTTTCCTTTTCATGTAAAAATTGGTATAATTAGGATTTTGGAATAATTGTTATGGGGGTTTGGATGAAAATTGGTCATATAATCCTATCTTATGCACCATGTGAAGCCTTGGAGCATCTACCATCCAACCATCCAAAGGAAGGAGCCAAAGAAGAAAATAAGAAAAGAAGAAGAAAAAAGAAAAGAAAGAAAGAAGAATAAAGCTTAAAGACCCCAATAATAATGAATTCCTTGCTTAATTGTAATTTATTTCATTTGTAATTCAGGTTATATAAGAATAGAGCTAGGCTACCCACATTTGATATTTTGGTTTTACATTGCGGTGTGATCACCTTTTATTCTTTTATGATTAGCTTTATAAATTGATTGATGATTTGTTTAGCTTTTCATTAAATTGGCACACTTTTAGTTTCTTCCTTATTTTATGTATGTGGTTTGGATGTGGATTATTTAAGAAAAAAATATTTTACCCAATTTAACAAATCAAATTAAAATAAGAAGAACCTCACCTAAATCCTAGGTTTAAAATCAAGATAAAAAATTAGACCTTAATGGATGAGCATTTCTTTTGTAATATCATGCACAATAACATCTTATTTCACTCTTGATTGGAGGGCTTCCACCATTTCCAGAGAAACTTAGCTTGACATTTGAGAGGCATGCTAAAAACTTACCTCCTCCCTTCTCACTAATTTTGGCCAATAATCTCATTTCTCATGCATTAGTCATATGAATCACAACCTTAGTCAAAATAATTTTTAAATGAAAATAAAATTAAATTTGAATTGCATTAGATTTAGGTCATTTGAAGCATGTCCTTTACATGATCAAGTCTCTTTGGGAGTGAGTTTAAGGACTTAGTATCTTTCTTATCAAATAACCTAGCTATCTTGCATAAGCATAAAGACTTGCCATGTATTTAAAATCATGAGTTAGTTGGCCCACTGATTATAAGTCAACATTTAATTTGTCCTCTCTTATGGAGGCAGACCAATTACCCATTTTTGTATTAGATTTTGGTTGTGCTTTCAACTCTCGCCAAATCTCCCTAGATTTAGGTTCTGAGGTTACTTCTCCCCTTTGTGGGCCATAAGCTTAAATCCTCACCTCTTAGGAATTTCCTTAATCTTGTGTTAAGGAATCCTAAGTCCTAAATTTCTAATGAAAAATGCAACTAATAAATTAAATCAATTTCAAAAATGTAAACCCCAACTATATGATAGTTTGAGATGCTCACTAAGTTTCCTAGCATCGTGGGCATATCATACTTATCTTCCATTTGGGCTTTAATAATAACTCCCTCCTTGATCAATCCCATTTGATCTTCAAAAATAAACCAATCTACTGATAGCCCTTTCCTATTGAAATCTTCAAAGACAACTATCATTTACTTATTCGAGAGTTTTCTTAAGGAATACCCATTCCTTAAGATGTAATTAACTATGGCTTGCCTGGAAACTTAATGAACCCAATTTATAATAAACCCCTTTACCTTTCCATGTAAAGTAATGAAAGAATCTCTAGTACATATACATCATCTTAGGAGTCCTTATTGAGGTGATTAGGTCCATTAAAGGGTTGTGACTTTTATCTCTCAAGATAGTACACTATTTCTTTGATGAAACACTTGATTATCTGAATAAGTACATCTGTGGATCTACATGGCATACTAAAAAGATGAATTTCTATATGCTTGTCTCTTTCATTTCTCCCAACAGATTTGAAGGAGACTTCCCCGTATAGGAATTTTTCACCATAATTCCCTAAACCCCTTTCCTTCCTTTTTCTAAACTAAATTAATGGCATATACCCTAATCACTTGCTTAATTACTTTGATAAAATTTTTAAAACATTCCATAACTTAATCAATTCATCTTGGGTAGATGCTTAGGTGTTCAATAACTTAAGTAGCTTAAGGAAATCAAAATCCAACCCACATGTGTGGGAAGGGTTATGAAAGTACATAAATTAAACACTTTAAATTAATTAATCATTAATTGTGAGCCAATTGCATTAGGTACCTTTCTTCCCTAGGATGCATTCCTGATTTAAATACCTTGTGTGGTTTTATGTCATATCATTGGCTCACAATTATTTGATTAAATATGTTAAACTGGTATAAGTAAGGGGTAATTAATACACTTAATGTACACCTTAACCTAACCAAAGTATAAAATTGATCTAATCACCTAAAAATTAAACTAAAATAATACACACATGTGGGAATGGGAACAACAAACCATTTCACACTTTCCTAATTCAAATCAAACTCAAAATAAAATGAAAGTCTCTTTAAACAACTTATTATCTTTAAATGATCTTACTTCATAAGATTGTCTTTATTAATTAGGGTGAGTGAAGTTACATGCTTACATCACTTTATTTCTTTCTACCATGCTAAATGTGTATGTCATATGAAAATCATGCATTCATGTCTTTTAAAATAAAATAAAATTAAAAGTTTCCTTATGTCAAATTGCATGTTTTTGCTAAAGTAAGATATGAATGGCTATTATCACTACTAAATCCAAAACTATTTTCAAAACTTGTAAACCAAACATTACAAATGAAAAGTATGCTATCTATAAGTACTTATGAGCTTGCATGTGAATAGTATAAAATTTGTTATGTGACTTTTTCTTCTCTTTCTTAACATAGGTTTGTGTAGGATTTGCAAAGTGTATAGTCCATTTAAAAATGACATGGCACTTGTTTGAAATCTATTCCTATACACTCCTAGGTCATGACACAAGAAGGAATTCCACATCACACATATAAATTAAATAACCAAAATCAAACAAATGAACATAAACTTTTTGCTTGATTCTCTTTCCATGCATTTTTTTGTACATGCACATGTATTTAAAAAAGTGGTATATTAGTCTGGACAAGCCCAAGGATGCAAGGATTTAAGTATCCCTAAGTAGGTCTTGTACTTTACACCCCTGGTGCTAACAATGGTGCCGTACTCACTTATGTCTTTTATACTTGTAAATGTGCTTATAAAAAATGGATAACAGAATCACCCTCTTCTACTTAACAAAATCATGCATACATGAAAATTCCAAATTTACTTAAGTAACCTATCTTAGCATTCTCTTTCCATGCATTTCTTTTTATACATGCACATGTATTTAAGAAAAGTGATATATTAGTCTGGACAACCTCAGGATTGTGAGGATTTAAGTAGCCCTAAGTTGGTCTTGTACCTTACACCCTAGTGCTAATAATAATGGCACCATACTCACTTATGTCTTTTATACTTGTAAATGTGCATATAAAAATTGGATAAAAGAATCACTCTCTTCTACTTAACAAAATCATGTATACATGAAACATTCCAAATTTCCTTAAGCAACCCCTCTTAGCTTTCATTATTAAGGTGTGCTAAATACTTGCATCGCATGTAAAGAAAAAGTGGTATATTAGTCTGGACAACCCAGGGATTGTGAGGCTTTAAGTAGCCCTAAGTAGGTCTTGTACCTTACACCCCTGGTGCTAATAATGGCACCGTACTCACTTATGTCTTTTATACTTGTAAATGTGCATATAAAATTGGATAAAAGAATCACTCTCTTCTACTTAACAAAATCATGCATACATGAAACATTCCAAATTTCCTTAAGCAACCCCTTAGCTTTCATTATTAAGTGTGCTAAATACTTGCATCGCATGTATAGATATGCTTAGATTCATTCATGTGCATGATACACATGTGGGAAAGAAACAAATTATTGTGTGTTTTGTGATAGTAATTCACTTTACTTAATCTTCAAATACCTTTCTTTTTGAATAGATTTGTTTAGAGAAAAATCTAAACTTAGGATTAATTAAAATACATAATAAAACATGAACTTAATAAAAATCATTAATGAATCTATCTTAGAAATCACTTAAGGTAGGGAGGAAAGAGAATTTCTCTTCTCTTTTCCTCTCTTTACAACCTTTAGTAATTAAGTAGGTTCATTCAAACCAAATCAAATCATCAAATAAAATTAACCCATATCAACTAAACAACTTAAATGAGACCACCCTTCTAAATTGAACCTTTTCACACTTAGAAAATCTAAACCTTAAAGCATAGCTAATCACACCACACAAACCTTTTAAAACAAACACATTAGCCTAAGTCACTACTTCTAGTCCTATGTTAAGGTAGTGCATGGTTTGATGTTTGCTTTTATTTTGTGATGTAATATTTTAGTTTGGATGTTAGGGTGCATGTGCGTAGAATAAATGGTAGGATAATTTAGTCATTATCTTGCGGGATTGTGCTTAAGTGCTTTAATAAAAATGTAACTGCTTTTGCGGTTGCTTATACCCTTAAGCATAATCCAAAATAGGCTAGGTGGACTTGGTTACCCATGTGTGGGTGCTAAGTCCAATTTGTTTATATACATGCTTGGGAATGTGTGGTTTGTTTAGCTAATCTCTATTTTGCAGGTTTTAGTTAGATTTACTTTTTCCTTTTCATGTAATTTTGCAATCAGGAATTTAAAATGATTATTATGGGGGATTAGGTTGAGCATTGGTTATATGATCACATCTTATGTACCATGTGAAGCCTTTGGAGTATCCACATTCCAACCATCCAAAATAAGGAACCAAAAGAAGAAATTAGAAAGAAGAAAAGAAGAATGAAGAAATGAAGAATGAAGACCCCGATAACATAAATTCCTTGCTTAATTGTAATTAATTCATTTGTAATCTAGGTTGTATAAGGGTAGAGCTCGGCTACCCAATTTATTTTTGGGTTTATGCGGTGGTGCCTGACCACACTTGGCCTCTTATTCTTTTGCGCTAGCTTTGTAAAATGTTTGATATTTTTTTAACTTGTGCATTAGGAATGGCATATTTTCTTAGTTTCTTCCTTACTTTGATGTATGGCCTAGATGATGATTAGGCTCTTTGGGAAAATAAATCTTCTACCAAATTAAACAACTCAGAATTTAAAATAAGTAACTCATAACCTCACCTAAAGCTTAGGCTATAAATCAAGATAAAAGAATTAGCAACCCCTTAGCTGAATGTTGCCTTTTCTTTCTCACATCATGCATAAAAAGCATATTGATTCATTCTTGATTTGGAGTGCTTCCACCCATGCTAGAAAACTTGGCTTGACCTTTGAGAGCCATGGTGGAAACACACATCCCATCTTGCTAATTTTGGACTACAATCCAATTTCTCATACATTAGGCATATGAATCCTATAAGTCTGAGCCAAATGAATTATCCAAAAATGAAAATAAAATATATGAAAATTTTGCATTAGATTTAAGTCATTAATCATGCCCTACATGATCTAGTCTCTTAGAGAATGCGATTAAGGACTTAGTCTCTTTCAAAATAAATAACAACCTTGCTAACTTGCTTAAGCATATGACTTTTCTACATGAATTTAAAATCATAGGAGTTAGTTGGCCCAGGTGGTTGTAAGTCCAATGTGGTTTATCCTATCTTGTGGAGTTAAACCATATTCCCATTTTCACCCTAGATTTAGGTCATGCCTTGGCCCTCTCCAAGTATCCTTAGATTTAGGTTTTGAGGTTGCTATTTACCTTCAGGGCCATGAGCATAAATCCTCACATCTTAGGCATTTCCATAACATTGTATTGTGGAATTATAAGCCCTAAACTTCTAATAAAAATTCAACTCAAACAAACCATAGGGTAGTTTGGGATGCTTACAATGCTTCCTAGTATCTTAAGCACCCCTTACTTATTTTCATTTAGCTTCGATAAGAACACCCTTCTCTTGATCGATCCCACTTGACTTTCTAAAAATAAACTAATCAAGTGATAGTCCAACCCTTTCAAAGTCTTTAGAGACAATGATCATTGACCTTAATCGAGAGTATTCCTAAAGAATCCCCATTCTTAGGATGTAATTAACTATGGGGCTTGCCCCAGTAATGAACTTAATGAACCCAATTTAAAATAAACCATGCTTTACTTTTCCATGTGAAGTAGGGGAAGAATCTCTAGTACATATGCAGACCCATTATCCTTAGGAGTCCTTATTCAGGTGATTAGGTCCATTGTAGGGTGGTGACTTCTATTTTTTGAGATAGTACACCTCCCTCAATGTCATACCCAATCACCCTAATAAGAACATCTGTGGATCTGCGTGGTGTCCTAACTAAAGGCATATATTTCTATTTTCATTTATCCTCTTCAAAAGGATAGATGAAGACAAAAATATTTCACCATAGTTCTCACTATGCTAATGGATACACCACTCATGCTGACGGATAAACCTTAGGTTGGTTGGTTCTTGCACCTTAGGATACACCACTCATGAC
Organism: Cymbidium sinense; assembly: GCA_021442155.1. Taxonomy (NCBI): domain Eukaryota; kingdom Viridiplantae; phylum Streptophyta; class Magnoliopsida; order Asparagales; family Orchidaceae; genus Cymbidium; species Cymbidium sinense. The sequence goes on along the minus strand of CM038214.1, from coordinate 218,176,381 downwards.
ATATGTAAGTTGTTATGCTTTCTCCTTGAGTTGGCCACTGTACACCTATAAGCTTTCTTTTCTAGGGCTCAAGATAACACACCTAATAGGACCTCCCTTATGGGCACTATATTTGAATCATGTCCTTTGCGACCCCATTTAGACACTACTAGGGTTTCTATCAGATTAGATAGTTCCCCTTTCCTAGTAACCATCCCTGTTATTAGAGAATCCATCCTGTGGATGTGCATATTCTCTGTTGGTCTAGTAAATCTGAGATAGGTCAAGGTCGACATAACCCCTTCTCAGAGTGGTCCCTCACACACCAACAAGGTCCACGCAAACATATAAAAAATATATATTCACTTGAGGATTAGGAGGACACCCCAGTACCTTTTCCTAGCGGGTATCTTATCTTTAGGGCGGTCTGAAACTCCCTATAATAATTGTCTGACTACTCTTGAGTTGATATAAATCCCTAGCAACATTCACTCAGTAGTCACCCCTAAGTCGAGTTTGATTTATTGTACTAGCAACAGGTCACCCCAGCGATTGTTCCCTATTTTAGAAAATTTAAGTCTACTATGCCTTTTTCCTAGCACAGTCGTTGCACACCAAAAGGAAGCCCCTTAGGTTAGCTAGCTCTACCACATGACCAGTAGACTATCCATTTGGATTTGTAAATCTAAGATAGGATAAGTCCAATATAGCCCCTTCTCAGTGGGTCCATCGCTCACCGACATAGTCCATAAATTAAATCTATCAAATTTGATCGAGCTCACATCCCCAATGGATATGCCCTCAATTCAAAATAAAACTAAACTATACAAACCATATCAAATCACATGAAATTAAGATAAAATTAACCTTGACTACTTTTGAGTTGCCATAAAGTATTCACTCGATGGTTGCCACAGGTCATTCAATTTGTTGTGCATCTAACATGTCACCCTAGCAGTTGTTCCTTGCTTTGGAAGATGTAAGTCTGTTATGCCTTCTTCCTAGCATAGCGGTTGCACATAGAAAGGAAATCTCTTAGGTTTGCTAGCTCTAACTGCGGTAGACTATCTTTTGGATTTATAAACAGGTGGTGATATAGCCCCTTCGTGAGTTCAACACCGACAAGGTCCATCCATTAACTCAAATTAAATTAAACCCAATCTAATTTTTCTCGTGGAGTTAAACACACCTTTCTCCCTAGTGGAGCCCCAAATCATATATAAACAAGTCAACCAAACAAATCAAATTCAAAACCAACTGCCCTAGTGGAGCCAAATTAAACCAACTCCCCCAGCAGAGTCTAAATCAAAGAAATCCAACCAAACTCTTATTCCTAATGGATACATCCCCAAAAAAATCTATGAAACCAAACTCAAATCACAATCCCCAACAGATAGCTCAAACCTGCTTCCATAGTGGAAGGTTCATATAGCCAATCCCAGCGGACTCAAGCCCATATCTCTAGTAGATATGCCTCCACATCAATTAAAACAAAACAAATTAAAGTCAATTCGATCTTAATCTGTAGTGGATTATAGATTCTTATCCCTAGTGGATCTTCTTTCCACAAATCATATAATCAAATGAAATTCAAATCTTATCCCCATCAAATTTTCTTTATCTATGCCCTCGATATATACCCATCACATGCCATGTCCAATGCATGTGTGATCTCCTAGCGGATCTCCCTCCATGTCCTTAATATGGAATTCTCATCAAATCTTATTTCTTCTCTTATGCACACCTTTAATACCTCAGCCAAAAGCCTAACAATGTATTCATTCAAATTACATCACCTTAACATTATATTCATCATTTTATGATTTGTTATGGTGCAAGCTCAAACTAACTATACAATATCATGCTAAACATATTATAGTGTGAATTAACACACTATATTATATTATAATAAATGATGTTATATTATAATTTTCTATAATATAATATATTGTTTAACATTACACCTAATTAGAATCACTTAAAAGGAACAAATAACAAAATTTTCTCTAAATATGAATAATGTTCATTTTGGATGTAAAATTGTTATTTCTCTATTAGAAATGGTATAAAAATAACATAATTTTGGTGTTGCTTCTTGGTGTGTGCTGTGAATTTGGCAAAATTCTTCCATCTCAGCCTTCAAATTAACATTTTTGTGAGTTTTGACTCAATGTATTATAACAAAAAAAAACATACTAAAATCTACAATAACATTTTGTAACACACCACCACATTCATATATACCTGAAGTTATATTGTTATGTACATTATATTTTAATATGCTTTCATATAATATATTATCTTACTTTACACCTTAAAATGAATCACTTTAAAAAAATAATTTATAAAATTTGGTTGAAAAATGAACATTTATTTTGGATGCAAAATTCCATTCTTTTGGTTAAATGACACACCATAGCACACCTAATGATGTTCCTAAAGCTTACCTTAAATTTGGCCAAATCCCATCATCTCAGCCTATAAATCAATATTTTTATGAATTATACCAAAACAAACTCTAATATGTCATTCTATAACAAACTAAAATATGCTAAATAACAAGTAGTAATACACAATAGTATGCTATAATGCATTATGCTGTAAGATTGCTTAAGATAAAAAAAATCATAAAATTAGTCTAAATAATAAAAAACTATATATTTTAGTCGTATCACTTTCATATTTTAAATTGGAATAATATATTATGATGCCATGCTCTACCTATTATGAATTTGGCCAAATTCCACCATTTTAAAGTCTAAATAAACATTTTTTAAGTAATGCTAATGCAGGATTGACTACATGATTGTAAAATTCTAAAAGAATTTAAAATGCGTAGAACAATATATTATTATATATGATGTTATACTATGCTACAACACATAATATTTATTTTGAACATAAAATCTCACTTTTTAGACTACAAGTGGCGTATCACACCTTTGGTACTACAACCTAATTCCCACTTCAAATTTAATAAATTTCATCATCTGATTTATTAAACCAATATTTTTATGATTTATATTGATAAAGACTATAAGGCACAAAACCATAATATACTAAATCATTTCAAAACATATTATAACATCCAATAACATATCACTACATGCTCAAATATATGATGCTACATTATACTATATTATATGTATTATAATATGATTTAGAGTATTCAAATATCTAATAGTCAAGGGAAAGTCTCTTGAAGACATTTTCTTTCCCTACCATAACTATGTTAGGATTAGGTCATTCTTTAGATCTACTCCTAATGGCATCTTTATTCAAGGTTTAAGGATTAGGGTTAGTTTAGGTTTAGGGTTTAGGGTTTATGGTTAGTCTAGGGTTTAAGGAATAGGGTTTAGGGTTGTAGGTTTTAGGGTTTATGGTTTTAGGGTTTAGGGTTTAGGTTTAGGTTTAGTTTAGGGTTTAGGGTTTAGGGTTTAGGGTGTTTAGGTTTTATGGTTTAAGGTTTAGGTTTAGCTTAGGGTTTAGGGTTTATGATTTTAGAGTTTAAGGTTTATGGTTTAGGTTTAGTTTAGGGTTTAGGGTTTAGGTTTTAGGTTTAGGGGTTTAGGTTTAGATTTTTTAGGTTAGAGTTTAGGGTTTAGGGTTTAGGTTTTAGGTTTGGGGTTTAAGTTTTAGTTTAGGGTTTAAGATTTTTTTTAACAGAGAACAAATTCAGATTCAATAATTCTTCTTTTCTATTTTATTAACCAAGAAGCTCCCCAAGTTTTTTAAGACACAAGGGATGACATAGATAAAAAATAAGCACCCATAGAGCAATTCAAAAACCCCAGATAAGTAGAACCATCTCTACTGTAAAGACATAGTTCCATAAGCAGTAGATTAGATCAACTGTTCTTCAGTTTATCTAGCTCCCATCAAAACCACCCCCGCCTCTTGAGTAGCGAGATCTACCATCATACCCTCGGTCTCTCCCTCCACCACCACCATGGCTGTAACCTCCATCACTCTTCCTGCCTCCATAACTACCACTGCTCCAACCACCACCTCCATATCCAGCAACACCTCCAGATCCCCCTCCACCATCACGATAATCATCGTCTACGCCTTCACCTCCACCACCAGATTTAGACTAAGACTAGTTGACCGTGATGTTCCTACCGCCAAGGTTCTGCCCATTCTTAGGGTTTAGGGTTAGTTTAGTGTTTAGGGTTTAAGGTTAGTATAGGATTTAGGGTTTGTGATTTAGGGTTTAGGGTTGTAGGTTTTAGGGTTTAGGGTTTATGGTTTATGGTTTATGGTTTATGGTTTTAGGGCCTAGGGCATTAAATGAATAGTGCACTCATTGAACTACACAAACTCGGCTCAATTTATGCTTGTGCATGTTTGTTCAAATTAATAAACAATCAAGCTTGAACAATTTTTGAAAACTCGGATGTTAAACGAATTGAACATGAACATGGTCTTACTCTCTTGTTTATGTTCATGGACATACTCGTCTATTTTTCGATAAGTAATTTGTTTAATAATTAATATTAAGTTTGGTAATAATTCATATATTATCTTCAAAATATGAGTAAATATAACTTATAATTTTTAATTGTATATTTAATAAGTAATTTATAAAAATATATGATACATTTAATTAAATATTTATAAAATATAATTGATACTATAGTTTATAAATTATAAGATAAATATAATTATACATAAAAAATAAAGTAAACCGGTAGGTTTAGGTTTAGTGTTTAGGGTTTAGGGTTTAGGGTTTAGGGTTTAGGGTTTAGGGTTGTAGGTTTAGGGTTTAGGATTTACGGTTTAGGGTTTTTTTTTTAAATTAAGTAAACCGGTAGGTTTAGGTTTATTGAGTTTATTTTATTTTTTATTTTTATTTAGGTTTATTTTTTATTTTTGTTTAGGTTTATTTTTTATTTTAATTTAGTTTAGTTTATTTATTTTAGGTTTATTTATTTTAGTTTAGGTTTTATATTTTAGTTTATTTTTTAGGTTTTGGTTTATCTTTAGTTGAGTTTTATTTTATTTTATTTTTTTAGGTATAGGTTTATTTTTTTATTTTTAGGTTTAGGTTTAGGTTTTTATTTTATTTTTCACGTTTAGGTTTTAAGATTTTATTTTTGGTTTATTTTTAGGTTTTATTTTTAGTTTATGTTTAGGTTTATTTTAAGTTTATTTTATTTTATTTATGTAGGTTTAGGTTAGGTTTAGTTTATTTTAGGTTTTAGCTTAGGTTTTTATTATTTTAGTTTAGTTTATTTTAATTTAGGTTTAGGTTTATTTTATTTAATTTATTTTATTTTTATTTTAATTTTAGGTTTTTTTACGTTTAGGGTTTAGGTTTTATTTTATTTATTTGTAGGTTTATTTTTATTTTATTTTATTTTTTTTGGTTTATTTTATTTTTATTTTAGGTTTAGTTTTATTTTATTTAGGTTTTATTTTTTTAGTTTAGTTTAGGTTTTTATTTATTTTATTTTAGTTTAATTTTTATTTTTATTTTATTTTCTTTTAGGTTTAAGTTTAGGTTTAGGTTTTAGTTTATATTTTTATTTTATTTTATTTTATTTATTTTATTTTGGTTTAAGTTTTATTTATTTATTTTATTTTTAGGTTTTACTTAGTTTAAGTTTAGGTTTTTCGCTTTTTAGGGTTTATGTTTTAGGGTTAGTTTAGGGTTTAGGGGTTAGGGTTTAGGGTTTTAGGTTTAGGGTTTTGTGTTTAGGTTTTTTTTATTTTTATTTTTTTATCAGAGAACAAATTCAGATTCAATATTTTTTCTTTTCGATTTCATCAACCGAGTAGCACCCTAAGCTTTCTAAGACACAAGCGACGACATAGATAAAAAATGAGCACCCATAGAGCAAATGAAAAACCTTAGATAAGTAGAATTATCTCTACTGTAAAGACACAATTCCATAAGTAGCAGATTGGATTGGCATTCTTTATTCTCAGTTCCCATAAGAACCACCCTCTCTTGAGTAGCGAGATCCACCATCATATCCTTGTCATTCGCCCCTCCATATCAACCACCACTACTCTGACCACCACCACCTCCATATCCACTAGCACCTCTAGATCCCCAACAACCACTGTGATAATCGACGCCTCCACCTTCACCTCCACTGTTAGATCTAGACTGAGGCTAGTTGACGGTGATGTTCCTCCCGTCAAGGTTTAGCCCATTCTTAGAGTTTAGGGTCAGTTTAGGGTTTAGGGTTTAGGGTTAGTTTAGGGTTTGGGGTTTAGGGTTTAGGGTTTAGGGTTGCAGGTTTTAAGGTTTAGGGTTTAGGGTTTAGGGTTTTAAGGTTTTAGGGATAGGGTTTAGGGTTTAAGGTTTTAGGGTTTAAGGTTTAGGATTTAGGGTTTAGGGTTTTAGGGTTTATGGTTTAGGATTTAGTGTTCTAGGTTTTGGCTTTAGGTTTTAGGGTTAGCATTAGGGTTTAGGGATTAGGGTGTAGGATTTAGGGTTTAGGGTTTTTTTATTTAAATTAAGTAAACTAGACAGTTTAGGTTTATTTAGTTTATTTTATATTTATTTGGGTTTATTTTAATTTTTTAATCCTTATTTAGTTTAGTTTATTTATTTTAGATTTATATATTTTAGTTTAGGTTTTTTATTTTAGTTTTATATATATTTTATTTTTTAAGTTTTAGGTTTAGGTTTTTAGTTTTTTTTAGGATTAGGTTTTAGGTTTTTAATTTAGGTTTATTTTTAGGTTTTATTTTTTAGTTTAGGTTTAGGTTTATTTTTAGTTTATTTTATTTTATTTAGTTTACATTTAGGTTTAGGTTTAATTTCTTTTAAGTTTAGGTTTAGGATTTATTTATTTTAATTTTGTTTTATTTAGTTTAGGTTTAGGTTTATTTTGTTTATTTTAGGTTTAGTTTTTTTTTTAGTTTAGGAATTAGGTTTTATTTTGTATTTATTATTTTATTTTATTTTTAGGTTTAGGTTTTTATTTAGTTTTTATTTTATTTTATTTTAGATTTATTATATTTTTATTTTATCTTTAGTTTTTATTTTATTTAGGATTTTTAATTTTAGTTTAGTTTACGGTTTTAATTATTTTATTTTAGTTTAGTTTTTATTTTTATTTTTATTTTTATTTTTTTAGGTTTAAGTTTAGGTTTTAGTTTATGTTTTTATTTTATTTTATTTTATTATTTTATTTTGGTTTAGTTTTTTATTTATTTTATTTTTAGGTTTTATTTAGTTTAGGTTTAGGTTTTTAGCTTTTTAGGGTTTAGGGTTTAGGTTTTAGGTTTAGGGTTTAAGTTTTAGTTTAGAGTTTAGGGTTTAAGGTCATTTTTAATAACGAATAAATTCATATTCAGCATTTCTTCTTTTTGATTTCATGAACCAAGTAGCACCCCAAGTTTTCGAAGGCACAAGCGATAACATAAATAAAAAATGAGCACCCATAGAGCAAATCAAAAACCCTAGATAAGTAGAACCATCTTTATTCTAAATACATAGTTCCATAAGTAGCAGATCGGATAAGTCATTCTTTAGTTTGTCCAGTTTCCATCGAAGCCACCCCTACCTCGTGAGTATCGAGATCTGCCATCATATCCCCAATCTCTCCCTCTACCACAACCATGGTTGTAACCTCCATTGCTCCTCCCACCTCCATAACCACCACTGCTCTAACCACCACCTCCATATCCACCAGCACTTCTAGACCCACCACCACTGCGATAATTGCCGCCTCTGCCTTCGGCTCCCTTGCTAGATCTAGACTGAGGCTAGTTGAGGGTGATGTTCCTGTCGTCAAGTTTCTAGCCATTCTTGGAGTATAGGGTTAGTTTAGCATGTAGGGTTTAGGGTTTAAGGTTAGTATATGGTTTAGAATTTAAGGTTGTAGGTTTTTGGGTTTAGTGTTTAGGGTTTAGGGTTTAGGGTTTAGGGTTTAGGGTTTAGGGTTTTAGGGTTTAGGGTTTAGGGTTTAGGGTTTAGTGTTTTGATTTAGGGTTTAGGGGTTAGGGCTTAAGGTTTTAGGGCTTTCGGTTTATGATTTAGGGTTGTAGGTTTAGGGTTTATGGTTTAGGGTTTAGGATTTACGGTTTAGTTTTTTTTAATAAATTAAGTAAATCGATAGGTTTAGGTTTATTTAGTTTATTTTTTATTTATTTGAGTTTATTTTATTTTTTATTTATATTTAGGTTTATTTTTTATTTTTATTTAGTTTAGTTTATTTATTTTATTTTATTTTTTAGGTTCAAGTTTTTTTTAATTGAGGTTTATTTTTATTTTATTTTTTAGGTTTAGTTTTTAGTTTTTATTTTTTTATTTAGGTTTAGGTTTTTATTTTATTTTTTTAAGTTTAAGTTTTAGGTTTTATTATTTAGTTTAACTTTAGGTTTATTTTTAGTTTTATTTATTTTATTTTGTTTAGGTTTAGGTTTAGGTTTAGTTTATTTTAAGTTTAAGTGTAGGTTTTATTTATTTTAGTTTAGTTTATTTTAGTTTAGCTTTAGGTTTAGGTTTATTTTTATTTTTAGTTTAGTTTTTTTTAGTTTAGGGTTTAGGTTTTATTTTTTTCTTTATTTTTAGGTTTATTTTTTGGTTTAGGATTTTATTTTGTTTTTGTTTAATTTTATTTTAGGTTTATTTTAATTTTCATTTACGTTTAGTTTTTTATTTTATTAAGTTTTTTTATTCTTAGGTTTATTGTATTTTTAAGTTTTGTTTAGGTTTATCTTTACTTTATTTTGTTTAGGTTTAGGTTTTTAGGTTTTAGGGTTTAGTGTTTAGAGTTTAGGGTTTTAGAGTTTAGGGTTTAGGATTTTAGGGTTTATGGTTTTAAGGTTTACGATTTAGGGTTAGGGTTTAGGGTTAAGGGTTTAGGGTGTAGTGTTTGGGCTTTAGGGTTTAGGGCTTTTAGGGTTTAGGGTTTAAGGTTAGCTTAGGGTTTAGGGTTAGTTTAGGGTTTAGGGTTTAGGGTTTAGGGTTTAGGCTTTAGGGTTTTAGGTTTTTAGGGTTTTTGGGTTTTTGGGTTTTGGGTTTTTTGGGTTTTGGATTTTTAAGGTTTAGGGTTTAAGGTTTTAGGGTTTAGGGATTAGGGTTTAGGGTTTAGGGTTAGGGTTAGGCTTTAGGGTATAAGGTTTAGTGTTTATGGTTAGTTTAGGGTTTAGGGTTTAGGATTGTAGGTTTAGGATTTAGGGTTTAGGGTTAGTTTTAGGGTTTAGGGTTAACGGTTTAGGGCTTAGGGCTTAGGGTGTTTTAAAAAAATTAAGTAAAATGGTAGGTTTAGGTTGATTAAGTTTATTTATTATTCATTTATTTATTTTAGTTTATTTTATTTTTTATTTTTATTTTGTTTAGTTTGGTTTATTTATTTTAAGTTTATTTATTTTAATTTTGGTTTTTTATATTAGTTTACAATTTAGGTTTAGGCTTAGGTTTATGTTTATTTTTTTAGTTTAGTTTTATTTTAATTTAATTTTATTTATTTAGGTTTTCTTTTTTTATTTTAGGCTTAGTTTAGGTTTTTATTTTATTTTATTTTTATTTTAAGTTTAGTTTTTATTTTTAATTTAGGATTTGGGTTTTATTTTTTTATTTGTTTTTAGGTTTATGTTTTTATTTATGTTTTATTTTATTTTATTTTAGGTATTTTTATTATATTTAGAATTTTTATTTTTAGGTTTATTTTATTTTTTAGTTTAGCTTAGGTTTTTATTTCTGTTAATTTATTTTAGTGTTTGTTATTATTTTTTTTTTAGGTTTGGGTTCAGGTTTAGGTTTAGGTTTTTCATTATATTTTATTTTTTTATTTATTTAGGTTTATGTTCTTTTATTTATTTTATTTTTAGGTTTTATTTAGTTTAGGTTCAGGTTTTAAGGTTTTAAGCATTTAGGATTTAGGGTTTAGGATTTAGGTTTTAGGGTTTAGGGTTTAAGATTTTAGGGTTTAGGGTTTAGTGTTTAGGATTTAGGGTTTAGGGTTTAGGATTTGGGGTTTAGGTTTTAGGGTTTAGGGTTGTAGGTTTTAGGGTTTATTGTTTAGGTTTAGGGTTTTAGGGTTTCGGGTTTAGGGTTTAGGGTCTAGGGTTATTTTATTTTTTTTATTTTTTTTTATTTTTCAAATTAAGTAAACTTGTATGTTTAAGTTTATTTAGTTTATTTAATTCATTTTTTATTTATTTTAGTTTATTTTATTTTTAATTTTTATTTAGGTTAATTTTTTTATTTAGTTTAGTTTATTTATTTTATGTATATTTATTTTAGATTTTTTTATTTAGGTTTATTTTTTTAGTTTAGTTTTATTCTTAATTTATTTTTAAGTTTTTATTTTATTTTTAGGTATATGCTAAGGTTTTTATTTTAATTTTTTAGGTTTAGGTTTTAGGTTTTTATTTTAGCTTTATTTTTAAGTATTATTTTTTCGATTAGGTTTAGGTTTATTTTTAATTTATTTTATTTTATTTAATTTAGGTTTAGGTTTAAGTTTAGTTTATTTTAGGTTTAGGTTTAGGTTTTATTTATTTTAGTTTAGTTTATCTTTTTAGGTTTAGGTTTATATTATTGTTATTTTAGGTTTATTTTATTTTCTAAATTTTATTTTATTAAGGTTTTTAATTTTTCGTTTAATTTTTATTTTAATTTATTTTATTTAAGTTTAGTTTTCATTTTGTATTTTATTTTCTTTTTACGTCTATGTTTATGTATTTATTTTATTTTTAATTTTTTCATTTTATTTTGCTTTGGGTTTTTTTATTTATTTGTTTTAGGTTTTATTTTGTTTATGTTTAAGTTTTTGGCTTTTTAGGGTTTAGGGTTTAGAGTTTAAGTTTTAGATTTTAATTTTAGGTTTTATTTTTTAGTTTAGGTTTAGGTTTACTTTTAGTTTATTTTATTTTATTTAGTTTAGGATTAGGTTTAGTTTGTTTTAGGTTTAGGCTTTAATTTATTTTAGGTTGGTTTATTTTACTTTATGTTTAGGTTTAATTTATTTTGTTTATTTTATATTTATTTTATGTTTAGTTTTTATTCTTAGTTTATGATTTGGGTTTTATTATTTATTTATTTTTAAGGTTTATTTATTAGGTTTAGGTTTTTATTTATTTTTTATTTTATCTTATTTTAGGTTTATATTATTTTTATTTTACATTTAGTTTTAATTTTATTTTAGGTTTTTTATTCTTTGGATTATTTTATTTTTAGTTTATTTTAGGTTTTTATTTATTTTATTTTAGTTTATTTTTATTTTATTATTTTATTATATTTTTATGTTTAGGTTCTTAATTTATTTTATTTTTTATTTTATCTAGGTTTAGTTTTTATTTTGTAGGTTTTGACACCCAGTTTAGGTTTTAAGTTTTGTTTTAAGGTTTGGCTTGGGTTTAGGGTTTATTTTAGGATTTAGGGTTTGTGGCTCAGGATTGTTTGGGTTTTGGGTTTAGGGTTTAGGGTTTAGTGTTTAGGCTTTAGGGTTTAGGGTATTTAGGGTTTAGGGTTTAGGGTTAATAGGGTTTTAAAAACCTTAAACCATAAACCCTAAATGGTTTAAGGTTAAATTAGGGTTTAGGATTTAGGGTTTTAAGGTTTAGGGTTAGGGTTTAGGGTTTAGGGTTACTTTAAAGTTTAGGGTAAAGGATTTAAGGTTTAGGGTTTTAGGGTTTAGGGTTTTTTAAATAAAATAAAATAAACCATTAGATTTATGTTTATTTAGTTTATTTAGTTTTTTATTTATTTTATTTTAATTTATTTTATTTTTAATTTTTATTTAGGTTTATATTTAAGTTTATTTAGTTTGGTTTATTTATTTTAGTTTTATTATTTTAGTTTATTTTTCTTATTTTAGTTTATTTTTTTAGGTTTACGTTTAGTTTATTTTTTAGTTTAATTTAATTTTTTTTCTTTTATTTTTCAAGTTTAGGTTTTATTTTTTATTATTAGGTTTAGGTTTAGGTTTTATTTTTTAGTTCAAAATTAGGTTTATTATTAGTTTATTTTATTTTATTTAGTTTAGGATTTAAGTTTAGTTTATTTTAGGTTTAGGGCTAGGTTTTGTTTGTCTTAGTTTAGTTTATTTTAGTTTAGGTTTAGGTTTATTTTATTTTGTTTATTTTAATTTTATTTTAGGTTTAGTTTTTACTTTTAATTTAGGGTGTGGGTTTTATTTTTTATTTATTTCTAGCTTTTATTTTTAGGTTTTTTTTAGCATAGGTTTTTATTTAGTTTTTATTTTATTTTAATTTAGGTTTATTTTATTTTATTTTATTCTTCAGTTTATTTTAATTTTTATTTTTGTTTAGGTTATAATTTATTTTATTTTAGTTTTTTTATTTTAATTTACTTTTAGGTTTAGGTTTAGGTTTAAGTTTATATTTTTATTTTATTTTATTTTATTATTTTATTTACGTTTAAGGTTTTTATTTATTTTGTTTTTAGGTTTTATTTAGTTTAAGTTTAGGTTTTTAGGGTTTAGGGTTTAGGGTTTAGGGTTTAGAGTTTTAGGGTTTAGGGTTTTAAGGTTTTGGGTTTTAAGTTTAGGGTTTAAGGTTTACTATTTAGCCTTTAGGGTTTACAATTTTGGTTTTAGGGTTTAGAGTTTAGGGTTTGGGGTTTAGGGCCCAGTAGGTTTAGGGTTTAGGGCCCAGGCTTGTGGTTTATGGTCGTGCCCAGTTTGGGAAGTGGGAGCCCAGGTGGCCTAGGGTAAGTGGGTTTAGGTTTGGCCTTTATGGTTTTATTTATTTATTTATTTATCCACCGAGTTTAGGGTTTAGGGTTTTGGATTTAGGGTTTAGGATCAGGGTTTAGGGTTTTAAAAAAAATTTAGTAAACCCCAGTAGTTTATTTAGTATATTTTATTATTTTTATTTAAGTGAATTTTATTTTATTTAATTTGGCAAATAGGTTTATTTATTTTAGTTTAGGTTTACATCTTAGTTTTTGGTCAGTTAGGTTTATGTTTAGGGATCAGGGTTTGGGTAGGGTCAGTTGGTCAGGGTGGGTGGTTAAGGTTGGAGGTTTAAGGTGGGAGGGTTTGGAGGGTACGATTTTAGGGTTTATGGTTTTGGGTTTTATGTTTTGGGTTTTGGGTTAATTTTAGGGTTTCAGGTTTAGGGTTTATGGTTAAGGATTTAGTGTGCAGGGTTTAGGGTTTAGGGTTTTTTTTAAAATTAAGTAAACCATTTAGTTTAGGTTTATTTAGTTTATTTCTTATTTATTTTAGTTTATTTTATTTATATTTATATTTAGTTTAGTTTATTTATTTTAGTTTAGATTTTTTATTGTAGTTTATTTTTTAGGTTTAGGTTTAAGTTTATTTTTATTTTTTAATTTTTTTAATTTTTTATTATTATTTAGGTTTAGGTTTTATTTTTTATTTTTAGGTTTAGGTTTAGGTTTTAGGTTTTTATTTTAGTTTTATTTTTAGGTTTTATTTTTTTAGTTTAGGTTTAGGTTTAATTTTAGTTTATTTTATTTTATTTAGTTTAGAATTTTGTTTTAGTTTATTTTAGGTTTAGGTTTAGGTTTTATTTATCTTAATTTAGTTTATTTTAATTTAGGTTTAGGTTTATTTTATTTTAATTTTATTTTAGTTTTTTTTATGTTTAGGTTTAGGTTTTAGTTTAGGTTCTTATTTTATTTTATTTTATTAGTTTATTTAGGTTTAGGTTTATTTATTTATTTTATTTAAGGTTTATTTAGTTTAGTTAGATTTGTGGTGCAGTTAGGGTCAGTTTCTGGGGTGGGAGGTCTCGTGGTAGGGTCTGGGGTCTGGGTTTTGGGTTTAACATTTATCTAGTGGTAGGGCCTCAGTGGTTCAAGCCTCAGAGGGTTTAAGGTAGGTTTAGGTGGGTTATAGGGTTTAGGTAGGCCCAGGTGGGATAGTTGGAGTTTGTGGAGGTCAGGGCCCAGGATTAATTAGGGTGTGCATGTGGCCCAGGAGGAGGTTCTGTGGAGGAGTGGAGCCCAGTGGCCTGTAACTCAGTGTGTGGAGGGCCCAAGATTAGGGGTTTGGGGTTTTGGGTTTTAGGGTTTAGGGTTTAGTGTTTAGGCTTTAGGGTTTAGGGCACAGTGGTGGGTTTAGGGTTAATAGGGTTTTAAAAACCTTAAACCATAAACCCTAAATGGTTTAAGGTTAAATTAGGGTTTAGGATTTAGGGTTTTAAGGTTTAGGGTTAGGGTTTAGGGTTTAGGGTTACTTTAAAGTTTAGGGTTAAAGATTTAAGGTTTAGGGTTTAGGGTTTAGGGTTTAGGGTTTAGGGTTTTTTAAATAAAATAAAATAAACCATTAGATTTATGTTTATTTAGTTTTTTATTTATTTTATTTTAATTTATTTTATTTTTAATTTTTATTTAGGTTTATATTTAAGTTTATTTAGTTTGGTTTATTTATTTTAGTTTTATTATTTTAGTTTATTTTTCTTATTTTAGTTTATTTTTTAGGTTTACGTTTAGGTTTATGTTTATTTTTTAGTTTAGTTTTATTTTTTCTTTTATTTTCAAGTTTAGGTTTTATTTTATTATTAGGTAGTTAGGTTTTTTATTTTAGTTCAAAATTAGTTTATTATTAGTTTATTTTATTTTATTTAGTTTAGGATTTAAGTTTAGTTTATTTTAGGTTTAGTGCTAGGTTTTGTTTGTCTTAGTTTAGTTTATTTTAGTTTAGGTTTAGTTTATTTTATTTTGTTTATTTTTTTTATTTTAGGTTTAGTTTTACTTTAATTTAGGGTTTGGGTTTATTTTTATTTATTTCTAGCTTTATTTTAGGGTTTTGGCATTTTTATTTAGTTTTTATTTTATTTTAATTTAGTTTATTTTATTTTATTTTATCTTATTTTATTAATTTTAGTTTGTTTTAGGTTATTATTTATTTTTTATTTTTTTTATTTTAATTTACTTTAGGTTTAGGTTTAGGTTTAAGTTTATTTTATTTTATTTTATTTATTTTATTATTCCTTTTATTTATTTTGTTTTGGTTTATTTTATTTAGTCAGGTTTAGGTAGGATTTAGATTTAGGGCAGGGCCTAGGGCCAGAGTCTGTGGTTTAGGGTCAAGGCTTGGGTTTAAGCCTAGGTGTCACCATTATTAGTTGGTTTTAGTGGCCTTAGTTCAGGGTCAGTTTAGGCTTTGTGCCTGTCACTCAGTAGGGGGGCTCTGGGTTTAGATCCACATCTAGGTGTTTGGTGGGTAGTGTAATAGGTGGCTCAGGTGGGTTATGGTTTATTTGTTTTTTTATTTATCCACCGTTTAGTTTTTTAGTGGTTGGATTTGTAGGGTTTATGGTTTAGGGTTTTTTAAAAACCAAACAGGCCTAGGTTTATTTAACATATCTTTATTGTTTATTTTATTTAAGCAAATTTTATTTTATTTAATAGTAACCTATTTTAGGTTTATTTATTTTAGTTTAGGTTTACATTTTAGTTTTTTTGGTCAGTTTAGGTTTATGTCAGGATCAGTTTGGAGTTTTTGGTTTAGGTTTAGGGTTTTGGGTTGTGGCTAGTGGTTTAGGGTGGTAGGTTTATGATTTTAGGTTTAGGGTTTGGGTTTTATGTTTGGGTTTGGGGTTAATAGGGTTTAGGTTTAGGTTTAGGTATGATTTAGGAGTGTTCAGTGGTTTAGGGTTTTTTTTTTAAAATTAACCAAACCGCTTAGTTTAGGTTTATTTAGTTTATTTCTTATTTATTTTAGTTTTATTTTATTTTTATTTATATTTAGTTTAGTTTATTTATTTTAGTTTAGATTTTTTATTATAGTTTATTTTTTAGGTTTAGGTTTAAGTTTATTTTTATTTTCTAATTTTTTTAATTTTTTATTATTATTTAGGTTTAGGTTTTATTTTTAATTTTTAGGTTTAAGTTTAGGTTTTATGTTTTTATTTTAGTTTTATTTTAGGTTTTATTTTTTAGTTTAGGTTTAGGTTTAATTTAGTTTATTTTATCTTATTTAGTTTAGAATCTTGTTTTAGTTTATTTTAGGTTTAGTTTAGGTTTTATTTATCTAATTTAGTTTATCTTAATTAGGTTTAGTATTTTAATTATTTTAGTTTTATGTAGTTTAGGAGTTAGGTTATTTTATTTTATTTTATTATTTATTTAGGTCAGTTTATTTATTTATTTAAGCCCATTTAGTAGTCTTTTAGATTTTTAGGGCCCAGTGGAGGCCCAGTGGCTGTGGAAGCCCAGGCCCAGGTCAACCATTTGGGAGTGGCTCAGGGGTCTTGGGTCACTGGCCTCAGTTTTGTGGCCTTTAGGGCTAGTCAGGGCCTCAGTGTGGCTCAGAGGTACATCTTGGTTTATATACTCAGGCCTAGGGCCTAGTGGGCCTAGGGCCTGTTTAGACTCACCTGCCAGTTTTAGGTTTAGGCTCAGATTTCAGTGGTTTAACATGTGGTTGTGGCTCAGGCCCAGTGGTATTGTGGCTCAGGGCTCAGTGGCCCAGTTAGGGCTCAGGGCCTTGAATTAGTTTAGGGCCTAGGGCCCAGGATCAGGTCCTTTGGGCTCACTGCCAGGGTCAGTTCAGGCTCAGGGTTTTTTATTTGGGTAGGGCTCAGGGTTTTAAAACCTGAAACCATAAACCCCAAATTGTTTATGCCAATTAGGGTTTAGGATTTATTTTTTAGGTAGGGTTTAGGGTCACTTTAAAGTTTAGGGTTAAGATTTAAGGTTTTTATGGTTTAGGATTTTAAAAAAATAAAATAAACCATTAGATTTATGTTAATTTAGTTTATTTTAGTTTTTATTTATTTTATTTTAATTTATTTTATTTTTAATTTTATTTTAGGTTTATATTTAAGTTTATTTAGTTTGGTTTATTTATTTTATTATTTTAGTTTATTTTTTATTTTAGTTTATTTTTTATTTTTTAGGTTTATGTTTATTTTTTTTTTATTTTTCTTTATTCAAGTTTAGTTTTTTTTTTATTTTATTATTGGTTTAGGTTTAGGTTTTATTTTTAGTTCAAAATTATTTATTATTTTTATTTTATTTTATTTATTTAGTTTATTTTTAGGGCTTTTTTGTTTTTTATTTTATTTAGTTTAGGCTTAGTTTATTTTATTTTATTTATTTTAATTTTATTTTTAGGTTTAGTTTTTACTTTTAATTTAGGTGTGGGTTTTATTTTATTTTATTTCTAGCTTTTTTATTTTAGGTTTTTTTTTTGGCATGTTTTATTTAGTTTTATTTTATTTTTTTTAGTTTATTTTATTTTATTTTATTCTTTAATTTATTTTAATTTTTTTTTTTATTTTATTATTTATTTTATCTAGTTTATTTTAATTAGGTAGGCTTATGTATTTTATTTTATTTATCTTATTACATAGTTTTATTTATTTTTAGTTTATAGTAGCTATTTTTCATTTTGGAGTTTGTGGTTTAGGGCCCAGAGTAGTTAAGGGTTTTGGGCTTGGGTTAAGTAGGGTTTTTACCATTAGCCTGTGGTCATTGGTGCCTGTAGCCCAGTTGGGGTAGTTTTTGTGGCCTTAGTGGCTCAGCCTTGGGTATGGCTTAGTCCCAGCCTAGGGCCTGGCTGGGTTTATGGCCTAGGGTTAGCTCAGTGGCAGCTAGTGGTAGGGTCATGGTTTATTATTATCTTTATTTATCCACCTCTTTTAGTTTTAGTTTTTGGATTTAGCCAGTGGTTTTAGGGTTTAACAAACCAGAGTTTTTATTTATTTTAATATTTATTTTATTTAGTGAATTTTATCTATTTAATAGAATATTATATTTATCTTAGTCAGTCACATTTTAGTTTTGGTTTAGTTTAGTCATGAGGATTGGGTCAGGTGGTTGGCTGGCCTAGGGTCATGCCTTTAGTTTTGTGGTTTTATTATTTTGGCTTTGGTTATGTTTTGGGTTGGGTTTATTTTTAGTGGTAGGTGATTAGTTTTAGGGTTTAGTTTTAAATTAAAAACCGTTTATTTTTTTTATTTTATTTCTTTATTTATTTTAGTTTTTTATTTTATTTAGTTTAGTTTTATTTTATTTTAGTTTAGATTTTATAGTTTATTTTTAGGTTTAGTTTAGTTTATTTATTTTATTTTTTATTTTATTATTTATTTTAGGTTTAATTTTATTTTGTTTTATCTTGTTTTTATTTTAGTTTTAGGTTTTAGTTTTAGTCAGGTAGGTTTAATTTTATTTATTATTTTATTTAGTTCTATTTTTAGGTTTTTAGATCTTAATTTAGTTTATCTTAATAGGTTTTATTTTAATCTTAGTTTATGTTTAGGTCAGGTTTAGTCAGTTCATTTTATTTATTTATTTAGGTTTAGTATTATTTATTTATCCCATCTATTAGTAAGTTAGCCAGGCCCAGGCCCAAGGTGTGGCCCAGGTAGGGAAGGCCCAGGGTCTTATCATGATCTTTAGGGTTGGTTTGGGCCTGGGCTCAGATTTGGCTTTGTGGAGTGGCCTTTAGGGGGCCTGGGCCTGTTTCAGGGCCTAGGGTTTAGTCAGGTCAGTCAGTGTTTTAGGCCTAGGTTTGGGTTGGCCCAGTGGATTCAGTGGTTTGTTAAGTGGCTTAGTGGCTTCAATCAGTGTATTAGTATGGCTCAGTGGCCTAAGGCTATTTAGGGCCCAGGGCCTGTTAGGGTTTGGCCCAGGGTAGTTAGGGCCTAGGCAGGGCTCAGATCAGGGTCTGTCTGGGCTAGGCCCAGTGTGGCCACAGTGCTCAGGCTTAGGTTAATTGTGGTTTAAAATTAAACCACAAAACCCCAAATGGTCTTCAAATAGGTCAGGATTTAGTGGTTAAGGTAGGGCCAGGGCTCAGGTACTTTAAAGTTGGGGATTTTGTGGTCAGTGGTTTTATTTTAAACAATTTATTTGTTTATTTAATTTTAGTTTTTATTTATTTTATTTTAATTTATTTTATTTTTAATTTTATTTAGGTTTATATTTAAGTTTATTTAGTTTGGTTTATTTATTTATTTTATTATTTTAGTTTATTTTTCTTATTTTAATTTATTTTTTAGGTTTACGTTTAGGTTTATGTTTATTTTTTAGTTTAGTTTTATTTTTCTTTTATTTTTCAAGTTTAGGTTTTATTTTTTATTATTAGGTTTAGGTTTAGGTTTTATTTTTTAGTTCAAAATTAGGTTTATTATTAGTTTATTTTATTTTATTTAGTTTAGAATTAAGTTTAGTTTATTTTGTTTTGGCTGGTTTTTTCTTAGTTTAGTTTATTTTATTTTTTAGGTTTAGTTTTTTATTATTTTGTTTATTTTAATTTTATTTTAGGTTTTGTTTTACTTTAATTTAGGGTTTGGGTTTTATTTTTATTTATTTCTAGCTTTATTTTTGTGTTTTTTTCATAGGTTTTTATTTATTTTTATTTTATTTTAATTTATTTATTTTATTTTATTTTTTATTCTTGGTTTATTTTAATTTTAGTTTTATTTAGGTTATTATTTATTTTATTTTATTTTTTTTATTTTAATTTACTTTTAGGTTTAGTAAGTATGTTTTATTTTATTTATTATATTTTATTTACGTTTTTATTTATTTTTTTTTTAGGTTTTAGTTTAGCAGTTTATTTTGTGGTCAGGTTAGGGCCTTTCAGGGCCTAGTTTTAGTCTTTATTCAGTTTGGCCTTGGCCTTAAGCTCAGTTTTAGGCTCACCATTTATCTTTGTGGCCTACAATCTTGGTTTATTTGAGCTCAGGGTCTGGGGGTTAGGTTAGGCATTTTAGTTGTGGTATGGTTGGGGTCAGCTTAGTTTGGCTTTTGGTCAGGGCTCAGTGTTTTAGGTTTTGGGTCATGGTTTTATTTTATTTATTTCTTTTATCTATGTGGTAGTTTTAGGGCTCAGGTTATTTATGTAGTTTAGGTTTTTTAAAAAATTAAAAACCAGATTTTAGTTTATTTTAATTATTTTATTATTTATTTTTATTTTGGTTTTATTTTATTTAATTTAGTATATCTTTATTTATTTTAGTTTAGGTTTACATCTTAGTTTTTTTTTGGTTTTATTTCAGTTTAGCTAGGATTGTGTTTGGCCTAGTTTTTTTTTTCTGGTTTTGGCTTTTTTGCCTTTGGCTCAGTGGTTTAGTATTTTATTTGTGTTTTTGTGGCTTTTATTTCACTATTTAGGGTTTTAGGTTTGGCCTTTATTTTGGTTTTAAGGGCTCTTTATTTTATTAGGTTCAGTGCTTTTAGGTTTGTGGTTTTTTTTAAAATTTAATTTAGTAGTTTATTTATTTTTTATTTTTTTTAGTTTATTTTATTTTATTTTATATTTAGTTTAGTTTATTTATTTTAGTTTAGATTTTTTATCAGTTTTATTTTTTAGGTTTAGTTTAAGTTTATTTTTATTTTAATTTTTTTAATTTTTTTTATTATTATTTAGTTTAGTTTTATTTTTATTTTAGTAGGTTTTTTTAGGTTTTATTTTAGTTTATTTTTAGGTTTTATTTTAGTTTTAGTTTAGGTTTAATTTAGTTTATTATTTTATTTAGTTTAGAATTTTTAGTTTATTTTTGTGCCTAGTTTATTTTATATTTAATCTAGTTTATTTAATTTTAGGTTTAGTTATTTTATTTTAATTTTATTTTTGTTTTATGTTAGGTTTAGGTTTTAATTTAGTTCCATTTTATTTATTTTATTAGTTTATTTAGTCATTTATTTTATCTTA
The DNA here is from genome assembly GCA_021442155.1 of Cymbidium sinense. Classification (NCBI taxonomy): domain Eukaryota; kingdom Viridiplantae; phylum Streptophyta; class Magnoliopsida; order Asparagales; family Orchidaceae; genus Cymbidium; species Cymbidium sinense. The sequence goes on along the minus strand of CM038214.1, from coordinate 218,155,835 downwards.
TCTCTATTTTATTTTATTTTAAGTTTGTGATTTTTTAGGCCTAAGTTAGGTTTGTGGTTGGCTCAGTTTAGGCTCATACTCGGCCTAGGCTAGGTTTTGGGTGGGTTTGATTTTGCTTAGGCTTGTGATTTAGATTGGGTTTGTGGCTTGGTTTGGGTTTTTGTGGCTCAGTTATCTGTGGTTTAGTTTCATTAGTTTAGTGTTTAGGGGTTTCTGGCCTGTGGCTCAGGGTATTTAAGATCAGTGGCTTGGCTCAGTTAGATTCTCAGTTAACATTTAGTGGCAGTGGCCTGTTTTTATCAGTGGTTGTGGTCAGGGCTTCTGGCCTAGAATCTTATTTAGGGCTGAGGGTCATGCCAGGTCAGGTTTGGCATTTTGTGGCTCAGGTTTGGGTTTAGGGCCTAGTTGTGGTTAGAGTTATTTTTTAAATTTAGCAAACCAGGGTTTGTTTTATCCTTTATTTTTCTTTTATTATATTTTATTTAAGTTTATTTTTTATTTTAATTTAGTTTTTGTGGTTTTCTTTTTTTATTTATCATGTTTTATTAGTTTATTTTATTATTTTGGTAGATTATTTTTATTATTTGATTTAGGTTTATTTTATCTTTTGGTTTTTGATTTAGGTCATTTTTTGGTTTTATTTTTAGTAGGTTAGTCTCTTTAGTTTATTTTATTTTATTTAGTTTAGGTTTTAGCTATTTTTAGTTTAGTTTAGGTTTATTATTTTAGTTTATATTTTATTTAGCCAGATTTATTTTATTTTGTTTATTAGTTTAGTTTTCTTTAGTTTAGGGTAGGTTATTTATATTTTATATTTTAGGTTATTTTAGTTAATTAGGTTTAAGTTTATTTATTTTATTTTATCTTTTTAAGTTTTATTTATTTATGTTTAGGTTTGATTTTATTTGGTTTTAATTTAGGTTTATTTTATTTAGTTTAGTTTAGGTTTCATTTATTTATTTTGTTTAGTTTATATTTTTTATCATTATTATGTAGGTTTTAATTTATTTATTTTTTTATTTTATCTTTATTTTATTTTGTGGCTCATTAATCTTGTAGTTTAAGTTTCAAGTTTAGGTTTAAGGTTTAGGCTTTGTGGCTCAGGGTAATGTAGATTATTTGTGCTTAGGGCCCAGGATCATTTGATAGGGTTGGGCTCAGTGGCTCAGTCAGGGCTTCAGCTTCAGGGGTTTGTTGGGCCAGTCTTGTGGTTTAGGGTCATTTAGGTTTTGAAAAACCCTAAAACAAACCCCAACTGTTAAGAAATTAGTGTTTAGGATTTGTGGTTTATTTGTGTGGTTTTTAAAGTTTAGGTTAATTTAAAATTTTTTAAGGATTTATTTTAGGTTTATTTTTTAACCATTTAGTTTGTTTTAGTTATTTAATTTATTTTATTTTAATTTTAGTTTTAATTTTATTTAGTTTATTTTTTTATTTTATTTAGTTTATTTATTTATTTTAGTTTTATTTATTTTAGTTTATGTTTTATTTTAGTTTATCTTTTAGTTTAGTAGGTTTATGTTTTTTTAGTTTAGTTTATTTTTCTTTAGTTAAGTTTAGGTTTTATTTTTTTTTCTAGTAAGGTTTAAAATTTAGTTTACTTTTAATTTATTTTATTTTATTTAGTTTAGGATTTGGTTTAGTTTATTTTTAGGTTATTATTTGTCTTAGTAGTTTATCTTTTAAGTTTTATTTATTTTTATTTATTTTTAGTTTATTATTAGTAGGTTTTTATTTTATATATTTATCTTTTTTAGGTTTTGGCATTTTTTATCTTATTATTCATTTTAATTTAGGTTTATTTTTATATTTTATTATATTTTTTTTAGTAGTTTTATTTATTTTATTAGTTTTTTATTTTTTATTTTATTACTTTTTTTTGTTTAGTTTTTATGTTTTATTATCTTTTATTTATGGTTTTATTTATTATTTTAAGTTTATTTAGCTCTAGGTTTATTTTAGTTTAGGTTTAGGGCTCATTTTGTGGTTTATTTAGGTTTTAGTTTATTTTTTTTCATTAGGCTCAGTATTTTATTTAGGGTTTTTTTTAGGATCATATTTAGTTTTGGGTTTTTATATAGGTTTATGGTTTATTTATATTTTTATTTATTAGGTGTAGTATATGTATAGTAGGTTAGGGTTTATTTAGGTTTTATATTATTTATTTTATTATTTTATTTAATTTAGTTATTTAGGTTTATTTATTTTTAGTTTAGTACATTTTAGGTTTTATTTTGGGTTTATATGGTTTGTGGTTGGGTGGTATTTGGTTTAGGGTTTAGTAGGTGGTTTAGGGTTTAGGTTTTTGGGTTTTTTTTTTTTGGGAAACCCCATATAGGGGGAATTTTATTGCCACAAAAAGAGGGTTACAAGGTCCTTAACAGGGGATAAACTCCACAACTATTGCTCAAAGAGCTACAATCAGCCAAGAGAGTAAATCCTCTATCTAAGTACAACCAACAGCAAAATAAAAGAGTAAAGGAAAGCAAAAGATACAAATTGATTAACATAGATAAGCCAATGAATAGATCTGGGCCAAAGCTCTTCAGGATGAGAGAATGCATAGCATTAGGGAGCAAACCTGCAAGAGAACAAGAGAAATGCACTTACAAGAGAAAAAGAGAAGTGCATCTACAAAAATGAAGAAAGATAGAAATTAGAACAATTAAAGTAGTACAGAGAAAGTGAAAAGAGAGAGCAACATAAACTGAGGAAAATTATACAGAAGTGTGTGAAAGAAGGCTGTGCTCACCACACCAAATTGGGCGATGCAAATATGAGCATCCAAACTTCAACGGAAGGGTTACATCACAAGAGCTACTACCAAACCAAGAAGGAGTGAAATCATCACAACCATCATAGCCTACAAACCTGGGAGAAGAAAGCAGCCATTTGTTGAAAGTCTTATGGGCCTTAGTACCTGCAAACCTAAACAAAGCCATATATAATATAGAAAGGAGATAACATAGAGCAGAAAGATAAGGGGTCCCATGCAGGAAAATTATCATCAATATAGTCACCATAGCATGAGAATCCCTATACATATGAGAATGAGCCATCTTTGCCGTAAATCCCTTTAAAACCATAGCCAAGAGTATAATTAGGCCATAAAAAACCCACCACAAGAGAACAAAGAAAAGCAACCCACAAATCCTCGCTAAGCAAATCAATGAGCCAAACATATGAGACATATATGAAACTTGCCAGAGTACCTGAGTATAGTCCAGAAAAGAAACCCAATCATAATAAGTAATGCATGTTAACAACCCCTTATTAATAACCATTGCGTAAAGTTAACAAAAGAAAAATGTAAAGCAAGGCAGAACCCAAACCCAAACACAACAAGTGATGCAGAAGTCTAACAGGACCAAGGTTAGAATGCAGCAACAAATTAGTTGTACCAGTAAGCACAGGAAATAGGCTACATCCCACCGTAAACAACACCAAATAAAGACATTCAGAAAGATAGCCCCAATAATAGCATGCTGGGCATAAAACTCGATATTCCAGATCATCAAACAACCAAGATAGCAAGACAGCAAAAGACAGCAGCTGTCCATAGAACCACCCATTCATAGTGCATAAGATAATAACTAAGTAGATATAAGCATAATCATAGGGATTTGCACAAGTCTAACTGAACCAAGATGAAAAAATAGCAAGAGATTAAGTAGTCCAGAGACAAAAAGATAAGTAGCAAATGTCGTGACAAAATAAGAAGATAATCGTTAACGTAGCTTTTGGACATAGACCCTAAAGTCCATAGTCAATAGATAAAATAAGCAAACAATTATTGCACCCACCATAAGATAATCTAATATAAAATAGAGAAACATCATAACTAGGGGTTCAAAGGAGAGCCAACATTGGAATCATGAAAAACCAAGACAGTAGATAACCAAGACAACAAACAACCAAGGTAGAAAATAATAGCTAGCTGGCCATAAAGCCACCCATTTAGAATAAACAAGCATATTGTTAGTAACCAATTAGGTAGTAATAATAAAGGCAAATACAAGAAAAGCCATTATGTAAATAAGATAAACTAAAATAAAATAATGATACAACATAGGCACAAAAGGGGTTCAAAGGAGAGCCAACATTGGAATCCTTCAAGACAAAGAAAAGCAAACTAGCAGTTAAGCCAACAACATTAGTAAAAGTAGACTAGAAAGAAGATAAAAAGAAAGTCCAATCCTGGAAGGAGAAAATAATAATAATAATAATAATAAGGGTATAACAGTGTCACTCCATACATGTTGGGGAGATGATATTAGCAAGAACAATCAGAAAAACCAAGACAGCAAATAACCAAGATAACAAACAACCAAGATAACAAATAACAGTACATAAAACCACCCATTCGTAATGATACAAGCATAAGATAACACGGATTCGCACAAGTCTAACAAGGATGGAATAAACAAAAGAGGTATTAAGTAGTCCACAAATATCGATGATAAGCGCAGTACCACAAACAACAAAGACATAAGAGAAACAACTAATCAGCCTGACTAAAGACTCGATAATCCAACCAACAATTAAAATCAAAAACAATTGTTGCACCCACCATAAGATAAATCCAAGAACAGGAGACAACATAGAATCGAAGGGTTCAAGAAATAACCATCATTGAAATCCTTCAAGATAAAGAAAAGTAGACCAGAAAGCCAACATCACCAGAAATATAGGTTGAAATGAAATCAAGAATAAAATCCCAACCCGCAAAGAAACAGAATAATAGCAAGGTTATTGTGCTTTCTCCATACAGTAATGGAGGTGAGGTTAGATAGCATAGAGGGGCACAACCCTATTAAAGAGAGAAAAGAGATAAATTAGCCGCCATGAAGTAAAAAATTATAGCAATTACATAATGAGACAAAGAAAGTCATGAGGCCATGAACAAATTTCCAGATTATGGAAAAGAGAAAAAATGTAGCCTTAATCATATAATGGAAAATTATAATAGTACCCATAAATAGAATAATGATAGCAAGAAGTCTGTCCCTGTAAAGAAAAAAAGAAAAGCATAAAATAATCCATCTCCCTCTAGCAGAGATAGAGAAATCTTACCAAAAGTAGTGGTTTCAAAGTGAAAACAACAAGACCAAGAAACCCCAAATAAGGTTAGGTAAGTAATCCAAAGAAGATGCCATAAAAGACGCAACTAAATTGAAAGGTAAGTGAATTAGAGCAAAATAGAAACATTAAAAGGTTGATCATGCGCTAAACAGTAATAATACCCAAACCAATAGGATGGATTAATTTCGAGGTAAGGAGTCCAAGATTGTCCAAATTAACCAAACCATGCAAATGTTTAAGTGTAAGTTGATCAAAGAATTTTATGCCATCCAATCTAGCACCCAGATTAGCAAGGTAATCATCACATGCATTACCTTCACACTATACATGAGTGATTTTAAAATAGAGTTGAGAGAGGAGAGCTTTAGCCTGCTTTAGAAGGTAGTACAATTCTATATTGCCCATTTTGGTGGAAGTCAAAAGATCAATCAACAATAGGGCATCCACCTCAATCCAAATATTGAGCCAACCTTTTTGAAGGCAAATCTCAATAGCTTTGTAAACTGCCATTAGCTCAAAGAAAAGGAATGAAAGCAAGTATTAAGGGGGTAAGCAAAAGCACATAAGACTTTACCATTAAGATTTCTGAAAATGCCACCACTGCCAAAAGCATTTTGAGAAACAGAGCCATCATTGTTAATTTTAATAGTATTATCATGAGGTTTTACCCAATAAATAATCTTGTCATCCTTACCGTTGGGTGAATCCAGCAAGTTAAAACCCAATTTATTGGTCAGAAATCTACAACCTTTAAATTGATTGTAGTTAATTAAATTGGCATTAAACAAGTCATGAATCTTATTTTTAATTCTAGCAATTATCCTCATGTGGTTCATAGGAGCCCCACGATGTTTTGCATCATTTATGTCCATCCATATGAACCAAATAAGAGTGATAACAATTATGACTTTAATGTGGCCTTTTAATAGTGTTTTCGACATAAACTTCAAGAAGTTGGTATAAAGTTAAGGAGCCATTGAATTTTTCAATGTTAAAGTGATCATCATACCAAATCCAAAGTTTGGAAGCAATGGCTAATTAAAACATGATTCACATTCTCAATGTGAAAGTAGCAGTAGCATTTTGAAGGTAAGTAAAAACCTTTACCCCACATCAAGGAGTCAACAGGGATAAAGTTTTTTAGGATACGCCAAGTTAGAACAGAATAAGAAATAGGAATAGTGTTATTCCAAATTTTGAAAATATATTGGAAAAATCATGTTTCTTTAATATGAATCCAAACATTTTTAAGGTTGAAATCACCATTTTGAGAAAGCTTAAAAAGGATCTGATCATGATTACTAGGAATGATAGGAATAGTAGTAAGTTTATTTAAAAGAGAGAAAGGAATATAATCAGTAAGCTTACTATTATTCCACATATTATTCTGCTAGAAAGAGTTCACTTTAATAGTAGTAGTGGAATGGGTAGAATGTAAGTCATCAATGGACCCACCTACAGTCCAGTTATCTTGCCAAAAGAAAGAGGTACCAGAGTTAATCTCCCAAGATGTAAATGATTCAGCTACCCATTTGATGGAACAAAGTTTTTTCCAAATAGGAGAGTCTCCCGCTCTATAGGGGCAAATGAGAGGGTGCTTACCCTGGCAGTATTTAGTCATGAAATTAGCCCAAAGACTATTATTGCTCCTAAAATTCCACCAAAGTTTATAGGAAAAGCAAGTGATAGCTTCCTTGATTGGCTTACATCCAAGACCACCTTCAGCAAGAGTGCCACAACTTTTATACCAAGAGGTCCAATGCATTCTTTAGAAGAATTGTTAGAACCCCAGAAGAATTTGTTAAGGAGGCTCATGAATGGTAGAATTGGTCGACAATGGTTTGAATGAGATATAGAGGCATGGAGTTAAGGGTGATCATAATCAAAGTGAGCTTACCGCCAAAAGAGAGTAAATGAAATTTCCAAACAGAAATTTTATTAGAGATTTTTTGGATTAGCTCATCAAATAGATGTGATCTTTTCTAACCTTTAAAAAGTGGAACACCAAGATATTTAATAGAAGTTGTTAAAATTAGTAATTCTCAAGATTTGGTTGATCCTATTACTAGGTATTTTAGAGGAAGGAATGAAATAACTTTTACATTCATTAAGAAAAAGACAACTTTCATTTCCAAATTTATTTAAAAGATTCTTAATAGTTTTAATGTGATGAATAGAGGCATTGCAAAAGATTATAAAGTCATCAGCAAAACTAAGATGAGAGACAGGAAGACCACCTTGAGTTCTAAAAAACATGCTGGGATTATTGTTGAAAAGATCATTAAGGCTCCTCAAAAGATATTCAACAACAATAATAAAAAGAGAGGGTGATAAGAGATCTCCTTGTCTCAAACCATGAATCGGAGAGAAAAAACCAAGGGACTCACCATTCATGATAACGAAGAACCAAACATTGGTAAAACAATTTTTAATGAGGTGAATAAAATAGTCGAAAAAACTAAAAAATGAAGAATTTGAAGAGGAAATTCCAAGAGAGGTTGTCAAAAGCTTTAGAGATGTCCATTTGAAAAGGATGTTACCACCTCGGTTTGAATCGCCTCTGGGCAAGAAGAATGTTGTCGATATAGCTCTACCTTTAACAAGCTAGTTTGGTTGAAATAATTTTAGGCATCAGCGGACTAATTATATTGGCAATTAATTTAGCAATGAGTTTATGAAAGAAGGTGCAAAGGTTGATAGGTCTGAAATTGCCCCAAGATTCAGGATTATTAATTTCAGGAATGAGAATAATGGAAGTGCTAGAAAGTATCTAGGTAAAGGATTGCCATCAAAAAAATTAATGACAAAGATCAACAAGGTCGACTTAATAATAGGCCAACAATAAAAAATTGAGTCATGTAGCCATCGTGAGCCAATAATAATGTTCATGCTATTGAGAATATTACCAATCTCACCGTAGGATGCAAACTAAGCAAGTGGTTGTCATCATTAGTAATCATTGAGGGAATCGTGAGTTGGAAAGAGCTTCTAAGGGTTGTTGTTTAATAAATTTTTAAAATGATGTATGACAAAATCTTTAATATCATCATTATCGTGATCCACCGTATCATTTTTTTTTTTAATAGAGTTTAAGGCTTTTTTTTTGAAAAGAGCATGGATGTATTTGTCACCATCGAATATGTTTGCTAGTGCTTTTGCCGCTAGTAGGTTTCTCTCATATTCTGATATTTAACCAAGTTATCTTTAGCTACATTCAACTCCTCAAGTTTAATAGAATTAGTCAAAACAACATCTTCAATAGAACAAACTAATTGTCCCATATTTTTGAGATTGGCAAAAAGATTTTTAAAATGATGCTTGTTCCACCAATTTAGGTTTTGTTTAAGCCTTTAAGCTTAAGCCGAGGTGAATCATGCCTTTAATGAATTATCTATGAAGAGGCCATCTAGTTAATGGATACAACATTTATGAAATCAATGTTGGATCCACATATTTTGGAATCTAAAAGAAGTGGGGAGGATAATCTAGAGGGATTTTGACAAATCAAAAGCGAGCATGATCGACAAAGTTCGCTCAAATGTTCAATAAGTAATGGGCCATTGATTGATCCAAAGAGAATTAAAAGAGTCCTATCAAGCCAGCTAGAGTCTAGAGTTATGCCACATATAGTCGGCAGAGCCAAATATCAATCGACAAATCAAGAATCATATTAGAAAATTCTTCCATGGAATGAATGTTAGGAGAGCAACCTCCCCTTCTTTCTGAGGAAGAGAGCCCCCAACCAACCAGGGTTTGTTGACCGAGGAGGCAAAGGTTCTTAAGTTATCCTAAAGGATGTTCCAACTAGCTCTATTATAAGAAGCATAAATAAAGGAACCAAGAATAGAAAATTCTCCCAATGAGATGTGGACATTAACCAATTATTGAAGATCATCAAGGATAGACATGTTGACTAAATTATTCCAAAAACACCAAATTTTATTGCTAATATTATTGAAGAAATTTTGAAAGCCAAGCATTCTAGCAACATGGTTGATCTTAGAAGAGTGTATGAATGGTTCAATAACAACAAGTAAAACTATGTTATGAGTACGGCAAAGGCTTCTAATACGGTTGCGGACAATGAAAGTCCCAATACCCCTAACATTCCAAATAAGTAAATTGATCATAATAAAAAAGGAAGGAAAGGAAAAAAGATAACTAAAGAAATAAAAAGCAAGAAGAAAAGAAAAGTAGAGGTAGTTATTTAAGGGAAGTTAAAGAAGATCTAGTTGTTCTAGTGGAGTTATTAGTGAACATTCTAGCTTTAAGGGAATTTTTTTAAAATAGTTTGAAAAGGTCTATCTTGTCCAAAGTATCCCATCCGAGAGAGAGTGATTTGTGATATTCGTAATAGGACATGATCGTCAAAGCATTCTAATGATAATTTCCTTCTTTAGTGTCGAATTGTCGACAAAGAGGGTTAGCATGTGTATCACTCGGTAGTAGAAGGAGAGGTTGTGATGCCATTAATAGCACAGATCTCATGCTCATTTTTAGAATTACTTTTTATATTTTGTTCCATCATCAAAGGATCAACAATTTTCAGATTTTCATCTTTCATCAAAGGATCAATTTCAGAATTTGTCTCCTCGGGTTCACTAGCCAAAAGGAGTAGGTTAGAATGAGTGAAGGTATTATCTTGAGGAGCCAAATTATTACAATTTGAAGCAATGTTAAGTAAGTTATCATTAGCCTCCTCATGAACCTCGAAGCATTATTTGTAACATGCTCATTGCTCCAATAGAAAATGGATAAAAAAAAAGGAGTAGGGTAGGGGATTCCCATGAGTGACTTTAGGCACATAAGCAAATTTATTGATTTTTTTCATTTATTAGAGTAGAATTAGGATTCGATAATTTATTCTTTTTAAGATGAGGATGCAACATAAAACATTCAGATTGATCATGGCCATGTATCTTACAATGTGTGCAAAAAATAGGGAAATTCTCAAATTCCACTTTTGATTATAACCAAATTTCTGAGTCAATCCAAACTTCTTTATGATGCTTTTAGTAATATCAATCTCAACCAAAATATGAGCAAAGGCCGTGATCTCATTTGATCAATTTGAAGAGGTCGACAAAGAGAGAGCCCCAACCGCAAAGAGAACTTGATGTGTAACATAATGTATTCTCATATCAAAAAGAGGGACCATTTTAGAAGTCACATTTGATAATTAAACACAAAGTAAGAGCGACGGGCAAAGACTCTAGAGTAATCTAAGTCATTAGAGAGCTGAATTAAAATATCCCTAGGATTAACCAATTCGATAGTGAAAATGCCTGAATGTTTAAGGCTATGAAAAAATGATCGGATGTTATCGAGAGTTGGCTGGCGTAAGGAAAATTTACCCACTAAAGAGAATTCAAAAGGCTTCGCCAACTTTTCCACGTCTAGATCCGAGCACATAATAGCAGGCATCCCACGAAATGAGGTCGAGATCAAATTCACTGAAGCATTAGGGGAAAAATTTTTACCAGATAATGCATCGTTGAAGGACTTAATTGTAGGCAGAGTAGTGGATGATTTCAGATCCATAATTCCATGTAAATTTGATGCCCTAGCCGATGCCTCCAAGTTCAAAAGCTTGCATGGAAAGTCCTCCGCATTGAAAGAGCAAAGGAAACTCACATTAGCAGCCAATCAGACACAAATAGAAAAAATTACGGTCGAGAATGATCATAAATTGACCAAGCCACAATGAAAATGAAATAAATGAACGCCAAACATGAGGAGGGGTTTTGGTTTAGGGTTTAGGTGAGGTTTTGGTTTAGGGTTTGTGGTTTAGGGTTTTAGATATGTTTAGGGTTTAGGGTTTGGGTTTTATATTTGGGTTAAAGGGTTTAGGGTTTAGGTTTAAAGATTTAGGCACGGTAGGTTGAGTTTTAAAATTAAAAACCATTAGGTTTAGGTTTATTTAATTTATTTTATTTATTAGTATTTTATTTTATATTAGTTTAGTTTATTATTAGTTTATGTTTTATCTTTATTTTTAGGTAGGTTTAAGTTTATTTTTTATTTGTAGTTTGTTTTATTTTATTTTAAGTTTAGGTTTTATTTTATTTTTTTAGGTAGATTTATTTTATTTTTGGTTTTAGGTTTTTATTAGTCATTTCTTTAGGTTTTATTTTATAGTAGGATTGGTTTAGTTTATTTTATTTTATTTTATAAAATTTTATATTTTATTAGTAGGTATTTATTTAGTTTATTTTAATAGTTTAGGTTAAGTTTATTTTATTTTATTTTTCTTTATGTAGGTTAGGTTTCCAGGTTTATTTTATTTTATTTTATTATTTTAGGTTTATTTTATTTATTATTTTAGGGTTTATTTTTAGTTTAGATTTAGGTTTTAGATTTTTTTTAAGGTAGTTTAGTTTTTTTTATTTATTTTAGGATTTAGGGTTCATTTAGGGTTTGGTTTTTTTTTTGTTTATTTTAGGGTTTTAGGGTTTTATTTGGCTTAGGTTTAGGGTTGTGGTTTGTCATTTTAGGTTTTTGATTAGTTTTTTGGGACATTTGAGTTTAATTTAATCAAACTCACATAATGCTGTGCAAGGACTTGAACCCAAGACCTTGGCTGAAAGCAAAGCCATCAACCACTCTGGCCATGCCTAACATTTAGATTTTTTAGTGTTTAGGGTTTGGGGGTTTTAGAGTTTGGGGTTTTTTTGGATTTTAGGGTTAGGGTTTAGGTTTAAGATTAATTTATGGTTTAACATTTAGATTTGGGTGGGTTTTTGGGTTTTAGGTTTAGGGTTGTGGTAGGCTGGGTTTTGTGTTTAAGGTTGTTTTGGATTGAGGTTGTAGGTCAGTAGGTTTAGAGTTTAGGTTTGGGGTTTAGTTTAGTTTAGTGGGTGTTTGGTTTAGAGTTTAGATTTTTTTATTAAAATTTAGTAAACCGGTAGGTTTAAGTTTATTTAGTTTATTTTGTTTATTTTATATTTTTATTTAAGTTCATTTTTTATTTAAATTTAGTTTATTTTTTAGGTTTAGGTTTAGGTTTATGTTTATTTTTTAGTTTAGTTTTATTTTTATTTTATTTTTTTGGTTTATATTTTATTTTTTATTGTTATATTTATGGTTTAGGTTTTTCTTTTATTTTTTTATGTTTTAGTTTTAGGTTTTTGATTTAGGTTTATTTTTTGGTTTTATTTTTTAGTTTAGGTTTAGGTTTAGTTTTAATTTATTTTATTTTATTTAGTTTAGGGTTTAGGGCTTAGATATTTATTATGGTTTAGGTTTTATTTATTTTAGTTTAGGTTTTTTATTATTTATTTATTTTATTTTTAAGTTTTATTTGTTTAGTAGTTTTATTAAGTTTTGCTTTATTTTATTTTAAATTTATCTCTTTTATTTTATGTTTAGGTTTGATTTTATTTTTTTTTATTTTATGTTTATTTTATTTTTTCCATTTAGGTTTTATTTATTATTTTTTGTTTAGTTTTATTTTTTATTTTATTTATATTTTATTTAGGTTTAGTTTTTTTTATTTTATTTTTTTAGGTTTTATTTAGTTTAGGTTTATTTTATGTTTTTATTTAGTTTTTAGGGTTAGTTAGGGGTTGGGGTTTGGATTTTAGGGTTTAGTTTGTGGTTTTCTTTAGATTTATGGTGAAGGTTTAGGGTTTAGGGGGTTTTTTTAGGGTTAGTGTAGGTTTATTTTAGGGTTTAAGGTTAAGGGTTTAGGATTTAGGTTTAGTTTAGTGTTTTTTTTATTTAGTTTAAGGTTTATGGTTAGTAGTTTTTTTATTTATTTTTAATTTTTTATATTTTATTTTTTAAAATTAAGTAAAGGTATGTTTGTTTATTTAGTTTAATTTTCATTTGTTTTATTTATTTTATTTTATTTTATTTAGTTTATTTTATTTATTTAGTTTAGTTTATTTATAGATTTATTTATTTTAGCCAGTTTTTATTTTATATTTATTAAGTTTAGGTTTATTTTTTAGTTAGTTTTATTTATCTTTATTTTTAAAGATTATTTTAGTTTAGTTTTTATTTAGTTTATATTTTATTTTATTTTGTGTATTTCATTTTATTTTTAGGTTTATTTTATGTTTTAGTTTAGTTAAGGTTTTTAATTATTTTATTTTAGTTTAGCTTTAATTTTTTATTTTATTTTATTTTAAAGTTTTGGTTTAGTTTTAGGTTTAGGTTTAGGTTTTAGTTTAGGTTTTTATTTTATTTTATTTAGGTTTAGGTTTTTTTATTTATTTTATTTTTATTTTTATTTTTTATTTAGTTTAGGTTTAGATTTTTAGGTTTTTAGGGTTTAGGGTTTATGGTTTAGGGTTTGGGTTTTAGGGTTTAGGGTTTTTTTTTATTTTATTTTATTTTATTTTTTTAGTGAAGCCCCATGAGGGGTATTTTATTACCACAAAAAGAGGGTTATAAGGTCCTTAAAGGATAAACTCAGATCGCTCAAAGAGTTACATTCAGCCTAAGGAGTAAATCCCTAGTCTAAGTATAGGCAAAAGCAATAGAACACTTTAAAAGAATCAAAAGATACAGATAGATTCGCATAATAAACCAAAAGCAAATTGTGACCAATACTAGACTTTAATGACTAAGGTAAACCGCAAGAGGAAAGGAGGTCCCGCAACAATTTAGACCGACATTAGAACAATTATAGTAGTATGATAATATGATGAAAAATGCAAAGTCTGCATTAGAAAAGAGAGCAGAGTAGCTTGCTCCCACACCAGATGGGGCAGATGCAAAAGTGTGCATCCAAACTGAGAAGGGTTACTTCACAAGAGCTACTACCAAAATGGAGTGAAAACATCACGTACCATCATAGCCAACAAACCTATTAGAGATAGTAGCTAGAAGGTTATTGAGTGGATTACAAACACACCTAATCCAATATCATCACCATATCAAGAGAATATAGAAGCAAATGTGATGGAGCCAACATTGCGTAATCCCATTAAGGGATCGCGATGAGGGGACCATAACAAAAGAAGTGAAGCATGAACCAAGCCAAATAAAGCAACCTCATGCATTCGTGATTAAGAAACCAGTGAAAGGTAAAGAAAGTCCCACAAGTTACCACAAAAAATTATAGCAAAGTACAATAGCATTAAGAGATAAAAGATAATGTCAAGACGAGACAACCATCAAGAAAATCTAAAAGCTACCACATAAGGGACATTCATAACAGAAGAACAATATCCTTTACAATTGTAAATACCACAGCTTACCATAATAACAATCATTGAGAGTATACAAACCATAGGTTAAGATCAAGTAGCAGTTGATTAGGCATAATGCACAATACTAGCGACTAAAAGGGATAATAGCTTAAGACAAGAGAGACACCAATCGATAAACCAAATCCACAAACATCCAAAGTCTTAAAATGCAACAGTAACATCGACTATAGTTCCTCTCAAACGAAATGACACTCAATCCAAGAAGGTAACAACACAAACCCAATAGATGCTTATTACAATATAAATAATGACCGCAAATATGATTCATTTATCAAATGAGCAAAGAAAAAATAATGGCAATCGTGAAGTCACTCCCATCGAGCAACTAATGCAACATTGTAAGCCACTAGAATATAAAATAAGAAGATGATTCCAAGTAGAGACATCACCAAGCAAGAATTTTAAGATAATAAAGGTCCAAAACCGAACTTGCTAAGGCAGGGTGCAAGATGGCGTAAAATAGCAGAGGAAAACTGGAGAAGCGGCAAAAAAAATCAGCAGAGTCTCAACCCAAAGAGATTAAAAAAATCAATAAACAAATCAACAAACAACCATGGCAGAAACCTCCAATACCCAAAAAAGTAATTAAACCCATTCATTCCAAGACAAGGATTTTACCAAAATAACCATTAAAAGAAGGTATTACAATTTCGTTGCGTGAAAGAGCCGAGGTGGCATTATATAAGTTCTAAGACAAAAGTCCTCAAGCCCAACAGCCAACCAAAATCCTTTTAGCATAAGTGTTGAAACCCTTAAGATGATTCCAAGTAGAGACAATTTTAAGACAATAAAGGTCCAAAACCAGAACTTGCTAAGATAGAAGGTGCAAGATGGCAAAAAAATAGAGGAAAATCAAGAAGCAAAGAGAGAAAAATCATTCTCAATAAAGGGGATTAAAACCAAATCAACAAACAAATCAACAAACAACCATTAAAGAATCTCCAAAACCCAAAGTAATTAAACCCAATCCATTCCAAGACAAGGATTTTAGAACAAAATAACCATTAAAAGAGACTGTAGGTATTATTTCATCCCTAAGAAAGCATGCTAAGTTAGGCTTTATATAGCAAGGAAAGTCTTAAAAGTCTTAAGCCCACAACCAAATTCTTCAGATATGTGTTGAAACCTTTATGAATTAGCCTTCAAGGAGGAAAGAGTCCCAAGGAATGTAAGGCCCAAAGAAATACTATAATCATCAAAATATTACAACCGATAATGCACACTAATCCATTGCCTAGAAGCAACATAGGTAGTATTCAATTTATGTTTTAAGGTTTAGGGTTTATTTAATTTAGGTTTAAGGTTTTATTTAGTTTAGGTTATTTATATGTTCTAGTTTAGGGTCGAGTTGAGGGTTTTAGGTTTAGGGTTTAGGCTTATTTGGGTTTAGTTTTGTGGTTTATAGTAGGTTTATTTTTGTGGTTTATTTAGGGTTTAGTTATTTTTAGTTCATTATTTATTTTATTTTAGTAGTAGTTTGGTTTAGTGTTTTGGGTGAGTTTTTGGTTTTAGTTTAGGGTTTAGGGCCTATTTAGGCTCAGGGTTTTTTATTTAAATCAAGCAAACATGCAGTTTAGTTTATTTAGTTTATTTTAGCTTATTTTATTTATTTATTTTATTTATTTTTTTATTTTATGTTTATTTTATGTTTATTTTGTTTGGTTTATTTATTAGTAAGTTTAATTTAGTTTATTTTTAGTTTAGTTTATGTTTATTTTAGTTAGTTTTATTTTTTATTTTATTTTTATGTTTAGGTTTTATTTTAATTTTTATTTAGTTTAGGTTTTTTATTTTATTTCTTGACTTTTAGGTTTCTTTATCTTGGTATTTTAGGTTTTATTTAGTAGGTTTAGGTTTATTTTTAGTTTTTTATTTTATTTAGTTTAGGGTTTAGTTTATTTAATTTAGTTTAGTTTATTTTTATTTAGTTTATATTTTATTTTGTTTATTTTAGGTTTTATATTTTTTAGTTTAGGGTTTAAGTTTTATTATTTATTTTATTTTTTAAATTATTTTAAGTTTAGGTTTCAATTTTAGTTTTATTTTATCTATTTTAAGTTTATTTTATTTTTATTTTATTTAGTTTATTATTTTTAGGTTTCTTTTTATTTTATGTTAATTTAGGTTTTATTTATTTATTTTAGTTAATTTTATGTTTAGTTTAGCTAGTTTTAGTTTAGATTTTTATTTTGCTTTATTTTATTTAGGTTTACATTTTTTTAGGTTTTATTTTGTTTAGTTTAGGTTTTAGTTTCTTTGGTTTTTGGTCAGGATTTTGGCCTGTAGTTTAGGGTTGTGGTTTGTGGTTTTAAGGCCTAGTGGTAGTTTGGGGTTTGTGTTTTTAAGTTTGCTGTCATGCTTAGTATTTTATTTAGGGATAAGGGTTTAGGTTTTAAGGTTAGTTTTAGGGTTAGGTTTTTTATTTTTTTATTTTTTAATTTTTTAATTTTTAAATTGTTAACCCACAGTTTATGTTTATTTAGTTTATTTTTTTTTTCATTTTATTTATTTTATTATTATTTTTATTCAACATTATTCTTATTTTTATTTAGTTTAGTTTATTTATTTTAGGATTATTTTTTTAGCTTGCTTTTATTTTAGTATATTTTTTTGGTTTAGGTTTATTTTTCAGTTTAATTTATTTTGCATTTATTTTTAAAGTTTAGTATTTATTTTATTTTATTTTATGTCCATTTTATTTTTTTATTTTACTTTAGGTTTAATTTTATTTAGATTTTAGTTAGTTTTATTATTTTTTTAGTTTTAGTTTTATTTATTTTAATTTAGTTTAGGTTTTATTCTTTATTTTATTTTATTTTAAGTTTGGTTTAGGTTTAGTTTAGATTTTATTTATTTAAGTTTACATTTATTTATTTATTTATTTTTTAGATTTATTTTAGTTTTAGGTTAAGTTTTTTAGGGCTTTTGTGGGTTTAGTCTGGGTTTTATAGTTTGTGGCTCAAGGCTCCAGTGGTTAGGGTTTATCAAGGCCTAGGGTCCAGGTTTTGATTTAGGTTTAGTTTAGGCTTGTGGTTAGGGTTTAGGGTTTGTGGTTTGGTTTATTTTCAGTTGAGGTAGGTTTTAGTTTGGTTTAGGTCATTATTTTTCTTATTTTTTATTTATTTAGGGTTTATGGTTACTTTGGGTTAGGTGAAGTCTGAGTTTTAATGGTGAGTTTATTTTTTAGGTTTAGAGTTTAGGGTTTAGTGTTAGGGTTTAGGATTTTATTGGTTGGTTTAGCTTTTATATTTAAATTAAGCAAACCAAGGTTTAGCATTATTTATTTTTTAATTTTTAATTTATTTTAATTATTTATTTATTGTTTAAGTTTATTTTATTTTTATTTTATTTAGTTTATATTTTAGTATTTTTTTTGGTAGATTTTATGATTTTATTTTTAGGTTTAAGTTTAGGTTTTTATTTATTTTATCTTAGTTTTTATTTTTTATTTTATTTTTTATTTTTAGGTATGTTTTTAGTTTAAGTTTAGGTTTATTTAGTTTTATTTTATTTTTTATTTTATCTTATTTAAGTTTTTTTTATATTTATTTTATTTGTTTTATCTAGTTTAGATTTAGGTTTTTAGTTTTGGTTTAATTTATCCAGTTTAGTGGTTAAGGTTAGTTCAGGTTTTGGGGCTCAGGGTCAGTAGGTCAGTGGGGCCCAGGGCTCAGTAGTTAGGTTTATTTAGGCCTTTCAGTTTGTGGCTCAGGTTTAGTTTGGGTAGTTTAGGGTCAGCTCCAGGGCTCAGTGGTCAGTATTTAGTGTTCAGTAGTATAGGTTTTCAGTTGGTTCAGCTCAGTTTTAGTGGCTCAGTTTTAGAGCCTAGGGTTAGGTTATTTTAGGACTAGGGTTTAGTGTAAGTTAGGGTTTAGGTCAGTTTTTTATTTATTATTTATTTTATTTTAAATTAAGCAAACCAGTCAAGATTATTTTAGTTTATTTCTTTATTTATTTTATTTTATTTTATGTTTATTTAGGTTTATTTTTTATTTTATTAATTTTAGTTTATTTATTTTAGTTTATTTATTTTAGTTTAGGTTTTTTATTTTAGTTTATTTTCTAGGTTTAGGTTTAGGTTTATTTTTTAATTTATTTTTTAGGTTTAGATTTAATTTTGTTTATTTTTAGGTTTAGGTTTAGGTTTTTATTTTATTTCTTTAGATTTAGGTTTTAGGTTTTTTTTAAATTTATTTTTATTTTTTATTTTTTAGTTTAGGTTTATGTTTATGGTTTATTTATTTAGTTTATTTTAGTTTAGTTTTTATTTTATTTTATTTTAGCTGATTTTTTTTAGTTTAGTTTAAGTTTTATTATTTATTTTTTATTTAGGTTTTATTTTTAGGTTTATTTTAGGTTTAGGTTTTTATTTAGTTTTTTATTTTATTTTATTTTGGTTTAATTTTATTTTATTTAGGTTTTTGTTTAGTTTAGGTTTTATTTATTTTATTTTAGTTTAGTTTTTAGTTTTTATTTTATTTTTAATTTTTAGTTTAGGTTTAGCATTATATTTTAGGTTTAGGCTTTAGTTTAGGTTTTTTTATTTTATTATTTTATTTATTTTGATTTTGTTTATTTATTTTATTTTTAGGTTTTATTTAGTTTAAGCATAGGTTTTGATTTTATTTAGGGTTTGTGGTTTTATTGAGGGTTTAGGGTTTGGGGTTTATAGTTTAGGGTTTAGGGTTTAATGTTTAGAGTTTAGGGTTTAGGGTTTACGGTTTATGTTTTAGGGTTAAGGGTTAAGGGTTAGTGTTTAGGATTTAGGCTTTAGGATTTAGGGTTTAGGGTTTTAGGGTTGAGTGGTTTAGGGTTTTTAGGATTTAGGGTTTAAGGCTAAGGGTTTAGGTTTTAGGTATAGGGTTTAGGTTTTAGTTTAGGGTTAGGGTTTTGGGTTCTTTTTAACAGAGAACAAATTCAGATTCAACCTTTCTTCTTTTTGATTTCATCAACCAAGTAACACACCAAGTTCTTTAAGACACAGTTTAATAAAATAAAAAAATGAGCATATGAGCAAATCAAAACCCTAGATAATTAGAATCATCTCTACTATAAAGACAGCCTCAAGCACAGATCAATTATTCTTCGCTTCCATCTCCCATCTAACCGGCCTCTTCTATTTTCCCTTATTCCTTTCCCTCCATGCTTAAATTTGCTTTGCCCACTCTGGTTTTGGCACATGGCTCCAGGGTTATTTAGATCTAAGAGTAGGGTTTAAGTTTAGAGCAGCCAGTTTATTTATTTAGATAAGGTTTAGCAGGATTTAGGAAGTGATTTTCAAGGTTTTTTTAGGTTTTGTTTTTATTTTAGGTTTAGGTTTATTTTAATTTTATTTTATTTAGTTTATATTTAGTTTAGTATTTGGGTTTATTTTAGTTTAGGTTGTTTATTTTATTTTGTTTATTTTATTTTATTTAGGTTAAGTTTTATTTTTAGTTTAGGGTTTGTTTTATTTTTTATTTATTTTTAGGTTTTAGTTTAAGGTTTATTTTTTAGGTTTAGATTTTTATTTAGTTTTTATTTAATTTATATTTTAGGTTTATTTTATTTTTATTTTACGTTTAGTTTTTTCTTTATTGAGGTTTTGTATAGTTGGCTTTATTTTATTTTTTTAGTTTAGTCTAGGTTTTATTTAATTTATTTTAGTTTATTTTTATTTTTTTAATTTTATTTATTTTAGGTTTAGGTTTAAGTTTAGTTTATGTTTTTTTATTTTATTATTTTATTTCTATTTAAGTTGGTTCTTTATTTATTTTATTTTAGGTATTATTTACTTTAGATTTGGGTTGTAGGTTTATGGTTTAGGATTTATGGTTTGTGAGTTGTGATTTGGTTTTGTGGATTTAGGTGAGGGTTAGGGTTTACTGCTTAGTTTATTATTTAGCTGGTTTTGGGTTTTTATTTAGGGTTTAGGCCTCAGGTTTATGGTTTAGCAGGATTGTGTGGTTTAGTTTAGTGTTTAGGATTATGATTTAGGGTTTACTATTTATGGTTTTTTTAACAAATTAAACAAACCAAGAGTTTTTTATTTAGTTTAATTTTTATTTATTTATTTTATTTTATTTTATTTTAGGTTTATTTTAATTTTTATTTAGTTTATTTATTTTAGGTTTATTTATTTTAATTTATTTTAGGTTTATGTAAGCTGAAGTTTATTATTTTTTTTTTTAGTTTTTTATTTTACTTTAGGTTTAGTTTAGGTTTTATTTTATTTTTTAGGTTTAGATTTTAGGTTTTATTTTGGTTTATTTTTTTTAGGTTTTAATTTTAGTTTAGGTTTAGGTTTATTTTTGGTATATTTTATTTTACTTAGTTTAGGTTTAGGTTTAGTTTATTTTAGTTTTAAACTTAAGGAAAAATTTTATAAGATGGTGGTAAGACCAATGACTTATGGTCGTTGGCAATAAAAAGAGAAGCATAAGACTGTATGTTACTGAGATGAGGATGCTCGTGTGGATGAGTGGCTTTACTCTTAGAGATAGAATGCAAAATGAGTATGTTCGAAAAAGTTGAGTAGCTCTAGTGGTAGATAAGATTAGGGAGAGCCTTAGATGGTTTGGCCACATAAAGCCAGTCCTATGACCCAATTAGAGAGTAGATGCATTAGATTTGCCTTTATGTTAAGAAAGGCAGAGGTAGACCTAAAATGACTTGGTTAAGATGTATAAAAATGATCTTAGATACTGAATTAAATGAGAATTTGACAATATAACAGACACAATGGACATGATTCATAGCCAACCCCACCAAGTTAAGGCTTGTTATTGTATTGTTGTTGTTTATTTTAGTTTAGGTTTATGTTTATTTTATTTTTTTATTTTAGGTTGGTTTTTTTAGTTTTAGTATTTGGTTTTTTTATTTATTTTAGGTTTTCTTTTAGGTTTATTGTTTATGCTTAGGTTTTATTTAATTTTATTTTAATTTATTTTAGGTTTACTTTATTTTTATTTTACATTTAGTTTTATTTTATTTAGGTTTTTTATTTTTAGGTTTATTTTATTTTATTTAGTTTAGTTTAGGTTTTTATTTATTTTATTTTATTTTTTGGTTTAGGTTTTGGCTTAGGTTTTAGTTTAGGCTTTTATTTTATTTTATTATTTTATTTTATTTAGGTTTAGGTTTATTTATTTATATTATTTTTAGGTTTTATTTAGTTTAGGTTTAGGTTTTTAGATTTTTAGGGTTTACCATTTTAGGTTTAGGGTTGAGGTTTTAGTTTAGGATTTAGTGTTTTTGGATTTTTTTTAACAAAGAACAAATTCAGATTTAACATTTTTGTTTCTGATTTCATCAACCAAGTAACAAACTAGGGAAGTGAGGTAATCAAATGACCTCCTTGGGGCTAGTTAAAGCCTCGTGTTCTTGGGATGTCTAGACTATATACCCATTATCATTCAATCTTATATAAATCAACACATGAATAGAGGAAAGAGAACTCAATATTCATACACTTAAGCTATAAGCACATGCATTTCTTATGTATTTATAACTAGCATCATAACACATAGTATCATTCATTTATGAGCTTTTAAAAAATACATTTGGATTTAATACTGATAATAGACACATATATATTAAATTAAATCAACACATGCAAGCTTACTTAAAGGAAATCCATTTTACTTGATTTTGAAAAGATGGATACATGAATTTAAATGATATACCAAATTTAACATGATTGGAAAGAGGACAATCAAATATAAGCATGTGATTCATTCAACCAAACTAGTTCTTAAGGATAATCAAATCAAATAAGATTATTTAAAGCAAACCAAAGCTTCTTTATTAATTAAGTTTTGGATTTGATTTGATTTAAAGAGGAGAAGAGAAATCATCACTTGATATTTTAAACCCATTTCCACAATAGTGATTTGATTTAATTTAAAGAAATGTAATTAACTTGATTTTATGGGTTAATTCAGTTGAACCTTTAATTAGATGAATTAATTACCCTTACCTTTATCACCTTAATGTAATTAACTAAATAATTATGAGCCAACATGATATGCATGGAAAATAAACTTACAATGAACTTATGAAATAAAGGGGGCCTAATGCAATTGGCTCATGATTAATAGTTAATTAGATTAAGGGACTTAATTAATTACTCTTATGGTTTTCCCACGCATGTGGACTAACCATAATTTCATTAATCTCCTTTAGATCTTTAAACACCTAAAGATCTATCCCATGATTTAATTAATTAATGTTTAATGTGATTATGATTTTAATTTGATTAAGTGATTTAATTAATTAGTTAAATCTTAATTAATTTCATTTTTAAAAAGGGTGAAATGAACTTCGGGAAAGGTGCCCCAACCCTATTCTTTAGTTCACTTACTGTTGAACAATGATTAATAAACTTAATTAACTAATTTATTACTGTTCATGGTATTAATTAATCATTAATTAATTTAAAAGAGTAGTTAAGGTTTAATTAGTCAATTTTCCTAATTAAGTGAGCAATAAATCCAAAGAAATTCATGAAAGGCAGAGGTCATCCCATTAAATTAACCTGCAAAATTTGGGATTAATTACTAATGTAATTAAAAAGTAGTTCAGCTAATTAATTTTGTAATTAAATCTTAATTAAACCTTAATTACTATTCAAAATTAGTTAAGATCATTTTTAATTAATTCACCTTTGAAATACCTTTAAAATGAGTATTTATTTGCAATTTTTTGATTTCTCTATGATGTTTTATGATTTTTAGAAGTTTTGACATTAAAAATGATTAATTATAATTAAAGCTAATCCTATTGGCACCACGTGCTTGATGCGGTGCACTTTCCACATGGCCGTGATTGGTTACTTAAAACTTATCCACTCAGCCACGCGAGGTGGCGATGATTAATCCCACAGCTTAATAGGATTAAATCAGATTGATCTAGCAAATCTAATCTTGACCATCCATTTTGATCACATGGAATGGATGGCGCGTGATCTAATGTCAGTCGAGTGAGGGAGAATGGAGTCCATCCACCATTTCTCACTTGATCCGAGCTGACCTGAGCTCAAATCTACTCCAAAAGGATCCCAAACCTTCACGACATCGATCAGAGGGGATCCAACAGTCAAGATCATGTGAGATGCAAGTTTTCTTCAAAAAGCTCCAACCCATTTTTGCCTAAGGATCGATTTTAGAAGCATACCTCATCGGAGCTCAAGATCGGTGGCTCGAACATTTGAGGAAGCTTCATCCAGTGGAGATGAAGCCTTGTTGAGTAATAATTAGATCAATTCCTTGATGTTCTCTCGGAAGGCCATGAATTGATGATTTGCAGTTTGGCTTTGATCTAAGTCCCATCTCTGATGCTCAGGAAGCTTGGGAGATGATTTGTTCTTACTCGATGAGGCCTAGAGAATGAGCGTGCAAAGTTAATTTGATTTTGATGAAGAAATGGGGAAGTTAGGTCAGAATGGGAGTGTCCTATTTTGGGACAGACGGGAATGGCATTTTCTAATCGAGGAACATGCTTGGGAACTTACAAAATGGTTCTAGTAGCTTATCTTGGCTAGGTAGGGATCTGAGGAATGATTGTTGTGTGTGTTTGAGTGGAAACGAGGGTGTGTATACCCCCTTCATCTTGATCAGATGGTGTGATTATGTTTGGCTTCTAGTGGTCATCTGGCCATCTCAGGGAGTCTTAGGTGGCAAGGAGGAGGTGAGTTGGCTCGACTTGGTTGGTTGAAGGTGTGGAGGTGGCTTCCAAGAAGGAATCATGGGTGTCCTATGGGTTTCAAATACTCCAATGGGGAGGGTGAGGTGATTTAAGCTCCTATGGATCATGGCAGACCCAACCAAGCCTTGGGTTAGGTTGGGCAGTGTCCTAGGTGCCTAGATGGACCATTGGGAGAGTACTAAGTGGCCAAGGAATGGAAATGACCACTTAAGGGTAGAATGATCATTTGATATTGGAATTGATTTGGGTAGATTTGAAATGAGCCAAAAGTGGGTTGTTTAGCCCAAATTTGAAGTCAATTGGAGTTGATTTGGTTAGGTTTATCTCAATTTAACTCATTTAGGTCAAATCAGGTTAGGTTGGGTCAAGTTGACCAATTGGTCAAATTGGGTCAAACCAAGGATTGGATCAAGTTTATATGATCATTTGGGATGTTTTGGATCAATTGGTTTGGTTTAGTTTGGCTTAGATTTTATTTTGGCTCATTTGAATTCATTTGGGTAAAATGGGTAAAGTTGACCAATTTGACCAAATTGACTAAATTGGCTTGGATTGGGTGTTGGTTTGGGTTTAGTTTACCAATTAAAGATGGTTGTAGGCTTTGGTTTCAATTAATTTGGATATGGTTTTAATTTAGGCCAACTTGAACCTTTAGGTTAATTTAGGCTAGGTAGGTTAATTGGGTTCAATTGGGTCCAATCATAGCTTTGGTCAAGTTCAACAATCAATTAAGAATGAACTTGAGTCATTGGTTGCAATCAATTTTTTTTATATTTTTGTTCTTTTAGGTCAATTTGGGTCAACTTGAGTCGAGGGCCAAGTTTGGTTTGACTCAATTGAAGGTCAAGTCATTTTCAAATATTGATTTTGATTTGGTATGAATCATTGGTTTCAAGGGATTTGGCATAAGTTGCAATTTGGATAGTTTGGGTTCATATGCGTTAAGGGATTGACTTGGTTTGACCTAATTTATGATAATTGATCAATTTAGGGTGATCAATAATCAAGATGGAAGTTTTTGATGAGCTTGGTTCAATCCAATTTGGGTAGGATTAGAACTTGGCACAAATAGGTAAATTTGGCTACTTTGGGTCAAGTGAACCAATTGGGTTTAGTTGGCTTCATTTTAGGTTGAGTTTGATTTAGTGAGTTTATATATGGATTTGAGATTGATATATAAATTCAATTGTAATTGGCTTGGCTTAAAATGGGTTTTGGTTCATTTGAACATTTCAAATCAAAAGGGTTAAGTTGGGTTTGACTTGGGTTGATTTTGGTTTGGCATGATGATTGTAGATTTCATTTATATTTGTGAATATGATTGATGGTATGATTGATTCATGAAAAATCAATTGAATATGGGTTTTGGATTGAAGGAATTTGGCTAAGTACATGGAGTTAGGTCATGTGGCTTTGGTTTAGATTTAGATTTGGTTTTAATTAGTTTTGATGATTTAAATGTATATTTCATTTAAATTTGTTAAGATGATTTAAAATATGATTGATTTATGAGAAAATCAATTGAGTTTGGCTTTATTTGGGTTAAAATTTGGCTAAGTCCATGGTATAGGTCATATGGCTTAAGAAAGGTTTTGATTTAATTTGATTTAGTTTGATTTAGTTTTGGTCATTTGAATGTAGATTTGAATTATATTAAGGAAGATTATTGAAGATATAAATTGATTATGAGAAAATCAATTGATTTTGTATTGATTTGGATTAAGATTTGGCTAAGTCCATGGGATAGGTCATATGACTTAGGAAGGGTATTGAAGTTTTGATTTGATCATGGGCTTCAATCATTTGGATTTAGAATTTGGGTTTGGAATTAGATTTAAATTTGATGTTCAAATTGAACTTGAGGTTTGGTTTGAGAAGGTGAACATTGGATTTGGGTTGTAGGGTAGGTGGATTATCATAATCCCTAAGGCATAACCTAATCCTATTGTTAACCCTTCTAAGTCTTTAGGCATAGGTTAAGTGTTTACCTACTTGTTGGAAGTGTCTTATGACTAGAGATGTCTTAGTGTCTAGATGACTCCTAAGTCTAAGATGGGAAGATTGAATCCGCACTCCAAAAGTGAGGTCAACTGGCCTTAGGCTCCATAGTGTCACCCTTGGGGATCGATGATTGGAAGACCAAAGTCAAGGTTTACATTATGGACTCGGATATATCTTTCAACGCTTTGCTTGGGAGACCATGGATATATGAGAACAACATAGTTCCATCCTCTCTATGTCAGTGTATGAAGTTTGTGAGAGGTGGATCATCTATTGTGTCAAAGGAGATCTCAAGCCATTTACAGTTCATGAGGTGGGCATAAATGAGGATACGACTTACTACCTCCCTCAAAATCAACAAGTCTATTCTCATGAACTTAGCCAAAGTTTAAAAA
Source organism: Cymbidium sinense (assembly GCA_021442155.1). Classification (NCBI taxonomy): domain Eukaryota; kingdom Viridiplantae; phylum Streptophyta; class Magnoliopsida; order Asparagales; family Orchidaceae; genus Cymbidium; species Cymbidium sinense. The sequence goes on along the minus strand of CM038214.1, from coordinate 218,129,455 downwards.
AAAAAAAGAAAAAGAAAGAAAGAGAAAGAAAGAAAAAAAGAAAATAGATATGAAAATAAAATAAAAGGGAGTGGAAATAGACTTGGCGGGTAAAACGATATGGGTAAAATGACTTAACCTCCACCAGGCAGAGGAAGAGGCCAATTCAGAGGCAGTCCCAAGGGTGGAAAACCTCCTTATTGGCCACCCAATAGAAGATATGTCCCAGCTACTAGGAGTACACCTGCTATCCATATAGACTTAGAATCTAGTTCATAGGATGAGTCTTATATGGTTAGCACACAACTCTTTTTTGGTAGATTCCCTTGGAGGTGACACATAGTGTATCAAAGTCTATTTATGAAATAGTTAGGCATCAGTTGGGAACCTTAGTTCTAACCTCACTTTTCTCTCAAAAAGATGAGGGTTTGGTAGTTAAGGAAGCCCCTAAGTCATCCACAGGTGTCAAGACTCAGAGGTTCTTTCTAGGAACATCATGGTCAAGTAAAGAAGTTAATGTAGAACTTGAGGATGATTCGTATAAAGATTTAATATAATCACCATTTGATTGGTACTTTCTTGTGTGTTTATAATTTAGCAAAGAAAGTTAATCCCACATACTTGAGTGCTACTTCAAAAGAATATGGAAGAACAAAAAAAGCTCAATCAATACCAAGACTAGGATTTGGTATAATGGGTCCAGTAGATGATGAAAATTACTACTTAGTCATCAACAATCATTTGAAATCTGACAGGTTCTTTTCAAATCACATTAAATAATATGAGGAGTTGTGGTTAGAAAATTTTAGATGATGCAGATGATTTTGAAGTCAAAGATGCACCGCTAGAGTTCGAGGTAGAGATCAAGTCAACCATCGATGAGCTCAAGGAAATCAACTAAGGAATTTAAGAAGATCCACACTCGACATACATCAATTCATCATTGAATGAAATTAAAACCAATGACTTAGTTAAGCTATTGACTAAGTTTAATGACTACTTTACATGAAGACATGAAGAGATGGCAAGATTGGCTCCTAACATAGTGGTCCATAAACTAGCAATAGAGCCTATTGCTAACCCTATCAAGCAAGCTCCTAGATGCATGCGATTAGACAAAGAACAATAGGTCATTTATGAAGTCAAGAAACTTATTGATGCTAGCTTCATCCGGGAAGAAAAATACATTACCTGGTTAGCTAGCCTCATCCCAGTTAAGAAAAAGAATGGTCAAATTCAAATATATGCCAATTTTATGAATTTAAATAAGGCATGTCTAAATAATGAATTCCACTACCAATACCGGAGATAAAAGGTGGACATTGTCTCATCTCATGTAGTCTTCTTTTCCATTAATGGCTCATATTGATATAACCAAATAAAGATGGCCCCTGAAGATAAAAGAAATGCTACTTTTAGAATCTCGATCAAAATCTATTGCTATAAGGTCATGCCTTTCAGCCTTAAAAATATGTGCATACCTGGGCTGATGAATCTTCAATAAACTCATTCATCATCAGTGCTATGTCAATGATGTGTGGTCAAAAGTAGAGAAGGAAGACCATCTCTTTGAGTAGTTTTGAATAGTTAAGATAATTTAACATCAAAGTGAATCCCATGAAGTGTGCATTGAGACTTCAATTCTTTGGGTTTGATGTGGACGAGGGGAGATCAAATTTGAAATGCCACCCACTAAAATTTTAACTCAACTCATATCATTTCAAGGGTGGTTAGCATATCTAAGATGCTTTATATCAAACCTATCAAGAAGATGTCATCCATTCTCAGCACTTGTTAAAAAGGACACCAAGTTCAAGTGGGATGACAAGTGTGAGCATTAATTTAAAGACATCAAGCATTACCTAATGACTTTGCTAGTTCTAGCAACCCCTATCCTGGGAAAGCCACTCATACTTTACATTTCTACGTTAGATCACTCCCTTGGTGCTTTGTTAGCCCAAGCCAACAATGAAGGGAAGGAAAATGCACTCTACTACCTCAGCCGTCGTATAATCCCTACTGATTCTAATTATCCACCCATTGAGAAGCATTGCCTAGCTTTAATCCCAAAACTACATGATTCCTATAAGGTGAACTTAATCTCTAGGATCTAATTCATGACATGGCGATGCTATATCGGATAGTTAGCATGACTGTCCATGATCCTCTTGCAATTTGACATTACCTTCGTACCCTTCCATGCAGTGAAAGTACAAGCTCTAGCAGATTTCTTGACAGCACACCCACTTCTTGCTAACTCTGGGCTTAGTGATGATCTCCACGATGAACAAATCATGAACTTAAGGGATACTAGCATTCACAGCTAGGAGATGTACTTTTATGGTGCGCTTCCTCTCAAAAGAGAAGAACCACAATCTATTCCATGAAAGGCGGTAGAATAGTTCTTAACTCCAACCATAATGTGATGAGATTCTCATATCGTTTGTCCAATCCTTGCACCAACAACAAAGCCAAACATGAGGCTCTAATTGCCAGTTTAGAGTTAGTCATTACTCTAAGCATCTAGAACATCAACATCTTTGGGAATTCTCAGCTAATTATCAACCAAATCACTGGGTCCTATAAGGTTATAAAGCCCAAGCTCCCTCACTACCACAACTACACCATAGAGTTGTTGGCCGAAATCCTAGAGGTTACCATTTATAAGATTCTTCAAGGAGAGAATTCCATAGTGTATGCTTTAGCCAAGCTTGCCAAGGAGTAGGCATGTTTGGAAGATGAGTCCATATAAATAAATGTCCATAATAGACAAGTCTTATCTCTTATTGATATTGAACTCATCAAAAAGTAATTTCTTGAAGGGGAGGTTTCCATTGCCAAGAAAGATGAGGATTTAAATTAGAGGCAATCATTCATGGATTACCTAAACAAAGGCAAACTACCTCAAGAGAAGTCCCAAGCCCATTAGATGAAGAAGAGAGCACTTTCCTATGCTCTTATGGATGGTGTCTTGTATTAATAATCTTTTGATCATATTTGGTTACGTTGTTTAGACAAGCACGAAGCCCATAAGATCGGACTGAGGTACACTCAGAATTATGTGGAGCCAACCATTCTTGTCTGAAGATGAAAGCCAAGATCAAGAGATTAGGATGCTACTGGTCATTGATGATCAAGATTGTATTGATATGGCTATGTGATGCCACCAATATCAAATACACAGTGTGGTCCTACACCAACCACCCATCATTCTACATCATACATTGGCTTCATGGCATTTCGAGGGTTGGGGTACCGACATAGTGGGTCCGATTGAGCCTCCTTCTTCCAAGGGTCATCAGTTCATCTTAGATACTACTGACTACTTTTCCAGATGGGCGAAGGTGATTTTTCGAGAGGTCACAGCTCAGTATGTGCTCCAATTTTTTAGGAACATTATCATATATAGGTTCAGAGTGCCTAAATGAATTAATTCTAATAATGCTACTACATTCAAAAGCATTGAGATCAATAACTTTTCTTAGAGACAGCATAGATTGGAGATATTCTACCATCAACTACTTGAGGGAAAATGGCTTAGTAGAAGCCTTCAACAAAACACTCATCCAAATACTAAAGAAGACACTTGATAATAACAAGCGATAGTAACATTAACAGTTAGTTGAAGCCTTGTGGTCTTACCACACCACATATAAAACTCCAACTTAGTCTACTCCTTTCTCCTTAGTGTATGGGTCCAAAGCCATTCTACCCACTAAGGATAGCTGTGGGTAGCAAGATCTTAATAGAGCAAAATGCTAGGTTACAGTTAGAAGAGCTCAAAGGTTTGGAGGAGAGATGACCATGAGCATGCGAAAAACTCTAGTTATACAAAGCTAAAACGATTCAAGCTCACAACAAGTTGGTATGTCCTAGAGCTTTTTAAGTAGGAGAGCTTATTTTAGTTCTAAGGAGACCAATTTTTTCTCATCGTAAGATGGGAGGAAAGTTTAAACTCACTTGGGAAAGCCCTTTTGCCATAGAGGAGGCCTACCAAGGAGGATCTTATCAGCTTATTAATCATAGAGGAGAGTGCCTAATGCTTCCAATCAATGGGCTATATTAAAAGAAATATTATAAATCATGTTCAAAAATAATTATCATCAATGAAAATTCCATTTTGAATTCAATCTCTTCTATGTTGAAAGTATTCTAGTTTGTGAATCCCCCATGATGTGTTTAGGGTAGGTGTAACAAACCTGAGCGACGTCCTATCCTTCATCAGCACAACACAAACATAAACTATACACAAACATATAAAATAAAAAAATATTTTTTTGTCTCAGGATACTCTGAGTTGAGAGATAACGCCAAAGCCACTCAGCTACTCTAGGTCGGTGACGTCACCGCTAGTGTGTCATGTTGACCTCATTTTAGAATGAGCTCTCAACCCACCATCTTAGACATAGGACTCCTCTCAGGCTTTAAGAGTTCCTTGTCTTAAGACACATCTAGTGATTAGGTGGACAATCAATCTAGCCCTAGAGACTTAGAAGAGTTAGCCAAAGGAATATGTCATTCTTTAGGGGTGTTAGGAAAATTTGCCTACCCTTAGCTTGAACCACTTCTCACCTTCCTTCCTTAAGTCAAACTCTAAATCAATCTTATTTGATTTTCTCCAAATTCAAATCAATGCCATATGATTGAAATCCATGATTGAAATCCATGATTGAAACCCATGATTGAAATTTCAAACTCCAGTATTTCCTAAGTCCTTAATTTTCCTCTTAAGGACTTAGCCAAAATTATCTTCAAATCAATTCAAATTCATGGAATTTTCTCATTTATATTCTCATTTATATTCACATAAATAAATGAAATATAAATTCAAATTAAATCAAAATTCAAATCCATAATTCAAAATCAATCTTAAGTCCTTAATTTCTCTTAAGGACTTACCTAAATCAAATTCAAAATTCATTGAAATTTTCTCATAACCCATTTATATTATCATTTATATTCATATATATAAATGAAATATAAATTCAAATCAGTCAAACTAAATCTAATATTCAAATCCAAAACTCCAAAATTTCTTAAGTCCTTCAAATTCCTCTTAAAGACTTAGCCTAGATCTTGATCAAATCACTTCAAATCCTTGAAATTTTCTCATAACCCATTTATATTCTCATTTATATTCAGAAATATAAATAAAATATAAATTCAAATAATCAAAACCACTTCCAAAATTCAAACTCAAATCCATTCAAAATCCAACCTAAGCCTTTCAAGTCAAAATCTTCATGATTTAATCAATCCTTCAATCATGAATCCAAATATAAATACAAACTTTAATCACTAAATCAAAACTCAATTCAAAAATCAAGCCAAAATCCATTTCATGTTTACCCTTTGAACTTGAAATTATCAAATGAATCAAAACCCATTTGACTTCAAACCACTTTCAAATGGATTTATATTTCAATCATAAGTCAATATACAAGTTCTATCAAACTCAAATCAAGCTTTGACCAATCCATTTGACCCACTTAGGCTCACTTGACCCAAAGTGGCCTATAGTACCCTTATGAGCTATATTCTAATCCTAACCAAATTAGATTAAATAAAACTCACCTATGCCTCTCATCATGATCAACAATCATTATGAGATGATCAATCAATCAAATTGGATCAAACCAAGTAAAACTTAAGGGTTGACCAAGTCAACACTTAACCAAAATGAAACCCAACATAGCCAAAATCCATTATAGGCCAAATTAATTGAAACCAATGATCTAAGTTCATTCATGACCAATGTTTGAACTTGACCAAGTCAACATTTGAGCCTAACCTAGCCCATTATCCACTTGACCCAAGTTGACTTTGACCTAAAAGTCAAAAATGTCAAAACTTGATTGATTGAAACCAATGGGTCAAGTTCATAACTAAAGGGTCATGTTGAGCCAAATTCAAACTTAACAAAATTGATTGGAAACAAGATACCAATCCACTTCATATGACTAACCAAAAAATCTACCCATGACCTAGCTCAAAATTGTCAAATGGGTCAAATTGTCAACTTGACCCATTTGACCTATCTGAAGTCATATGAACCAAATTCAAACCTGAACGAAATTGAATCAAACCAAAGCCACCAAAACATTTCAAATGGTCATATGAACTTGACCCAACCATTGGTTTGACCCAATTTAACCAATTGGTCAACTTGACCCAAGTTGACCCATTTTGACCTAAATGGGTCAACATGAGCCAATCCATACCAAATGAACTCCAAATCCAATGAAACTTGGCTAAACCTATTTTCTTAACATACCCAACATATCCAAATTAAAAAATTAGGCAAGGCCATTTTACGCCTAGGCCATAGAACCAATTTTGGCCAATTCCACTTGAAATTTGGTCAACCCCTCTTCATACCTACCTGATACTCTCTTAATGGATCAAGTGAACACTAGGGAGGTGGTGTACCCAATGGGTTTGGGTCAGACATGACCCAAGGCCATGTGCATGGAAATGGGCACATGAATCATGTCTCCACTCAAATGGAGACTCCACTAATCCACTCCCTAGCTTAAAATGAACTCAAGGACAACCTAAATGGCCTAACAAACCCACTACCTAGATTCAATTGGATCAAAATGGATTCTCCCTTCTCGATCATCCGATTTCTAAAGGGGGAGATATACTCCCTCTAATTCATTTGTATCTTCATGTCATTGAGTGTGAGGAAGCCGGAGTCTTTTCCAAGTGATCCCAAGCTCCCTCAAGCACTTGCCTTCATCTTCTCAATTTTGAGGTAAAAATAGGGGAGATTCATAGGATTTTGAACTTAGCCAATACTCAATATCAACCAAATTCCCTTAGCAAGCTCCATCAGTGGATCAAGTCGAGCTTGCCCAAGCTCTTTCCCAAGCTCCAAAGGCAAGGGAGGATCCAATTCAATCAAAGTCAAGCTCACTTGGAGGAGGAGTTGGTCCATAGAGCCATCCACTCAACTTCAAGAGCTAAAACTTTTACCAAAGCTTCATCTCAACCAGACAAAGCTTCTATAAGGGAATCGAGAGATGGTGATCACCTCTGGCAAGGTATGCCATTTCCTGTCCATTAAACTCAATTTGGTGTGAAGCTTTGTGAAATAAATTTTTATCCCATGGAATTTTGACCATTAGATGTGCTTGCCATTAGGTTTACATGGTGTGGGATGATTTTCAATCCAATCCGAGCTCGATCAAGCTCAAATCTTCTCTTTGAAAGTGGACATTCCCCATTTTTCATAGGGAAGAATAGGGAGGATCTCTGGCCGTCCATCCATGCATTTTGGATGGGCGGAATTTAAAACATGCTTTAGAATTAATTTTATCCCCTAAATGACTTTAATCTCAACCATCGATCCTTGATGGGGAACAAAAGGATATGCAATACACCATGATGTTTGATGGGATGTTTAAGTATGTCCATGTGTAAAGGGATGCCGCGTCAACTCATGTGTGGCACACCGTAGGGATTAAGGAATTAATTAGGGTTTAAATAATTCTAACTGATTACATAAATTTCTAAAATTCATATCTAAACTTAGAAAAATCAAAAAAATATGACTTAAATTGCATTAGATAGGTAATTGAACATAGAATATTCTAAAATTCATTTTGATTAATTTTGATTAATTCATTTCTCTAAAATTAGGTTTTATTAGAATTAATTTTCTAATTACCCTTTAATTAATATTTCTAAACTTCTTGAGTGTATTCTAGGGGATGACTTCTGCCTCCCTAATTTTCTTGGGATTTATTGGTGGCTTAAAATTGCTAATTCATTTTTTTATTCCCTTAAATGTAATTAAGGATAATTAAGGATTAGTGGTTTAATCCTTTGTTGAAGTTGATTAAGGTATGTTTCAGTGAATAGAGGTTTAGGGAATAATTTTTGGGCATTTCCCCAAGCTATTCCTTAAACCCCTTTTCTTTCTTAATCCTCTCTTAATTATGGGTTAATTCACTATTTACCCTCTTAATTAATTTCTTTAATTTCTCAAACTTTCTAGAACTCAGTTAATCTACTTGGGATAGATGCTTAGGTGTTCAAGAGCCTAAGTTCAATTAAGAAAATCAAAATTCAACTCATATGTGTGAGGGTGTTTTGAAATTACTTAAGTTAAACTCTTGCATTAATCATTAATGAACCAAATTGCATTAGGCCCTTTCTTCCAAGATGCATTGCCAATTTAAATTCATTGTGAGGTTTTATGTCATCTCATTGGCTCATAATTATTTGATTAACTATGCTTGGTGTGGGGTAAGGGGGATTAACATGCTTAATTCATACCTTAACCTAAACAAAAATATAAAATTTTAATCATCTAAAAAACCAAAATATCAATATCACATGTGGAATGGGTTAGGAATAGCAAACTCAATTCAAATTTTCTAAATTAAATCAAATTTCAAATCAAATAAAAATCACATTAAACAAACTTTGATTTACTTTAAGCTTTCTTATTTCATGAGATTCTCTTAAGGAATTAATTAAGGTGAATGTGTTTACATACTTTCATTGCTTTAGTTCTTTCCTAACATGCTAAATATGTGTGCCATGTGATTTCATGCATCCATTCTTTTCAAAAATCAAATTTAAAAAGGAAAATGTTTCTTTTATGTCAAATTGCATATTTTGGCTAAAGTAAGAATATGAGTGACTATTATCACTATTAAATCCAAATTATTTTCAAATTATATGAATCAATTATCAAAACTAAAAGTGTGTTACTTATATCTTACTTATAAGTTTGCATGTGAGTAAAATATAAGGATGTTCTTAGTGTAGGTTTTCCTTCTCCTCTCTTTTAGCATAGCTTTGAATCAGATTTGGAAAAGTGTATAGTTAATTTAAAACAAACCTAACACTTGCCTAATTCCATATCCTATTCATTCTTATGCTATTACTAAATAACAATACCTATAATTGTACATATAAATTGCATAAACTAAAATAAATCAACCAACACAAACTTTTACATTCTTTCTTTTCCATTCATTTCTTTTATACACATGCTTGTATTTAAGGAAAGTGGTATATTAGTCTAGAAAACCCCAGGGTTGTGAGGCTTTAAGTAGCCTTAAGTAGGTCTTGTACCTTACACCCTGGTTAACAATGCGTCTCACTTATGCCTTTCATACATTCATATGTGCATGTGAAAATTGGAGAAGAAACCCTTTGCTACTTAATGAAAATCATGTATCATAAACATTAAAATTTTCTTAAATGAATTACTTAGCATGCATCATAAAGTGTGCTAAACATTCCCATTTATATGTATAGATATGTTTAGGACTTATTCATATGCATGTTATACATGTTGGGAGAAAGAAATGTGATGTATGTTTTGTGAATTTTGTTCATTTTACTTAATCTTAAAATGCCCTTTCTTTTTGAATAGGTTTGTTTAAAGTTCATCTAAGCTTATGATTAATTAGAACATATAATAAAACATTCGCTAAACAAAACCAAAGCATGAATCTACTTTAGAAATTACTTAGGTTAGAGAAGGAAAGAGAAGTTCTCTTTTCTTTTCCTCTCTTTATAACTTAGTAATTAATTGTAGAATTTATTTTAACCTAATAAAATATAAAATAAAATCAACCTAAAATAATTAAATAACTTAAATGAAACCCTCCTCTAAGTTGAACATTTTTTACACTTAGAAAGTCCTAACTTAAAGCCATAGCTAAGCATACTACACAAACCTCTAAAGCACACACATTAGGCTAAGTCACCACTTCTAGCTTTAGGTTAGGGCAGTGCATGGTTTGATGTTTTGTTTTGTTTTGTGATATATGTTTTAGACTAGATGTTAGGGTGAATGTGCATAGAATGAATGGTAGGGCAATCTTAGTCTAACCATTATTATATGAGGATTGTGCTTAAGGACGTAATAAATAAAAATATAAATGCTTTTATTGTGCGAATACTTATACCCCAAAGCATAATCCAATAGGCCAGGTGGACTTAGTCACCCATGTGTGGGGGTGACAAGTCCAATATACATGCTTGGGATTTGTGTGGTTTATTTAGCTAATCTCTATTTTACAAGTGTTAGCTAGATTTACTTTTCCTTTTCATGTAAGTTTTGCAATGAGGATTTTGGAATAATTGTTATGGGATTAGGATGAACATTGGTCATAAGATCTCATCTTATGTACCATGTGAAGCCATTGGAGCAATCACCTTCCAACCATCCAAAAGAAGGAACCAAAGAAGAAAGAAGAAAAGAAGAAGAAAGAAGAAAAGAAGAATGAAGAAATGAAACTTGAAGACCCCATAACAATGAGTTCCTTGCTTAATTGTATGTAATTCATTTTATAATCTAGGTATGTATAAGAGCTTGGCTACCAATTTGTTTTTTGGGTTGTCGCGGTGCCAACCATAATGGCCTCTTATTCTTTTACTATTAGCTTTATAAATTGATTGATGATTTGTTTGACTTATGCATTAAGTGGCATCCTTTTCGTAGTTTCTTCCTTGCTTTATGTATGGCCTGGATGTGGATTAGGCTCTTAGGAAAAAATAAATCTTTTACCAAATTTAATAATTCAAAACTAAAAATAAAGAACTCATAACCTCACATAAAGCATAGGCTAAAATCAAGATAAAAGCAACCCTTAGCTAGATGAGTACTTCTTTTATAACATCATGCACAAATGCATATTATTTTCACTCTTGATTAGAAGTCTTCCACCTTTCTTGACCTTTGAGAGCTATGGTGGAAACACACCTCCTTCCTTCTTGATTTTGGCGGTAATCATTTCTCATGCATTAGGCATATGAATCCTAGCCTAAGTCAAAATAATTGTCAAAAAAATGAAAAAAAATAAAATCAAATTATTGATTTAGGTCATTTGAAGCATACATATATTCTTAAGGAGTGAGTTTTATGACTTTATCACTTTCTAAATAAATAACAGCCTAGCTATCTTGCATAAAGCATATGACTTGCCTACATGAATTTAAAATTGTATGAGGAGTTAGTTGGCAACCACCCCTAGGCAGTTGTAAGTCCAAATAGTTGGGTGGTTTGTCCTCTCTTATGGAGGAAAACCAAATACTAATTTTTGCTTTAGATTTAGGTTGTGCTTTCAGCCCTCGCTAAAGCTCCCTAGATTTAGGTTCTAAGATTGCTTCTCCCCTTTATGAGCCATAAGCATAGATCCTCACCTCTTAGGAATTTTCTTAATCTTGTGTTATGGAGTCATAAGCCCTAAATTTCTAAGGAAAAATTCAACTCAAATAAATTAAACCAATTTCAAAAATATAAAGCCCAACCATGGGATAGTTTGAGATGCTTGCTAGGTTTCCTAGCATCATAGGCATCTCCTACTTATCTTCCTTTAGCTTCGATAATATCTCCCTCTCTTTGATCAATTCCATTTGATCTTCCAAAATAAACTAATCGATTAATAGTCCTACTTATTGAAATCTTTAAAGACAACGATCATGTATCTTAATCAAGAGTATTCCTAAGGGATCTCATTCCTTAAGATGTAATTAACTATGGGGGCTTGCCCCTATAGGGAACTTAATGAACCTAATTTAAAATAAACCTTACTTTACTTTTCCATGTAAAGTAGGGGAAGAATCTTGGTACATGCACATTATCCTTAGAGTCCTTATTGAGGTGATTAGGTCCATTGTGGTGACTTCTATCTTTGAGATAGTACACCTTTCCCCAATATCATGATCACCCTCAATAAGAATATCTGTGATCGACGTGGTGTCAAATTGCATAAAAAAAGAAGAAGAGATGTATATTTCTATCCTCATTTTATCCCGCATAGAGTGAAGATGGAAGTATATATCTTATTCTTTAGAAATCTCATATGAAAATTTTCACCATAGCCACCCTAGTGGTTTCCCAGCTTTGGAGGATGGATGTAACACTTTCCTTCCTTACTTGGCCACTGCACATCGATGAGCATCTTGTTAGTTTGGTAGGCCTTAATGTGTGGTCGGAAAGCTACCTCATGTTGGCTTCATTTAAAAGGATGTGAGTCTACTATGCTTTCTTCTTAGATTAGCCTGCACGACCGGTCAAGTATATTTAAGGTTTAGATAAGTCCCTAGGCCTCCCCTTCAAGACCTAGTCCTTCCTCAGGGTTCCTCGCTTAGTAGTCTCTGTAGGTCAGATAGAAGTTGTCCCACCGATGATAGACTATCCCGATGATCAATTCTGCTTGGAAAGTTGTAAGCCTACATGCTTTCTCAGATTGATTGTTGCACACCGACGGGAATCTTAGGTTGGTTTGTTATGACTATGCTAATGGATACATCACTCATACTGATGGATACACTTTAGGTTGGTTGGTTCTAGCACCTTAGGATACACCACTCATGGTAGATGTAAGTCAACTATGCTTCCTCCTTGAGTTGAGTTGGCCATCGTACAAACATAGGCTTTCTTTTCCAAGGCTCGGGATAATGCCCCTAGTAGCACCTCCCCTGTGGGCACTATATTTGGATCACATCCTTTGTGACCCTGTTTAGACACTACCCAGGTTACTAATGGATTGGACAGTTTCCCTTTCCTAGTAACCACCCCTGTGGTTGGAGAATCCATCCTATGGATGTGAAAATTCTCCCTTGTCTAGTAAATCTGAGATAGGTCAAGGTCGACATAGCCCCTTCACAATGTGTTTTCTCATACACCAACACGATCCATGCAAACATATACAAAATTATATATTCACTTGTGGATTAAGAGGACACCCTAGCCATACCTTTTTCCAAGCAGACATCCTATCTTTAGGGTAGTGTCAGCAAAACTCCCTATAGAAATTGCCTAACTACTCTTGAGTTGATATAAGTTTCCAATGACATTCACTCAGTAGTCACCCCAAAGTCGGGTTTGATTTGTTGTACTACTAACAGGTCACCCTAGCAGTTCTTCTCTGCTTTAGAAGATGTAAGTCTCCTATGCCTTCTTCCAAGCATAATTGTTGACACTAAAAGGAAACCCCTTAGGTTGGTTAGCTCTACCCCATAGCCAGTAGACTATCTTTTTGGATTTGTAAATCTGAGATAGGACAAGTTTGATATAGCTCCTTCTTAGTGGGTCCATCGCACATTGACATGGTTCATAAATTAAATCTATCAAATTTGATCGAACTCACATCCTAAGCGAATATGCCCCTCAATTCAAAATCAAACTAAACCAAATAAACAATATCAAATCACATGAAATTAAGTTAAAATTAGTCCTGACTACTTTTGAGTTTACATAAGTCCCCAATGACATTCACTCAGTAGTCACCCTAGGTTAGGTTTGATTTGTTATGCATCCAATAGGTCACCCAGTTGTTGAAGGTAAGTCTATGCCTTCTTCCTACAACCATTGCACACCAAAAGGCAAACCCTTGGCTAGCTCTACCCACGCCCAATAGACTATGCCTTTGATTTATAAACCGAGGTAAGTCAAGCGATATAGCCCTTCTCGGTCCATCACACACCAGGTCCATACATTAACTCATATTAAATTAAACCCATTTTTCCCCAATGGTGTTAAATCACACCCTTCTCCCAATGGAGCCCAAAATCATATATAAACAAGTCAAGCAAACAAATCAAATTCAAAACCAACCTCCCCAATGGAGCCAAATTAAACCAACTCCCCCAGTAGAGTCTAAATCAAAGAAGTCCAACTTATCTTATCCCCAATGGATACATCCCCAAACAAATCTATGAAATCAAACAAATCCAATCCCTGTGATAGGAAACGCTGCTAGTGAAATGTTCATATACCCGATCCCTAGCGGACTCGAGCCCATATCTCTTGTAGATATGCCTCCACATCAAATAAAACAAAACAAATTAAAGTCAGTTCGGTCTTAATCCCTAGTGGATTATAGATTATTATTCATAGTGGATCTTCTTTCCACAAATCATTTAATCAAATCAAATTCAAACCTTATGCCCAGCAGATTTTCTTCTTTTAGGCCCTCGACATAGTCCCCTCACATGTCAAGTCCAATGCATGTGTGATCCCCTAGCAAATCTTCCTCCATGTCCTTGACATGGAATTATCATCAAATCTTATTTCTTCTTTATGCACACCTTTAATACTTCAACCAAAAAATCAATATTCATTAAAATTACATCATCTTAATATTGTAATCAACATTTTATGATTTGTGATGGTGCAAGCTCAAACTAACTATACAATATCATGCTAAACATATTATAGTGTGAATTAACACACTATATTATATTATAATATAAGATGTTATATTAAACTTTGCTATAATATAATATAATGTCTAACATTACACCTCATTAGAATCACTTAAATGGAACAAATAACAAAATTTTTTCAAAATAAGAATAATGTTCATTTTGGATGCAAAGTTGTTAATTTTCTATTAGAAATGGTACAAGATAGCATAATTTTTGTGTTGCTTCTTGGTGTGTGCCATGAATTTGGCCAAATTCTTTCTTATCAACCTTCAAATTAACATTTTTGCAAATTTTGACCCAATGTATTATAACAAAAGTAAAACATACTAAAATGTACAACATTTTGTAACACCAATTATATATATATATATATATATATATATATATATATATGTTATGTACATTATATTTTAATATGCTTTTATATAATATATTATCTTACATTACACCTTAAAATGAATCACTTTAAGTAAAAATTTATAAAATATGGTTGAAAATTGAACATTTATTTTGGATGCAAAATTCCATTATTTTTACTAAATGACACACCATAGCACACCCCTAATGATGTTCCTTAAAGCATACCTTAAATTGGGCCAAATCCCATCATCTCAACCTATAAATTGATATTTTTATTAGTTATACCAGTATAAACTCTACAACATCGTACAATAATAAACTAAAATATGCTAAAAAAATAAGTAGTATATATGCAATAGTATGCTATAATGCATGATGCTACACTATGTTATGACATCCTATATAATAATGCACTATAACACATTATATTATATTATATTGCATATAGCATCACAAGGGATTGCTTAAGATAAAAAAATCATAAAATTAGTCTAAATAAAAAAAAACTATATATTATAGTCGTATCACTTACATATTTTAAATTGAAATAATATATTATGATGCCATGCTCTACCTATTATGAATTTGGCCAAATTCCACCATTTTAAAGTCTAAATCAACAATTTCATAAATAATTCTAGTGTAGGCTCGACTGCATGATTGTAAAATACTAAAAGAATATAAAATGCATAGAATAATATATTATGATATAAGATGTTGTACTATGGTACAACATATAATATTTATTTTGAACATAAAATCTTGCTTTTTATACATAAAATCTTGCTTTTTATACAACAAGTGGCGTAGCACACCTTTGGTACTACAACCTAATTCCCACTTCAAATTTAACAAATTTTATCATCTGATTTATTAAATTAATACTTTTATGGTTTATATTAATATTGACTATAGGGCACAATACCATAATATTGTAAAACATTTCAAAACATCTTATAACATCCAAAAAACACATCACTACATGCTCAAATATATGATGCTACATTATACAATTTATGGTATTATAATATGATTTAGGGTTAAGGTTTAAGGTATTCAAATCACTAATAGTCAAGGAAAGTCTCTTGAAGACATTTTCTTTAGCTACCATAACTATGTCGATTATCATTTTTTTAGATCTACTCTAATGACATCTTTATTCAAGGTTTAAGGTTTCAGGGTTAGCTTAGAGTTTAGGGTTAGTTTAGGGTTTAAGGTTTAAGTTTAATTTATGGTTTAGGGTTTAGGGTTTAGGGTTGTAGGTTTTAGGGTTTGGGATTTAAGGTTTTAGGGTTTAAGGTTTAGGGTCTTAGAGTATAGGGTTTAGGGTTTAGGATTTAGGGTTTAGGGTTTAGGTTTTAGGGTTTAAGATTTAGGTTTTAGGTTTAGGGTTTATGTTTTAGTTTAGGGTTTAGGGTTTAAGGTTTAAGATTTTTCTTTTAATAGAGAACAAATTCATATTCAACAATTTTCTTTTCAATTTCATCAACCAAGTAGCAGCCCAAGTTTTCTAAGACAAAAGCGATGACATAGATAAAAGATGAGCACCCATAGTGCAAATCAAATACCCAAGATAAGTAGAACCAACTCGACCATAAAGACATAATTCCATACAAGAAGCATTGGATCGGCCAGGTTTATTTTAGTTTTATTTTGGTTTATTTTATTTTATTTATTTTATATTTATTTTATGTTTATTTTTTTTAGTTTAGGGTTTAGGTTTTATTTTTTATTTATTTTTAGTTTTATTTTTTAGGTTAGGTTTTTATTTAATTTTTATTTTATTTTAGTTTAGGTTTATTTTATTGTTAGTTTTTATTTTATTTAGTTTAATTTAGGTTTTTATTTTATTTTATTTTATTTGATTATATTTTTAGGTTTATGGTTTGGTTTTAGTTTAGGTTTTTATTTTATTTTATTTAGGTTTAGGTTTTATTTTATTTCTTTTACTTCTAGGTTTTATTTAGCTTAGGTTTAGGTTTTTAGGTTTTTATGGTGTAGGGTTTAGGGTTTAGGGTTAAGGGTTTAGGGTTTAGTGTTTTAGGATTTAGGGTTTTAGGGTTTAGGGTTTAGGGTTTAGGGTTAGCGTTTAGAGTTTAGGGTTTAGGGTTTAGTGTTTAGGCTTTAGGGTTTAGGGTTTTGAGGGTTTAGGACTTAGAGTTTAGGGATTTGGCTTTGTTTAGGGCTTAGGGTTTATGGTTTTAGGGTTTATGGTTAGTGGTTTAGGGTTTATAGTTTATGGTTTAGAGTTTTTAGGGTTTAGGGTTTAGGGCTTAGGATTTTGGGTTTAGGGTTTAGGGTTTAAGGTTTAGGGTTTTTTTATTAAAAATAAGTAAATCGGTAGGTTTAGGTTTATTTAATTTAATTAGTTTAATTTAATTTATTTTATTTTATATTTTTATTTAGGTTTATTTTTTTATTATTTTATTTTACTTATCTTAATTTTATTTATTTTAGTCGAGGTTTTTTTTAGGTTTAGGTTGATGTTTATGTTAATTTTTTAGTTTAGTTTTATTTTAATTTATCTTTTAGGTTTAGGTTTTATTTTTATGTTTAGGTTTTGGTTTAGGTTTTTAATTTTTTTTAGGTTTTGGATTTTAGCTTTTTATTTTATGTTTATTTTTAGGTTTCATTTTTTAGTTTAGGTTTAGGTATAGGTCAGGTTTATTTTATTTTTAGTTTTGGTTTAATTTAGTTTTTGTTTTGGTTTATTTTATTTTATTTATTTTATTTTTATTTTAGGTTTAGGTTTTTTTTAGTTTAGGGTTTAGGTTTTATTTTTCATTTATTTTTAGGTTTGTTTTTTAGGTTATGTTTCTGTTTAATTTTTATTTTATTTTAGGATTATTTTATTTTTTAGTTTTTACTTTATTTAGGTTTTTTCTTTTTTAGTTAAATTTAGGTTTTTATTTTATTTTTTTATACTTTTAGGTTTATGGTTGGTTTAGTTTAGGTTTTTATTTTATTTTATTTTATTTTATTTAGGTTTAGATCTTTTTTATTTCTTTTACTTCTAGTTTTTATTTAGTTTAGGTTTAGGTTTTTAGATTTTTATGGTGTAGGGTTTAGGGTTTAGGGTTTAGGGTTTTAGGTTTATGGTTTTAGGTTTTAGGGTTTAGGGTTAGGGTTTAGGGTTTAGGGTTTAGGCCTTGGGGTTTAGCGATTTGAGGGCTTAGGGCTTAGGGTTTAGGGATTTGGGTTAGTTTAGGGCTTAGGGTTTAGGCTTTAGGGTTTAGGGTTTTTAGGGTTTAGGATTTACGGTTTATGGTTTAAAGTTTTTAGGGTTTAGGGTTTAGTGCTTAGGATTTATGGTTTAAGGTTCACGGTTTAGGGTTTAGTGTTTTTTTATTAAATTTAAGTAAATCAGAAGGTTTAGGTTTATTTAGTTTATTTAATTTATTTTAATTTATTTTATTTTATTTTTTATTTTTATTTAGGTTTATTTTTTAATTTTATTTTTTTAGTTTATTTATTTTAGTTTTATTTATTTTAGTTGATGTTTTTTTTATGTTTAGGTTTAAGTTTATGCTAATTTTTTAGTTTAGCTTTTTATTTTATTATATTTTACGTTTAGGTTTTATTTTTTATTTTTAGCATTATGTTTAGGTTAATATTATATTTTTTAGGTTTAGGTTTTCAATTTATTTTTAGGTTTTAATTTTAAGATTAGGTTTAGGTTTACTTTTAGTTTATTTTATTTTATTTAGTTTAGGATTTAGGTTTAGTTTATTTTAGGCTTAGGTTTAGGTATTATTTATTTTAGTTAATTTATATTAGTTTAGGTTTAGGTTTATTTTATTTTGTTTAATTTAGGTTTAGGTTTTTTTTTAGTTTAGGGTTTAGATTTTATTTAATTATTTTTAGGTTTATTTTTTGTGTTTAGCTTTTTATTTAGTTTTTATTTTAGGTTTCTTTTATTTTTAATTTATGTTTAGTTTTCTTTTTATTTATTTATGTTTTATTTTTTAGGTTTATTTTATTTTTTTAGTTAGTTTTATTTATTTTTTATTTTAGTTTAGTTTTTATTATTTTATTATATTTTATTTTTAGGTTTAGGTTGAGGTTTAGGTTTAGGTTTTAGTTTAGGTTTTTATATTATTTATTTTATTTAGGTTTAGGTTTTATTTTATTTTATTTTTAGGTTTTATTTAGTTTAGGCTTAGGGTTTTAGGTTTTCAGTGTTTAGGGTTTAGTGTTTAGGATTTGGAGTTTCGGGTTTAGGGTTTAGGGTTTAGAGTTTTAAGGTTTAGGGTTTAGGGTTTTAAGGTTTTAGGGTTTAGGGTTTAAGGATTTAGGGTTTAGGGTTTTAAGGTTTAGGCTTTAGGGTTTAGGGTTTAGGCTTGTAGGTTAAGGGTTCAAGGTTTAGGATTAGTTTTAGGGTATAGGGTTTAAGGTTAGAATTATTTTAAATTTTTTATTTTTTTTATTTTTTAAATTAAGTAAACTTGTAGGTTTAGGTTTATTTAGTTTATTTTTATTTATTTTGATTTATTTTATTTTTTAATTTTAATTTTAGTTTATTTTATGTATATTTATTTTTATTTTTATTTTTATTTAGTTTAGTTTATTTATTTTAGGTTTATTTATTTTAGTTTGGGTTTTAATTTTACTTTATTTTTTAGGTTTAGGTTTAGCTTTGGGTTTATTTTTTAGGTTTAGGTTTTATTTTTTATATTTTTCATTTAGGTTTAGGTTTTATTTTATTTTTTTTAAGGTTTAGGTTTTAGGTTTTTATTTTATGTTTTATTTTTTCTGTTTAGGTTTAGGTTTATTTTTAGTTTATTTTATTTTATTTAGGGTTTAGGTTTAGATTCAACTTTAGTTTTTTTAGGTTTAGGTCTAGGTATAGGTTTATTTTAATTTATTTTAGGTTTAGGCTTTTTTTTAGTTTATGATTTAGGTTTTATTTCTTATTTTTTTTAGGTTTATATTTTAGGTTTATGTTTTTATTTAGTTTTTATTTTATTTACTTTTAAATTTATTTTATTTAATTTTAAATTTATTTTATTTTTATTTTGGGTTTAGGTTTTTTTATTTAGTTTTTTTATTTTTTTAGTTTGGTTTAAATTTTTATTTAATTTCTTTATTGTTAGTTTTTATTTTTTATTTTATTTTCTTTTTAGGTTTAAGTTTAGGTTTAAGTTTTAGTTTTAGTTTTTATTTTATTTTATTTTATTATTTTATTTTGGTTTAAGTTTTTTTATTTATTTTATTTTTAGGTTTAATTTTGTTTAGGTTTTGGTTTATAGCTTTTCAGGGTTTAAAGTTTAGGGTTTAGGGTTTAAGGTTTAGGGTTTGGGGTTTGGGGTTTTGGGTTTTGGGTTTTGGGTATAGGGTTTAGGGCTTAGGGTTTAGGTTTTAGGGTTTAGGGCTTAGGGTTTAAGGTTTTAGGGTTTAGGGTTTAGGATTTTTGGTTTTTTGGGCTTAGGGTTTAGGGTTTAGGGTTTAGGTTTTAGGTTTAGGGTTCAAGTTTTAGTTTTGGGTTTAGGGTTTATGGTTTTTTTAATAGAGAATAAATTTAGATTCAACATTTATTCTTTTTGATTTCCTCAACCAAGTAACACACCAAATTATCTAGGACATAGGCGGCGACATAAATCTAAAATGTGCACACATACTGCAAATCAAAAACACTAGATAACTAGAATCGTGTCTACTGTAAAGACAGTTCCATAAGCGGATTAGATCAGTTCTTGATTTCACTAGTTCCCATCATTTCAGTAGTGGGATCCACCATCATATCCCGATTTCTCAATCCATGACCACCATGGCACCTTGTCCTCCGACCTCCATCCACCCCAACCACCACCTCCATTCAACACCTCCACACCCCCACCCTGTGATGATACTCACCTTAGCCTCCCTTTGCCAAATCTAGGCTGGTTGATGATGATGTTCTTATCGTCAAGGTTCTGTCCATTCTTAGGGTTTAGGTTTAGGTTAAGGTTTATAAGGTTTTATGGTTTTGGTTTATTGTTTAATTTATTTAGTTACTTTAGGTTTAGGTTTAGGGTTTTAGTTTAAGGTTTAGGGTTTAGGGTTAGATTTATGGTTTAGGGTTAGATTTATGGTTTAGGGTTTAGGTTTTAGGGTTTAGGGTTAGGGTTTAGGGTATATGGTTTAGGGTTTATAGTTTAGGGTTTAGGATTTTTTAGGGTTTAGGGTTTATGGTTTAGGGTTAATTTTAGGATTTATGGTTTATGCTTTAGGCTTTAGGGTTTAGGGTTTTTTTTTTAAAATTAAGTAAACTAGTAGGTTTAGGTTTATTTAGTTTATTTTTTACTTATTTTAGTTTATTTTATTTTTTATTTTTATGTAGTTTTATTTTTTATTTTTATTTATTTTAGTTTAGGTTTTATTTTAGTTTATTTTTTTGGTTATGTTAGGTTTAGGTTTATTTTTTAGTTGAGTTTTTTTTATTTTATTATTTTTTGTTTAGGTTTATTTTTATTTTTTAGGTTTAGGTTAAGGTTTTATTTCATTTTTTTTAGGTTTAGGTTTTCATTTTATTTTAGGTTTATTTTTCATTTAGGTTTAGGTTTATTTTTAGTTGATTTTATTTTATTTAGTTTAGGTTTATGTAGAGGTTTAGTTTATTTTAGGTTTAGGCTTTAGTTTTATTTAATTTAGTTTTGTTTATTTTAGTTTAGGTTTAGGTTTATTTTATTTTGTTTATTTTATTTTATTTTAGGTTTAAGTTTGTTCTTTAGTTTAAGGTTAATGTTTTATTTTTTATTAATATTTAGGTTTATTTTTTAGGTTTAGCTTTTTATTTAGTTTTTATTTTATTTTATTTTAGGTTTATTTTATGTTTAGTTTTTATTTTATTAAGGTTTCTTATTCTTAAGTTTATTTTATTGTTTTTTAGTTTAGTTTAGCTTTTTCTTTATTTTATTTTAATTTATTTTTAATTTCAATTTTATTTTATTTTTAGGATTAAGTTTTGGTTTTAATTTAGGCTTTTATTTTATTTACGTTTATGGTTTTTTATTTATTTTATTTTTAGGGTTTATTTAGTTTGGGTTTAGGTTTTTAAGTTTTTATGGTTTATGGTTTAGGGTTTAGGGTTTAGGGTTTAGGGTTTTAGGGTTTAAAGATTTAAGGTTTTGGGTTTGGGGCTAGGGTTTAGGGTTTAGTGTTTAGTCTTTAAGCTTTAGGATTTAGGGTTAGATTAGTGTTTAGGGTTAGTTTAGGGTTTAGGGTTTAGGATTTAGGGTTTAGTGTTTAGGATTTTTAGGGTTTAGGGTTTTAGGTTTTAGTTTAGGTTTAGGGTTTGTTTAAGGTTAAGGTTAGGGTTTAGTGTTTAAGTTTAGGTAGTGTTTAGGGTTTAAGTAGGGTTTAGTTAGTTTTAGGTTTAAGTTAGGGTTTAATTAATTTTTAGGGTTTGGTTTGGAGTTTAAAATTTAAAAAGATGAGTTTAGGTTTATTTAGTTTATTTTTTTTATTTTAGTTTATTTTATTTTTTATTTTTATTTAGTTTAGTTTATTTATTTTTTTTAGGTAATCTATTTTAGTTTTTTTTTTAGGTTTAGCTTTAGGTTTATGTTTATTTTTTAGTTTAGTTTTATTTTAATTTTATTTTTAGTTTAGGTTTTTTTATTTTTTATTTTTATGTTTACATTTTTTTAATTTATTTTTTTAAGTTAGGTTTTATTTTAGGTTTATTTTAGGTTTATTTTTTTTAGTATAGTTTTATTTTAGTTTATTTTGTTTTATTTAGTTTAGTGTATATGTTTATTTTATTTTAGGTTTAGGTTTAGGTTTTATTTATTTTTTTTAGATTTAGGCTTATTTTATTTTGTTTATTTTAAGTTTAGGTTTTTTTTAGTTTAGGGTTTAGGTTATATTATTTACTTATTTTTAGGATTATTTTTTAGGTTTAGGTTTTTATTTAGTTTTCATTTTATTTTATTTAAGGTTTATTTTATTTTTATTTTATGTTTAGTTTTTATTTTATTTAGGTTTTTTACTTTTTAGGTTTATTTTATTTTTTAGTTAAGTTTAGATTTTTATTTATTTTATTTTAGTTCAAAATTTTTTTTTTGGTTGTGGTTTAGTTTTAAGTTTTAGTTTAGGTTTTTATTTTACTTTATTATTTTATTTCATTTAGGTTTAGGTTTTTTTATTTTATTTTGTTTAGGTTTAGGTTTTTAGGTTTTTAGGGTTTAGGGTTTAGGGTTTAGGGTTTAGGGTTTAGTGTTTAGGCTTAAGGGTTTTGGGTTTTTAGGATTTTCGGTATAGGGATTACGGTTAGCTTAGGGTTTAGGGTTAGTTTAAGGTTTAGGGTTTAGGTTTAACTTTGGGTTTAGGGTTAGTTTAGGGTTTAGGCTTTAGGGTTTTGGGTTAGTTTAGGGTTTAAGTTTTAGGGTTTAGGGTTAGGGTTAGGGTTGAGGGTTTAGGGTTTAGGGTTTAGTGTTTAGGCTTTAGGGTTTAGTGATTTAGGGTTTCAGGTTTGGGGTTTAGGGTTTTAGGGTTGTAGGTTTAGGGTTTAGGGTTAGAGTTTTTTTATATTTTATATTTTATTTTATAGTTTAGGGTTTAGGGTTTAGGTTTAAGATTTAAGGTTTAGGTTTTCATTTAGGGTTTAGGGTTTTTGGTTTTTTTTTAAACAGATAATAAATTATAATTCAACATTTCTTCATTTAGATTTCATCAACCAAGTAACACGACAAGTTCTTTAAGATACAAGCGATGAATGATGAAAAATGAGCACACATAGAGCAAATCAAAAACCCTAAATAAGTAGAACCGTCTACAGAAGGTTCCATAAGCGACAAATCAGTTGGCCATTTATTTTGTTCCCATCATAACCACCCAAGCCTCTCAGTGGCGGATTCACCATCATGTCCCAGTCTCTCTCTTCCACCACCAGTTGTAACCTCCATCCCTCCTCCCACCTCCATAACCCACACTACTCGACCACCATAGCAAATGGCCACTTCTCCTCTCCAGCCAGATCTAGGCTGATCTGGTGATGGTGGTGTTCCTGCCTTCACGGTTCTGTCCATTCTTAGATTTTAGGTTTATGTTTAGGTTTAGGTTTATTAGGTTTTAGGGTTTAAGTTTATTTTTTAATTTATTTAATTACTTTAGGTTTAGCTTTAGGGATTGGGGTTTAGGGTTTAGTGTTTAGCTCTTAGGGTTTAGGGTTTAGGGTTTAGGGTTTAAGGTTTAGGGTTTTAGGGTTTATGCTTTTGGAGTTTATGCTTTTTTGGGTTTAGGGTTTAGGGTGCAGGTTATTTTTCTTTTCTTAAATTAAATAAACCATAAGGTTTAGGTTTGTTTAGTATATTTAGTTTATTTTTTATTTATCTTAGTTTACTTTATTTTTTTATTTAGGTTTATTTATTATTTTTTAGTTTAGTTTATTTATTTTAGGTTAATTTATTTTAGTTTAGGTTTTTTATTTTATATTATTTTTTAGGTTTAGGTTTAGTTTTAGGTTTAGGTTTATGTTTATTTTTTAGTTGAGTTTTATTTTTATTTTATTTTTTAGGTTCAGGTTTTATTTGTTATTTTTAGGTTTAGGTTTAGGTATTTAATTTTTTTTAGGTTCAGGTTTTAGATTTTTATTTTAAGTTTATTTTTAGGTTTTATTTTTTAGTTTAGGTTTACATTTATTTTTAGTTTACATTATTTTATTTAGATTAGGTTTAAGTTTAGGTTTAGGTTTAGTTTATTTTAGGTTTGGGTTTAGGTTTTATTTATTTTAGTTTAGTTTCTTTTAGTTTAGGTTTAGGTTTATTTTATTTTGCTTATTTTATTTTTATTTTAGGTGTAGGCTTTTTTTTAGTTTAGGGTTTAAGTTTTATTTTTAATTTTTTAGGTTTTAATTTTAGGTTTTCTTAGGTTTTTTTTATTTAGTTTTATTTTATTTTTTTATTTAGTTTTTATTTTTTATATTTTTTTATTCTTAGGTTTATTTTATTTTTTTAATTTAGTATACATTTTTATTTATTTTGTCTTAGTTTATTTTTATTAGTTTATTTTATTTTATTTTTAGGTTTAGGTTTAGGTTTTAGTTTAGGTTTTTATTTTATTTAGTTTATTTAGTTTTAGGTTTTTTTATAAATTTTATTTTTACATTTTATTTAGTTTAGGTTTAGGTTTTTAAGTATTTGGCATTTAAGTTTTAGGGTTTTAGGGTTTAGGGTTTAGGGTTTATGGTTTAGGGTTTGCTTAGGGTTTAGGGTTTAGGGTTAGTTTAGAGTTTTGGATTTAGGGATTTGGGGTTTAGGCTTTAAAGTTTAATGTTTTTAGGGTTTAGGGCTTTGTGTTAGTTTAGAATTTACGGTTTAGGATTTTAGGGTTTAGGGTTTAGGGTTTAGGGTTAGGGTTTAGGGTTTAGGATTTAGCGTTTAGGGTTTAAGGTTTATGGTTTATGGTTAGTTTATGGTTTAGGTTTTATGATTTAGGGTTTCTTAGGGTTTAGGGTTGTTAGTTTAGGGTTGTAGGTTTAAGTTTAGGGTTTAGGGTTAGTTTAGGGTTTAGGGATTTTGATTTATGGTTTAGGATTTAGGGCTTAGGGTTTAGGGGTTAGGGTTTAGATTTTTTTTAAATTAAGTAAACCGGTAGGTTTAGACCTATTCAGTTTATTTTTATTATTTTAGTTTATTTTATTTTTATTTTTAGGTTAGTTTATTTTTAATTTTTATTTAGTTTAGTTTATTTATTTTAGGTTAGGTTTTTTATTTTAGTTAATTTTTTAGGTTTACTTTTAAGTTTAGTTTTATTTTTATTTATTTTCTAGGTTTAGGTGTTATTTATTTAATTTTAGGTTTAGGTTTAGCTTTTTATTTTATTTTTTTAGGTTTAAGCTTTATGTTCTTATTTTAGGTTTATTTTTGGGTTTTATTTTTTAGTTTAGGTTTAAGTTTATTTCTAGTTTATTTTATTTTATTTAGCTGAGGGTTTAGGTTTAGTTTATTTTATTTTATTTTATTTTAGGTTAAGGTTTTTTTTTTGTTTTTTTTTAGATTTATTTTTTTAAGTTTAGGTATTTATTTAGTTTTCATTTTATTTTATTTTAGGTTTATTTTATTTTTTTATTTTACATTGGGTTTTATTTTATTTATGTTTTTCATTTTTATGTTTATTTTATTTTATAGTTTAGCTTAAGTTTTTATTTATTTTATTTTAATTTAGTTTTCATTTTTTTATTTTGTTTTAGTTTTAGGCTTAGGTTTAGGTTTATGTTTATGTTTAAGATTTAATTTAAGTTTTTATTTAATTTTAATTTATTTTATTTTATTTAGGTTTATGTTTTATATATTTATTTTATTTATATTTTTTTGATTTAGTTTAGGTTTAGGTTTTTGGGTTTTTAGGGTTTAGGGTTTATGGTTTAGGGTTTAGGGTTTAGGGTTTAGGGTTTGGTGTTTAGGGTTTAGAATGAATGGATGTAGGTTTTCGGTTTAGGGTTTTGGGTTTAGGGTTTAGGGCTTAGGGTTTAAAATTTTAGGGTTTAGGGTTTAGGGTTTAGGTTAAGTTTCAGCTTAGGTTAGGGTTTTAGTTGAGGTTTTTATTTTATTTTATTTTTTATTTTATTTAGGTTTAGGTTTTGTTATTTATTTTATTTTTGGGTTTAATTTAGTTTAGGTTTAGGTTTATAAGTTTTTTTAGGGTTTCGGGTTAATGGTTTAGTGTTTATGGTTTAGGGTTTAGGGTTTAAGATTTAGGGTTTTAGGGTTTAGGGTTTAGGTCTAGGGTTTTGGGTTTAGGGTTTAGGGTTTTAAGATTTAGGGTTTAGGGTTGTATGTTTAGAGTTTAGGGTTTAGAGTGAAGGGTTAATTTTAGGGTATAGGGTTTAGGGCTAGTTTTTTTTTTTAAATTAAGTAAAGTTTAAACTTTAGCTAGTTTTATTTAAAGTATTCCTTTTCCTCCACTAGATCTAGGCGGCTAATTGATGGTGGTGTTCACTTCAGGTTTGGTTCTTAGAGTTTAGGTTTAGGTTTAGGTTTATTAGGTTTTAGGGTTTAGGTTTATTTTTTAATTTATTTAGTTACTTTAGGTTTAGCTTTAGGGATTGAGGTTTAGGGTTTAGTGTGTAGCGCTTAGGGTTTAGGGTTTAGGGTTTAGGGTTTAAGGTTTAGGGTTTTAGGGTTTATGCTTTTGGAGTTTATGCTTTTAGGGTTTAGGGTTTAGGGTTTAAGGTTTTTTTTCTTTTCTTAAATTAATAAACCATAAGGTTTAGGTTTGTTTAGTATATTTAGTTTATTTATTATTTATCTTAGTTTACTTTATTTTTTTTATTTAGGTTTATTTGTTATTTTTTATTTAGTTTAGTTTATTTATTTTAGGTTAATTTATTTTAATTTAGGTTTTTTATTTTATATTATTTTTTAGGTTTAGATTTTGGTTTAGGTTTAGGTTTATGTTTATTTTTTAGTTGAGTTTTGTTTTTATTTTATTTTTTAGGTTCAGGTTTTATTTGTTATTTTTAGGTTTAGGTTTAAGTATTTAATTTTTTTTAGGTTTATGTTTTAGATTTTTATTTTAGGTTTATTTTTAGGTTTTATTTTTTAGTTTAGGTTTACGTTTATTTTTATTTTATATTATTTTATTTAGATTAGGTTTAAGTTTAGGTTTAGGTTTAGTTTATTTTAGGTTTAGGTTTAGGTTTTATCTATTTTAGTTTAGTTTATTTTAGTTTAGTTTTAGGTTTATTTTCTTTTGCTTGTTTTATTTTTATTTTAGGTGTAGGCTTTTTTTTTAGTTTAGGGTTTAAGTTTTATTTTTAATTTTTTTAGGTTTTAATTTTAGGTTTTTTTAGGTTCAAGTTTTTATTTAGTTTTTATTTTATTTTATTTATTTAGTTTTTTATTTTTTTTATGTTTTTTTATTCTTAGGTTTATTTTATTTTTTTAATTTAGTATACATTTTTATTTATTTTGTCTTAGTTTATTTTTATTAGTTTATTTTATTTTATTTTTAGGTTTAGGTTTAGGTTTTAATTTAGGTTTTAATTTTATTTAGTTTATTTATTTTATTTAATTTTAGGTTTTTTTATATATTTTGTTTTTACATTTTATTTAGTTTAGGTTTAGGTTTTTAATTATTTGGCATTTAGGTTTTAGGGATTTAGGGTTTAGGTTTTAGGGTTTATGGTTTAGGGTTAGTTTAGGGTTTAGGGTTTAAGGTTAGTTTAGAGTTTTGGGTTTAGGGATTTGGGGTTTAGGCTTTGAGGTTTAATCTTTTTAGGGTTTAGGGCTTTGCGTTAGTTTAGAGTTTACGGTTTAGGGTTTTAGGGTTTAAGGTTTAGGGTTTAGGGTTAGGGTTAGGGTTTAGGGTTTAGCATTTAGGGTTTAGGGTTTAAAGTTTATGATTTATGGTTAGTTTATGGTTTAGGTTTTAGGGTTTAGGGTTTTTTAGGGTTTAGGGTTTAGGATTGTTAATTTAGGGTTGTAGGTTTAAATTTAGGGTTTAGGGTTAGTTTTAGGGTTTAGGGATTTCGATTTAGGGTTTAGGATTTAGGGCGTAGGGTTTAGGGATTAGGGTTTATAGTTTTTTTAATTAAGTAAATCAGTAGGTTTAGACCTATTCAGTTTATTTTTAATTATTTTAGTTTATTTTATTTTTATTTTTAGGTCAGTTTATTTTTACTTTTTATTTAGTTTAGTTTATTTATTTTAGGTTAGGTTTTTTATTTTAGTTAATTTTTTAGGTTTATTTTTATGTTTAGTTTTATTTTTATTTATTTTGTAGGTTTAGGTTTTATTTATTTAATTTTAGGTTTAGGTTTAGCTTTTTATTTTATTTTCTTAGGTTTAGGTTTTATGTTCTTATTTTAGGCTTATTTTTGGGTTTTATTTTTTATTTTAGGTTTAAGTTTATTTCTAGTTTATTTTATTTTATTTAGTTGAGGGTTTAGGTTTAGTTTATTTTATTTTTGTTTATTTTAGGTTAAGGTTTTTTTTGTTTATTTTTAGATTTATTTTTTTAGGTTTAGATATTTATTTAGTTTTCATTTTATTTTATTTTAAGTTTATTTTATTTTTTATTTTACATTGGGTTTTATTTTATTTATGTTTTCATTTTTTATATTTTATTTTATTTAGTTTAGCTTAAGTTTTATTTATTTTATTTTAGTTTAGTTTTATTTTTTTTTTTGTTTTATTTTTTTTAGGCTTAGGTTTAGGTTTATGTTTATGTTTAAGATTTAGTTTAGGTTTTTATTTAATTTTAATTTATTTTATTTTATTTAGGTTTATGTTTTATTTATTTATTTTATTTATATTTTTTTGATTTATTTTAGGTTCAGGTTTTTAGGTTTTTAGGGTTCATGGTTTATGGTTTAGGGTTTAGGGTTTAGGGTTTGGTGTTTAGGGTTTAGAATGAAGGGCTGTAGGTTTTTGGTTTAGGGTTTAGGGTTTAGGGTTTAGGGTTTAGAGCTTAGGGTTTAAAATTTTAGGGTTTAGGGTTTAGGGTTTTGGTTAGGTTTCGGCTTAGGTTTAGGTTTTAGTTGAGGTTTTTATTTTATTTTATTTTTTATTTTATTTAGGTTTAGGTTTTGTTATTTATTTTATTTTTAGGTTTAATTAAGTTTAGGTTTAGGTTTATAAGTATTTTTACATTTTCGGGTTAATGGTTTAGTGTTTAGGGTTTTGGGTTTAGGGTTTAGGGTTTAGGGTTTAAGATTTAGGGTTTTAGGGTTTAGGGTTTAGGTCTAGGGTTTTGGGTTTTGGGTTTAGGGTTTTAGGATTTAGGGTTTAGGGTTGTAGGTTTAGAGTTTAGGGTTTAGGGTGAAGGGTTAGTTTTAGGGTTTAGGGTTTAGGGCTAGTTTTTTTTTAAAATTAAGTAAAATGGTTGGTTTAGGTTTATCTAGTTTATTTTTTATTTATTTTAGTTTATTTTATTTTTTATTTTTATTTAATTTAGTTAATTTATTTTATGTTTATTTATTTTAGTTTTGGCTTTTTATTTTTGTTTATTTTTTAGGTGTAGGTTTAAGTTTTGGTTTATTTTTTCGTTTAGTTTTAATTTTATTTTATTTTTTAGTTTTAGGTTTTATTTTTTATTTTTAGGTTTAAGTTTAGGTTTTTATTTTATTTTCTTAGGTTTAGGTCTTAAGTTTTTATTTTAGGTTTATTTTTATTTTTTTTCTTTTGGTTTAGGTTTATTTTTTATTTTTTATTTATTTTAGTTAGTTTAGGTTTAGGTTTAGGTTTAGTTTATTTAGGTTTAGGTTTAGGTTTTATTTATTTTAGTTTAGGTTTAGGTATATTTTTTTTTGAAGGTTTAATTTTTTTTTGTAGTTTAGGGTTTAGATTTTATTTTTTTTATTTTTAAGTTCAATTATATGGTTTATTTTTGAGGTTTATGTTTTTATATATATTTTAATTTTTTCTAGGTTAATTTTTTTATGATTAATTTTTATTTTATTTAGGTTTTTTATTCTTAGGTTTATTTTATTTTTTAGTTTAGTTTAGATTTTTATTTATTTCATTTTTTTATTTTTTATTTATCTACTTGTATTTTTTTTTTGGTTTAGGTTTAGGTTTTGGTTTAGGATTTTATTTTTTATTTTATTTTATTTCTTTATTTAGGTTTAGGTTTTTTATTTATTTTATTTTTAGGTTTTATTTAGTTTAGGTTTAAGTTTTTAGGTTTTTAGGGTTTAAGGTTTAGGGTTTAGGGTTTAAGGTTTAGGATTTTTGGGTTTTATGGTTTAAGGTTTAGGGTTAAGGTTTAGGGTTTAGTATTTAGGGTTTTAAAGTTTAGGGTTTATGGTTTGTGGTTTAGGGTTTAGGTTTAGGGTTTGCTTAGGGTTTAGGGATAGTTTAGAGTTTATGGTTTTGGGTTTAGGGTTTAGGATTTTTAAGTTTTAGGGTTTAGGGTTTAGCATTAATTTAGAGTATAGGGTGTAGTGTTTTAGGGTGTAGGGTTTTAGGCTTGAGTTTTGGGTTAGGGTTAAGGTTTAGGGTTTAAGGTTTAGGGTTTAGGGTTTAGTGTTTAGGGTTTATGGTTTTGCATTTAGGGTTTAGAGTTTAAGGTTTAGGGTTTAGGATTTAGGGTTTAAGGTTTAGGTTTTAGGGTTTAGGGTTAGTTTTAAGGTTTAGGGTTTAGCGTTTAAGTTTAACATTTGATTTAAGGTTTAGGTTTAAGTTTAGGTTTAGGTTTAAGTTTAGGTTTTAGTTGAGGTTTTTATTTTATTTTATTTAGGTTTAGGTTTTGTCATTTATTTTATTTTTAGGTTTTATTTAGTTTAAGTTTATCTTTTTAGGTTTTTAAGATGTAGAGTTTATGGTTTAGGGTTAAGGGTTTAGGGTTTAGGGTTTGGGGTTTAGTGTTTAGGGTTTTAGGGTTTAGTTTAGGGTTTAGGGTTTAGGTTTAGGGTTTAGGGTTTAGTTTAGGTTTTAGGGTTTAGGTTTAGGGCTTAGGGTTTCTGATTTAGGGTTTAGCTTAGGATGTAAGTTTAGGATTTAGGGTTAGGTGGTAGGGTTAGTTTTAGGGTTTAGGCTAAAGGTTATGGTTTTATTAATTATTGTTATTTTATTTATTTTAAAATTCTTTTAAATTAAGTAAACTAGTAGGTTTAGGATTATTTAATCTATTTAGTTTATTTTTTATTTATTTTAGTTTATTTTATTTTTTATTTTTATTTAAGTTTATTTTAATTTTAATTTAGTTTAGTTTATTTATTTTACTTTAGGCCTTTTATTTTAGTTTATTTTTTAAGTTTAGGTTTAGATTTAGGTTTATTTTTTAGTCTAGTTTGATTATTATTTTTTTCTATTTAGGTTTATGGTTTTATTTTTTATTTCTAGTTTTAAGGTTTTTTTTCAGGTTTAGGTTTTAGGTTTTTATTTTAGGTTTATTTTTTGTTCCATTTTTTAGTTTAAGTTTAGGTTTATTTTTAGTTTATTTTATTTTATTTAGTGTAGGTTTAGGTTTAGTTTATTTTAGGTTTAAGATTAGGTTTTATTTAGTTTAGTTTAGTTTATTTTAGTTTAGGTTTAGGTTTATTTTATTTTTATTTTAGGTTTAGGTTCCTTCTATAGTTTAAGGTTTTGGTTTTTTTTTTATTTATTTTTAGGTTCTATTTTTGTTTATTTTTTAAATTTAGGTTTTTATTTATTTTTTATTTTATTTTATTTTAGGTTTATTTTATTCTAATTTTACATTTAATTTTATTTTATTTAGGTTTTATCTTTTTTTTTAGTTTAGTTTAGCTTTTTATTTATTTTATTGTAGTTTAGTTTTTATTTTTATTTAATTTTCTTTTTAGGTTAAGCTTTAGGATTAGATTTTAGTTTATACTTTTATTTTATTTTATTTTGGTTTAAGTTTTATTTATTTATTTTATTTTTGGTTTTATTTAGTTTAGGTTTAGGTTTTTAGCTTTTTAGGGTTTAAAGTTTAGGGTTTAGTGTTTAAGGTTAGTTTAGGGTTTAGGGTTTAGGGTTTGGGGTTTAGTGTTTTATGGTTTAGGGTTTATGGTTTAGGGTTTAGTGTTTTTAAGGTTTAGGGTTTAGGTTTTAAGTTTAGTGTTCAGGCTTTAGTTTAGGGTTTAGGGTTTTTAGCTTTTTTTTTTTAACAGAGAACAAATTTAAATTCAACATTTCTTCTTTTTGATTTCATCAACCAAGTAACACACCAAGTTCTCTAAGACACAAGTGATGACATAGATGAAAAATGAGCACACATAGAGCAAATAAAAAACCCTAGATATCAAGAATCATCTCTACTTTAAAGACACAGTTCCATAAGTAGCAGATCAGATCGACCATTCTTTAGTTTCTCGGTTCCCAGAACCACCCTCTTGATGCAGGGATCACCATCATATCCCTGATCTCTACCTCCACCACCACCAAGGCTGTAACCTCCGTCATACCTCCCTCCTCCATAACCACCACCTTCATATCCACCAGAACCTCTAGATCCCCCACTAACATTGTGATAACCCTGCCTCCGCCTTTGCCTCCACTGCCAGATCTAAACTGAGCCTAGTTGACGGTGATGTTCCTGTCGTATAGGTTCTTCCTATTCTTAGAGTTTAGGTTTACATTTAGGTTTATTAGGTTTTAGGGTTTAGGTTTATTTTTTAATTTATTTAGTTACTTTAGGTTTAGGTTTAGGGTTTAGGGTTAGGGTTTAGGGTCTGGGGTTTAAGGTTTAGGGTTTAGGGTTTTAAGGTTTATACTTTTAGCGTTTAGGGTATAGGTTTAGGTTTTATAGTTTAGGGTTATTTAGGGTTTAAGATTTAGGGTTTTTTAGGGTTTAGGATTTAGGGCTGTAGGTTTAGGGTTTTGGATTTAGGGTTTAAGGTTTTTTTTAAATTAAGTAAATCGGTAGGTTTAGTTGATTTAGTATATTTAGTTTATTTTTATTTATTTTAGTTTACTTTATTTTTTATTTTTATATAGGATTATTTTTTATATCCATTTAATTTAGTTAATTTATTTTAGGTTTATTTATTTTATTATATGTTTTTTATTTTAGTTTAATTTTTAAGTTTAGGTTTAGGTTTAGGTTTATTTTTTAGTTGAGATTTATTTTTAATTTATTTTTTAGGTTTAGGTTTTATTTTCTATTTTTTTTTAGGTTTAGGTTTTTATTTTTGTTTTTTACGTTTAGGTTTTCGATTTTAATTTTAGGTTTATTTTTAGGTTTTATTTTTTAGTTTAGGTTTAGGATTATTTTTAGTTTATTTTATTTTATTTAGTTTAGGTTTAGTTTATTTTAGGTTTAGGATTAGGTTTTATTTATTTTAGTTTAACTTATTTTAATTTAGGTCTAGGTTAATTGTTTTTATTTTTTTATTTTAGGTTTACATTTTTTTTAGTTTAGGGTTTAGGTTATGTTTTTAATTTATTTTTAGGTTTTATTTTTAAGTTTATTTTTTAGGATTAGGTTTTCATTTATTTATTTTAGTTTTGGTTAATTTTATTTTTATTTTATGTTTTTTATTCTTAAGTTTATTTTATTTTTTTTGATTAGTTTATGTTTTTATTTATTATATTTTGATAATTTACTTATTTTATTTTATTTTTTTAGGTTTAGGTTTTAGTTTTAGTTTTTATTTTTATTATTTATTATTATTATTTAGATTTTAATTTTAATTTAAGTTTTATTTAGTTTAGGTTTTTTTAGGTTTTTTTTAGGGTTTAGGGTTTAGGGTTTAGGATTTTAGGGTTTTAAGGTTTAGTGTTTAGGGTTTAGGTTTAGTGTTTAGGGTTTAGGGTTTAGGGTTTGGGGTTTCTTGTTTAGGGTTTAGGGTTATACATTTTAGGGTTTAAGGTTTAGGGCATAAGGTTTTGGGTTTAGGGTATATGGTTTATGGTTTAGGATTTTAGGGTTTAGGGTTTAGGATTTAGGGTTGCAGGTTTAGTGTTTAGGGTTTAGGGTTTAGGGTTAGGGTTTTTTTATTTTTTTATTTTTTATTTATTTAGGGTTTAGGGTTTAGGGTATTTTATGGTTTAGGGTTTACATTTAGTTTTAGGGTTTAGGGTTTATTATTTAGGGTTTAGGATTTAGGGTTTACGGTTTAGGGTTTAGTGTTTAGGGGTTTTCTTAAATTAAGTAAACTGGTAGGTTTAGGTTTATTTAGTTTATTTTTTATTTTATTTTGTTTTATTTTTTTATTTAGGTTTATTTTTTATTTTTATTTAGCTTAGTTTATTTATATTATGTCTATTTAGTTTAGTTTAGGTTTTTTATTTTAGTTTATTTTTTAGGTTTAGGATTAGGTTATTGTTTATCTCTTAGTTTAGTTTTATTTTTATTTTATTTTTTAAGTTTAGGTTCTATTTTTTATTTTTAGGTTTAGGTTTAGATTTTAATTTTAATTTTTTGGTTTACGTTTCAGGTTTTTATTTTAGGTTTATTTTTAGGTTTTATTTTTTTAGTTTAGGTTTAGGTTTATTTTTAGTTTATTTTATTTTATTTAGTTTAGGTTTAGGTTTAGGTTTAAGTTTAGTTTATTTTATGTTTATGTTTAGGTTTTATTTATATTAGTTTAGTTTATTTTAGTGTAGGTTTAGGTTTATTTTATTTTTATTTTAGGTTTAGTTTTATTTTAGTTTAGGTTTTGGTTTTATGTTTGAGGGTTTTGGCTTTTTTTAACAGAGGACAAATTCAGATTCAACATTTCTTCTTTTCAATTTCATCGACCAAGTAACACACCAATTTTTTAAGACACATGTGACCGACCTAGATCAAAATTAGCTTCTTGAGCAAATCAAAACCTAGATAACTAAAGCCTCTCTATAAAAACAGTTCCATAAGCATCATATCGGACCAACCATTCTTCAGTTTCTCTAGTTCCCATCAGAACCACCTATGCCTCTCAAGTAGTGGGATCCACCAACATATCCCCAATCTCTCCCTCCATCACCACCATGGCTTCCTCCTCCCTGACCTCCATAACCACTTGCTCAGACCTCCTCCACCTCCACCCGGCACCTCAGGATCCCCACCCGTTGTGATGTCGCCTCCACCTTCACCTCCAACGCTAGATCTAGACTGAGCATGGTTGATGGTGATGTCCCTGTCATCAAGGTTCTGCCCATTCTTAGGATTTAAATTTAGGTTTAGGTTTATTAGCTTTTAGGGTTTAGGTTTTTTTAATTTATTTAGTTACTTTAGGTTTTGGTTTATGGTTTGGGGTTTAGGGTTTAAGATTTAGGGTTTAGGGTTAAGGGTTTTGGGTTTTAGGGTTTATGATTTTAGAGTTTAGGGTTTGGGGTTAGGGTTTATGGTTTAGGGTTTAGGGTTTAGTATTGTAGGTTTAGTGTTATAAGTTTAAGTTTTAGGGTTCAGGGTTTAGGATTTAGGATTTAGGGTTTAGGATTTAGGGTTTATGGTTTTATTTTATTTTATTTTATTTAGGTTTAGTTAATTTTTGATTTAGGTTTAGGTTTTATTTATTTTAGTTTAGTTAATTTTAGTTTAGGTTTATGTTTATTTTATTTTTATTTTAAGTTAGGTTTTTTTTTTTAGTTTAGGGTTTAAGTTCAAATTTTTATTTATTTTTAAGTTTTATTTTTAGGTGTATTTTTTAGGTTTAAGTTTTTATTTAATTTTTCTTTATTTTATTTAGGTTTATTTTATTTTTATTTTACGTTTAGTTTTTATTTTATTGAGGTTTTTTATTTTTTATTTTGGTTTAGGTTTTTATTTATTTTATTTTAGTTTTTTCTAATCTTTTTATTTTATTTAATTTTTAGATTTAGGTTTATGTTTTAATTTAGGTTTTTATTTTATTTTATTTTATTATTTTATTTAGGTTTAGGTTTATTTATTTATTTTATTTTAAGGTTTTATTTAGTTTAGGTTTAGGTTTTTAGGTTTTAGGGCTTAGGGTTTAGGGTTTAGGGTTTAGGGGTTAGGGTTTAAGGTTTAGGGTTTTAGGATTTTGGGATTTAGGGTTTAGGGTTTAGCATTAGGGTTTAGGGTTTAGGTTTAGGGTTTAGTGTTTAGGCTTTAGGATTTCGTATTTATAGGGTTTAGGGTTAGTTTATGATTTAGGGCTTAGTGTTTAGTCTTTAGGGTTTTAGTTTTGAGTTTAAGTTTAGGGTTTAATTAGTTTAAACTTAGTTTAGGTTTTATAGTTTAGGGTTTGGGTTTAGGTTTAGGTTTTAGGTTTAGAATTTAGTTATAAGTTTAGGAGTTATAGGTTTAGGATTAATGTTTAGTGTTAGTTTTAGTAAATTTATAAGTTTAAGTTTAGATTTAAGTTTAGGGTTAGGAGTTTAAAGGGATTTAGTTTAGTTTAGGTTTAGGGTTTAGTAAACTTTAAGGTTTTAGGTTTAAGGTTTAAGGTTTAGTTTAGAGTTTTGAGTTTAAGGTTTTAGGGTTTATGATTTAATGTTTAGGGTTTAGTGTTTAGGGTTTAGGGTTTAGGTTAGGGTTTAGGGTGTAGTGTTTAGGGTTTAGGGTTTAGGATTTAAGGCTGTAGGTTTAGGGTTATATGTTTTGGGTTTAGGGTTAGTTTTAAGGTCCAAGGTTTAGAGTTTTGGGTTTAGGATTTAGGGTTTAGGGTTTTTTTAATTAAGTAAACTAGTAGGTTTGGGTTTATTTAGTTTATTTTTTATTTATTTTAGTTGATTTTATTTTTTTCTATTTAATTAGGTTTATTTTTTATTTTTATTTTGTTTAGCTTATTTATTTTAGGAAAATTTACTTTTATTTAGGTTTTGTATTATAGTTTATTTTTTAGGTTTAGGTTTCAGTTTATTTTTATTTTTTAGTGTAGTTTTAATTTTATTTTATCTTTTAGGTTTAGGTTTTATTTTTTATTTTTAGGTTTAGCTTTCATTTTTTATTTTATTTTTTTAGGTTGAGGTTTTAGGTTTTTATTTTAGGTTTATTTGTAAGTTTTATTTTTTAGTTTAGCTTTAGATTTATTTTTAGTTTATTTTATTATATTTAGTTTAGGGTTATGGTTTAATTTATTTTAGGTTTAGGTTTAGGTTTTATTCAATTTAGTTTAGTTTATGTTAGTTTTGGTTTACACTTATTTTATTTTGTTTATTTTAGGTTTAGGAATTTTTTTTTGAGTTTAGGGTTTAGGTTTTATTTTCTATTTATTTTTTAGTTTAGGTTTTATTTAGTTTTTATTTTATTTTATTTTTATTTTACATTAGGGTTTTATTTTATTTAGGTTTTTATTTTTAGGTTTATTTTATTTTTTTAGTTTTGTTTAGGTTATTATTAATTTTATTTTAGTTTAATTTTAAATTTTTATTTTATTTTATTTTAGGTTTAGGTTTAAGTTTCAGTTTATGTTTTTATTTTATTTTATTTTATTATTTTATTTAGGTTTAGGTTTTTTTATTTATTTTATTTTTTAGGTTTTATTTAGTTTAGGTTTAGGTTTTTAGGTTTTTAAGGTTTTGGGTTTTGGGTTTGGGGTTTAGGGTTTAGGTTTTAGGGTGGTAGAATTTAGGGTTTAAGGTTTACAATTTTTGTATTTAGTGTTTAGGGTATAGGGTTTAGGGTTTAGGGTTTAGGATTGCCAGTTTAGGGTTTAGGGTTTAAGGTTTAGGGTTGTAGGTTTAGGGTTGTAGGTTTAGTGTTTGGGGTTTAGGGTTTAGAGTTTAGGGTTTAGAATTAGGTTTAGGGTTTTAAAATTTAGTAAATGGGTAGGTTTAGGTTTAGGGTTTAGTGTTTAGGGTTAGTTTTAGGGTTAGGGATTTTATTTATTTAGGGTTTAAGGTTTAGGGTTATATGTTTAGTGTTGAAGGTTTAGGGTTTAGGGTTTAGGATTTAGGATTTGTGGTTTTTTTAGAAATTAAGTAAACCGACGGGTTTAGGTTTATTTAGTATATTTAATTTATTTTTATTTATTTTAGTATGCCTTATTTTTTATTTTAGTTTATTTTTTATTTTTATTTTGTTCATTTTATTTATTTTAGGTTTATTTATTTTAATTTAGGCTTTTAATTTTTTTAAGTTTGGGTTCAGGTTTAGGTTTATTTTTTAATTGAGTTTTATTTTTATTTTATTTTATAAGTTTAGCTTTTATTTTTTATTTTTACATTTAGCTTTAGGGTTTTA
This sequence comes from Cymbidium sinense, assembly GCA_021442155.1. Taxonomy (NCBI): domain Eukaryota; kingdom Viridiplantae; phylum Streptophyta; class Magnoliopsida; order Asparagales; family Orchidaceae; genus Cymbidium; species Cymbidium sinense. Next base: position 218,091,436 of record CM038214.1, on the reverse strand, counting down.
TTTCATTTTTTTTTAGGTTTAGGTTTTAGGTTTTTATTTTTGGTTAATTTTTGGGTATTATTTTTTCATTTTGGTTTGGGTTTATTCTTAGTTTATTTCATTTTATTTAGTTTAGGTTTAGGTTTATGTTTTATTTATTTTAGTTTAGTTTATTTTAGTTTAGGTTTAGGTTTATTTTATTTTTTTATTTTATTTTTATTTTAGGTTAATGTTTTTTTAGTTTAGGGTTTTAGGTTTTATTTTTTATTTATTTTTAGGATTAGAATTTTATTTTTATTTTATGTTTAGTTTTTATTTTATTTAGGGTTTTTTATTCTTAGGTTTAGGTTTATGGTTTAGTTTAAGTTTTTATTTTATTTTATTATTTTATTATATTTAGGTTTAGGTTTTCTTCTTTATTTTACTTTAGGTTATGTTTACTTTAGGTTTAAGTTTTTAGGTTTTTAGATTTTTAGGGTTTGGGGTTTGGGGTTTAGGGTTTAGGGTTTTAGGGTTTAGGGTTTTAAGGTTTAGGGTTTAGGGTTAGAGTTTAGGGTTTAGGGTTTAATGTTTAGGGTTTAGGGTTTAGGGTTTTTTTTAACTAAATGGATTTATGGTTTAGTTAGTTTAGTTAGTTTAGTTTATTTGATTTAGTTCTTTATTAGGTTTTAGTTTTATTATGTTTATTATTATTAGTTTATTTAAGGTTGGTTGGGGGGGGGGGGGTTAGTTTCAAGTTTAGTTATTGTTTTGTTATTAGTTTAGGGTTTATTTTTAGTTTTGAGTGTTATTAGTTTTATTTTATTAATTTTTAGTTTATTAGTTATTCTGAGTTTATTTAGTTTTTATTAGGTTTTTAGGGTTCAGTTTTAGTTTAGTTTATTAGTTTAGGGGTTTTAGGTTTTTAATTTTATTTAATTTTCATTTCTATTTTACTTATTATTGGGTTTTATTGGTTTTGTTTTATTAGTTTAGTGTTATTTTTAGTTTTGGGTTTTATTAGTTTTATTTTATTACTTTTTAATTTATTAGTTATTCTTAGTTTAGTTAGTTTTATTAGGTTTTTTATTGGTTTAGTTTAGTTTATTAGTTTAGGGGTTTGGGTTTTAATTTTGTTTAATTTTAGTTTTAGTTTAGTTATTTTTTGGGTTTTATTAGTTTGGTTTTATTAGTTTAGGGTTTAGTTTTATTATTTATTAGTTTATTATTATTATTATTATTATTATTATTTTATTATTTTAGTTAATTTATTAGGTTTTAGTTATTATTATTAATTTTAATTATTTTTATTGGTTTTAGTTTTTAGGTTTATTATTAGTTTTATTATTATTTATTTAATTAGTTTTATTAGTTTTGGTTAGGTTTTATTATGAGTTATTAGTTTATTATTAGTTTTAATATTATTATTAGTTTAGTTTGTTTTATTTGGTTTTGGTTTTAGTTAGATTAGGGTTTTAGGTTTAGGCTTGGTTTAGTTTTAGGGTTTAAGGTTTAGGGTTAGTTTAGGGTTTAAGTTTAGGGTTTTAGGGTTTAGAATTTAGGATTTAGGGTTTAGGGTTAGGGTTAAGGTTTAGGGTTTAGGGTTAGTTTTAGGGTTCTGGGTTTAAGGGTTAGGGTTTAGGATTTAGTGTTTAGGGTTTAGGGTTTAGGGTTTTAAAATTAAGTAAACTGGTAGGTTTTGGTTTATTTAGTTTATTTATTTTATTTAGTTTATTTTATAATTTTATTTAGGATTATTGTTGTATTTAGTTTATTTATTTTATGTTTATTTTTTTTAGTTTATGTTTTTTATTTTAGTTGAATTTTTTTAGGTTTAGGTTTAGGTCTATGTTTATTTTTTAATTTAGTTTTATTTTTATTTTATTTTTAAGTTTTATTATTTATTATTAGGTTTAGAGTTTAGGTTTTATTTAAGTTTAGGTTCATGTTTTTATTTTATTTTTTTGGTTTAGGTTTTAGGTTTTTATTTTAGGTTTATTTTTAGCTTCTATTTTTTAGTTTATTTTATTTTATTCAGTTTAGGGTTTAGGTTTAGGTTTTATTTATTTTAGTGTAGGTTTAGGTTTAATTTATTTTGTTGATTTTAGGTTTAAGTTCATTTTTTTAGTTTAGGGTTTAGGTTTTATTTTTTATTTATTTTTAGGTTTGTTTTTTAGGTTTAGGTTTTCATTTAGTTTTTATTTTATTTTAGTTTATTTTTGTTTTACATTTAGTTTTTATTTTATTTAGGTTTTTTATTTTTAGTTTTATTTTATTTTTTTAGTTTAATTTAGGTTATTATTTATTTTTTTTGGTTGAGTGTTTATTTTGTATTTTAATATATTTTTAGGTTTAGGTTTAGGTTCAGTTAAGGTTTTTATTTTATTTTATTTTATTTTATTTATTTATTTAGGTTTAAGTTTTTTTATTTATTTTATTTTTAGGTTTTATTTAGATTAGGTTTAAGTTTTTAGGTTTTTAGGGTTTTGGGTTTAGGATTTAGGGTTTAGTGTTTGGGGTTTAGTGTTTAGGGTTTAGGGTTTATGGTCTTAGGGTTTAGGGTTTAGGGTTAGTTTTAAGTTTTAGGGTTTAGCGTTAAGGGTTTTTTTTATTTTAAATTAAATAAATTTGTAGGTTTATGTTTATATAGGTTAATTTTTCTTTATTTTAGTTTATTTTATTTTTATTTTTATTTAGATTTATTTTTATTTTTATTTAGTTTAGTTTATTTATTTTAGGTTTATTTATTTAAGTTTAGGTTCTTTATTTTTGTTTATTTTTAGGTTTAGGTTTAGGTTTAGTTTTTTGTTTAATTTTTGTTTTATTTTATTTTTTAGGTTTAGGTTTCATTTTTTATTTTTAGGTTTTGGTTAAGGTTTTAATTTTATTTTAGGTTTAGTTCTAGGTTTTATTTTTTATATTAGGTTTAGGTTTTATTTATTTAAGTTTAGTTTATTTTAGTCTAGGTTTAGGTTTCTTTTATTTTGTCTATTTTAAGTTTAGTATTTTTTTACTTTAAGGTTTAGGTTTTATTTTATATTTGTTTTTAGGTTTATATTTTAGGTTTAGGTTTTTATTTAGTTTTTATTTTATTTTATTTTAGGTTAATTTTATTTTTATTTTTCATTTAATTTTTATTTTATTTAGGTCTTTTATTTTTAGGTTTATTTTATTTTTTAGTTTAGCTTAGGTTTTTATTTATTTTATTTTAATTTTAATTTTATTTTATTTTTAATTTTATTTTTAGGTTTAGGGTTATGTTCAGGTTTAGGTTTAGGTTTAGGTTTTAGTTTAAAATTTTATTTTATTTCAATTTTATTTAGTTTAAGTTTAGGTTTATTTAATTAATTTTTTAAGGTTTATTTAGTTTAGGTTTAGGTTTTTAGGTTTTTAGTATTTAGGGATTAGGGTTTAGGGTTTAAGGTTTAGGGTTTATGGTTTAGGGTTTAGTGTTGTAGGTTTTAAGGTTTAGGGTTTAAGGTTTAGGTTTTAAGGTATAGGGTTTTTAGTTTAAGTTAGAGTTTAATTTAGTTTTTATATTTTAATTTATTATATGGGTTTAGAATTTAAATAAATTTATAGTTTAGGTTATTTTAGTTTATTTATTATTTTTATTTTTTATTTTATTTATTTTTTATTTTAAATTTATTTTATTTATTTTATTTATTTTAGGTTTAGGTTTAGGTTTAAATTAAATTTTAGGATTAGTTTTGGTTAGTTTTTGGTTTAGGTTTAGGGTTTAGGGTTAAGGTTTATGGTTTAGGGTTTAGGTTAGGGTTTAGTTTAGGGTTTGTTTTAAGTTTAGGGTTTTAGGGTTTAGGGTATAGGATTTTGGGTTTAGGGTTTAGGATTTAGGATTTAGGGTTAGCTTAGGGTTTAGGGCCTAGGGTTTTTTTCTTTTGAAAATAAGTAAACCGATAAGTTTAGGTTTATTTAGTTTATTTTACTTTTTATTTTTATTCAGTTTAGTTTATTTATTTTAGGTTTATATATTTTAGTTTAGGTTTCTTATTTTAGTTTATTTTTTAGTTTAGTTTATTTTTAATTTATTATTAAGTTTTATTATTTATTATTAGGTTTAGGGTTTAGGTTTTATTTAAGTTTAGGTTTTTATTTTATTTATTTAGGTTTAGGTTTTAGGTTTTTATTTTAAGTTTATTTCCAGCTTTTATTTTTTTAGTTTAGGTTTAGGTTTATTTTTAGTTTATTTTATTTTATTTAGTTTAGGGTTTAGGTTTAGTTTATTTTAGGTTTAGGTTTAGGTTTTATTTATTTTAGTTTAGTTTATTTCAATTTAGGTTTAGGTTTATTTTATTTTGTTTATTTTTGGTTCAGGTTTATTTTTTTTAGTTTAGGGTTTAGGTTTTTATTTTAATTTATTTTTAGGTATATTTTTTAGGTTTAAGTTTTTATTTTGTTTTTATTTTATTTTATTCTATTTTATTTTATTTTTTTATTTTTAGTTTTGATTTTATTTAGGTATTTTTTATTTTAGGTTTATTTTCTTTTTTTAGTTTAGTTTAGGTTTTTAATTATTTTATTTATTTTAGTTTTTATTTTTTATTTTAATTTATTTTTAGGTTTAGGTTAGGTTTTAGTTAAGGTTTTTATTTTATTTTATTTTATTTATTTTATTTAGGTTTATGTTTTTTTATTTGTTTTATTTTTAAGTTTTATTTAGTTTAGGTTTACATTTTTAGGTTTCTAGAGTTTTGGGTTTTGGGTTTAGGTTTAGGGTTTAGGGTTTAGGGTTTGGGGTTCAGAGTTTAGGGTTTAAGGTTTCAAGTCTTATGGTTTAGGGTTTATTATTTAAGGTTTAGGGTTAGTTTTAGGTTTTAGGGTTTAGGGTAAGGGTTTTTCTATTTATTTTAAATTAACTAAATAAGTAGGTTTATGTTTAAATATTTTATTTTTTTATCTATTTTAATTTATTTTATTTTTATATTTATTTTTATTTATGTTTAATTTTATTTTTATGTAGTTTAGTTTATTTATTTTAGGTTTTTTATTTTTATTTATTTTTTAGGTTTAGATTTAAGTGTAGGTTTTTTTTAGTTTAGTTTTATTTTTATTTAAATTTTATGTTTCCATTTTATTTTTTATTTTTAGGTTTAGGTATAGGTATTTATTTTATTTTTTTATCTTTAGGTTTAGGTTTTTATTTTAGGTTTATTTTTAGGGTTTATTTTTTAATTTAGGGTTTTTTTATTTTTAGTTTATTTTATTTTATTTAGTTAAGTTTAGGTTTAGGTTTTGTTTATTTTAGGTTTAGGTTTAAGTTTTATTTATTTTAGTTTAGTTTATTTTTGTTTAGGTTTAGGTTTATTTTATTTTGCTTATTTTATTTTTATTTTTAGTTTATGTTTTTTTTTTCGTTTAGGGTTTAGGTTCTATTTTTTTATGTATTTTTAGGTTTATTTTTTAGGTTTAGGTCTTTATTTAGTTTTTATTTTAGGTTTATTTTTGGTTTATTTAATTTTTACTTTACGTTTAGTTTTTATTTTGTTTATGTATTTTATTCTTAGGTTTATCTAATTTTTTTAGTTTAGTTTAGGTTATTATTTTTATTTAGTTTATGTTTTTTATTTTTAGGTTTTAGGTTTTAATTTAGTTTTATTTTATTTTATTTTTTTAATTTATATAAGTTTAGGTTTTTTATTTATTTTAGTTAGTTTAGGTTTAGTTTTTTAGGATTCTAGGGTTTATGGTATTAGGTTTTTAGGATTTTAGGGATTAGGGTTTTAGGTTTTTAGGCTTTAGGGTTTAGGGTTTAGGGTTTAGTGTTTAGGCTTTAGGGTTTAGGCTTTTTAGGGTTTTGGATTTGGGGTTTAGGGTTTAGGGTTAGCATATGGTTTAGTGTTTAGTGTTTAGGGTTTAGGATTTTTTAGGGTTTTGGGTTTAGTGTTTGGGATTTTTTTTAAAAAAAATTAACTAAACTAGTAGGTTTAGGTTTATTTAGTTTATTTTTTATTTACTTTAGTTTATTTTATTTTTTTTATTTAGGTTTATTTTTTTATTTAGTTTAGTTTATTTATTTTAGCTTAGGTTTTTTATTTTAATTTAGTTTTAAAATTTATGTTTAGATTTATGTTTATTTTTTAGTTTAGTTTTATTTTTATTTTATTTTTTAGGTTTAAGTTTTATTTTTATTTTTAGGTTAAGGTTTAGGTTTTTATTTTATTTTTTTAGGTTTCAAATTTATGTTTTTATTTTAGGTTTATTTTAAGGTTTTTTTGTTTAGGTTTAGGTTTATTTTTAATTTAATTTATTTTATTTAGATTAGGGTTTAGGTTTAGTTTATTTTAGGTTTAGGTTTATATTTTATTTATTTTAGTTTAGTTTATTTTAGTTTAGGTTTATTTTATTTTGTTTATTTTAGGTCTAGGTTTTTTTTTAGTTTAGTGTTTAGGTTTTATATTTATTTATTTTTAGGTTTATTTTTTAGGTTTAGGTTTTTTTTTAGTTTTTATTTAATTTTATTTTAGGTTTATTTTATTTTTATTTTTCGTTTAAATTTTATTTTATTTATATTTTTATATTTAAGTTTATTTTATTTTAGTTAAATTTAGGTTTTATTATATTATTTCATTTTGTTTAGTTTTATTTTTTTTTTTTTTTTTTTATTATGTTAGGTTTTAGTTTTTTGGTTTATTTAGTTTAAGTTTTATTTTAATTTTTATAGGTTTAAGTTTTTTATTTATTTTTTCTTTTTAGGGTTTATTTAGTTTAGGTTTAGGTTTTTAGTTTTTTAGGGTTTAGAGTTTAGGGTTTGGGGTTTAGGGTTTATGGTTTAGGGTTTGGGGTTTAAGATTTAGAGGTTTAGGTTTTAGGTTTAGGGTTTAGGTTTTAAGTTTATTGTTTAGATTTAGGGTTTAGGGTTAGTTTAGGGTTAGTTTAGGTTTTATTTTTATTTTTAATTTATTATATTTTTTAGTAAACTTAGGTTAGGTTTATTTAGTTTATTTTTTATATAGTTTATTTTATTATTTATTTGATTTTATTTTATTTAGTTTAGATTATTTATTTTAGGTTTTCTTTTTAATTTGGGTTTTTTATTTTAATTTATTTTTAGGTTTAGGTTTAGGTTTAGGTTATTTTTTAGTTTAGTTTTCTTTTTATTTTATTTTTCAGGTTTTGATTTTATTTTATTTTTTTAGGTTACGGTTTAGGTTTTTATTTTATTTTTTTATGTTTAGGTTTTATATTTTTAATTTAGGTTTAATTTGTTTTTTAGGTTAAGGTTTATTTTTAGTTTATTTTATTTTATTTAGTTTAGATTTTGTTTATTATAGGTGTTAGTTTTATTTATTTTAGTTTAGTTTATTTTAGTTTCAGCTTAGGTTTAATTTATTTTTATTTTAAGTTTAGGATTTTTTTAGTTTAGGGTTTAGGTTCTATTATTTATTTATTTTAGGTTTATTATTTATGTTTAGGTTTTAATTTAGTTTTTATTTTATTTTATTTTAGGTTTATTTTAGGTTTAAATTATTTTTATTTTACATTTAGTTCTTATTTTATTTAGGTTTTTTATTCTTAGGTTTATTTTAGTTTTTTTAGTTTAGTTTAGGATATTATTATTTTGTAGTTTATTTTATTAGTTTATTTTATTTTATTTTAGTTTAGGTTTTTATTTATTTAGGTTTAGATTTTATTTTATTTTTTAGATTTTATTTTGGTTTAAGTTTTAAGTTTTAGGCTTAGGTTTAGGTTTAGTTTGGGTTTAGGGTTTTAGGGTTTAAGGTTTTTGGGTTTAGGGTTTTGTGTTTAGGCTTTAGTGTTTAGGGTTTTTAGGATTTAGGGTTTGGTGTTTAGGATTTGGCATTTTGGGTTTAAGGTTTAGGGTGTTTTTTTGGTTTTGGGTTTAGGGTTTAAGGTTTTAGGGTTTAGGGTTTAGGGTCTATGTTTTAGGTTTAGGGTTCAGGTTTTAGTTTAGGTTTTAGGGTTTTTGGTTTTTTTTATTTATATAGAACAAATTTAGATTCAACATTTCTTCTTTTTTATTTAGTTTATTTAGCTTATTTTTTATTTTTATTTATTTATATTTATGCTTATTTTTTATTTTTATTTAGTTTTGTTTATTTATTTTAGTTTAGGTTTTAATTTTAGGTTATTTTTTTAGGTTTATGTATAAGTTAATTTTTTAGTTAGTTTATTTTATTTGATTTATTTGGTTTTTATTTTTTTTACATTTTGTTTAGGTTTAGGTTTAGGTTTTTATTTTATTTTTTTAGGTTTAGGTTTTAGGTATTTATCTTAAGTTTATTTTTAGGTTTTATTTTTAAGTTTAAATTTAGGTTTATTTTTAGTTTATTTTATTTTATTTAGTTTATGGATTAGCTTTTAGTTTATTTTATATTTAGGTTTAGGTTTTATTTATTTTAGTTTAGTTTATTTTTTATTTAGGTTTAGGTTTATTTTATCTTATTTATTTTATTTTATTTTAGGTTTAGGTTTTATATTTTTTTATTTTAGGTTTATTTTTATTTAGTTTTATTATTTTTTTTTTTTTTTTTTTTTTTTAGGTTTATTTATTTTATTTTATATTTTAGTTTTTTATTTTATTTTAGGTTTTTTTTTTTTTTATTTTAGGTTTTTATTTAGTTTAGTTTATTTTATTTAGTTTATTTTATTTTTATTTATTTTAGGTTTAGTTTAGGTTTTATTTTATTTAGAATAGGTTTATTTATTTATTTTATTTTATATTTTATATAGTTTAGGTTTAGGTTTTAGTTTTAATTTAGTGTTTAGGTTTAGGGTTTAGGGTTTAGTGTTTATGCTTTAGGGTTTAGGAGTTTAAGGGGTTTAGGGTTTAGGTTTAGCAAGTTTAGTGTTAGTTTAGGGTTTAGGGTTTAGGTTTAGGTTTTAGGCTAAAGTTTAGTTTTAGGGTTTAGTTTTTTTTATAGGTTTAGTTAGTTTAAATTGTTTAAGTTAGGTTTAGGTTAAGTTTATATTTTAAGTTTGTTTTAGGTTTAGGTTAGTTTAGGGTTTAGGATTTAGGTTTAGATTTAAGGTTATAGTTTAGGTTTAGGGTTATTATAGTTTAGTGTTTAGGGTTTAGGTTTGTATTTTAGTTTAGGTTTATTTATATTAGTTTAGGTTTATTTAGGGTTTAGGTTTATAGTTTTAGGTTTAGGGTTTAGGTTTAGGTTTAGATTTAGTTTAAGGTTTAGGTTTAGTTTTAGTTTTTTAGTTTAGTTTTTTTAGGTTTAGGTTTTATTTGGTTTATGGTTTTAGTTTTTTAGTTTAGGGTTAGTTTAGGTTTTAAATTTAGGTTTATGATTTTTATAATTTTATTTTTATTTTATTTTTTAAATTAAGTTTTAGGTTTAGGTTTATTTTATTTATTTTTTATTTATTTTAGTTTATTTTATTATTTATTTTTATTTAGGTTTATTTTTAGTTTTTTTTAGTCTAGTTTAATTATTTTAGGTTTATTTATTTTTGTTTAGGTTTTTTATTTTAGTTTATTTTTTAGGTTTATTTTTTATTTTAGTTTTATTTTATCTTATTTTTTTAGGTTTAGGTTCTATTTTTTTATTTTTAGGTTTAAGTTCAGGTTTTTATTTTATTTTATTTAGTTTAAGTTTAGGATTATTTTTAGTATATTTTATTTTATTTAGTTTATGTTTAGGTTTAGGGTAACAGGTTTAAGTTAGTTTAGGGTTTAGGGTTTAGGGTTTTTTATTTTGACTTTAGGGTTTAGGGTTAGTTTAGGGTTTAGGATTTAGGGTTTAGGGTTTAGGGTTTAGGGTTTAGGGTTTAGGGTTTTAGGGTTTAAGGTTTAGTGCTTAGGGTTAGGGATAGGGTTAGGGTTTAGGGTTTAGGGTTTTTTAGGGTTTAGGGTTGTAGATTTTGGGTTAAAGGTTTAGAGTTAGTTTTATGGTTTAGGGTTTAGGGTTTAGGGTTTAGAGTTTTTTTTTAAATTAAGTAAACTGACAGGTTTAGGTTTATTTAGTTTATTTTTTAGTTTATTTTATTTTATTTTATTTTTTATTTCGATTTAGGTTTATTTTTTATTTTATTTAGTTTATTAATTTTAGTTACTTATTTTTTGTTTAGGTTTTTTGTTTAGTTTATTTTTAGGTTTAGGTTTAAGTTTATGTTTATTTTTTTAGTTTAGTTTATTTTATTTTATTTTTAGGTTTAGGTTTTATTTTTATTTTTTAGGTTTCTATTTGGGTTTTATTTTATTGTTTTAGGTTTTGGTTTTCTTTTTTATTTTAGGTTTTTTAGGTTTTTTTGTTTAGGTTTAGGTTTATTTTTAATTTTTTTTTTTTTTGGTTTAGGGTTTAGGTTTTATTTATTTTAGTTTAGTTTATTTTAGTTCCGATTTATGTTTATTTTATTTTGTTTATTTTAGGTTTTGGTTTTTTTTAGTTTTGGATTTAGGTTTTCTTTTTTATTTATTTTTAGGTTAATTTTTTAGGTTTAGGTTTTTATTTAGTTTTTATTTTATTTAGGATTTTGTGCCATCATCCTTCAAGATCTTTGATGACATTGGGAACCCACGATAAAATATTGCACACTTTAGTGTCGGTTATTACAACCGGTGGCGACAAGCACTCCTCTTTTTATTTTAGTTAAGTCGGTGTTGCATTGATTGATGCAACATTGATTCGATGAAGACTTTTGAGTTAGTACCTATTCAAAGTTTGCGAGCTTCAAAAGGGTGATTATAAGCGACCTCATGTTGAGATCTAAATTAGAGTCCACTTACTTTACATTCTTAGGTGGTGCAACGAGCATAAAATGTGAAACAACTATAACAACATCTTTATTGAGATTCTTCTCAAGAATATATGTGTTAGCCTTCTTAAGGGCTTTACTCAAAACATTCAAGAAACTTAATCAAAGGTTGGCCTACAAGGAAATAACAATTGCCCCGGACCAATCATCTAGGCCCAAGCTGGAGAAAGTATTTGAGAAGAAGCCAGGGATAGTTGTGTCAGTTGATAAAGGGAAGCAACTAGCTATATTTCAGTATGTGAGACTATGAGCTTAGCAGACTCCTTTGTCGCATCCTCTTCCACCACCTCTATCCGATCACTCGGCCATACGATGACCATTTCCACCACCTTGACCTAGTGGCGGTATTCATATCCATCCTCGGTAGCTACTTTTACTCTTGATGATTGAATAAGCCAAATTCATTCAAGAGGAGGTAGTTGAAAAATCTTTAAGAATCTCTTAAAGAAATCGACTTTTACTAGAGCTAAGAGGAAGTGGGCAAGAATAATGATCTAGCCATTTACCAGCATTGGTCATGTAGAGGATTGTATCACTTTTAAGACTATCTTGGCGCAACTACAAGTTGAGGATAGTTATACTTAAGGAATACTTATTAGAACAACCATCCGGTTTTAAGTAATCCTTGGTACTTAGAGCCTCTTAAGACCAAAGAAGGTTAAGATATCTCTATCCAGAACCTCAGAAGATCATTTCTAAGATCAAAGCTTTCCTTGTGCAAGTAGCTCAAATCTCAACACCAAAGATTTGCTAGTTGTAAGGACAAATTAGGGAGGGTGATAGCAGTGAGATAGCTCACCATACTTTCGGGATAGTCCAATAGCATAGCCATGCAGTTATACTCCTCCAGTTAGCTACCACCTCTTCTGGTAGCTCCTCTTCTATCGGTAGGAGCATTGTACTTACAGATAAGGGCACTAAATCCCTTCCTCTACTTACTTTACTTGATTTCTATCATGTATCCATCCAAAAAAAATTAATGAGAAAGTTGAATCTACTTATATATTGTCTTGATGCTCTTGATTTTATTCTGTTGAAAGCTCTCAAGTCTAAAAATAAAAATATCTCTAGTAGTTGATCCTTTCCTTTACTTGAGTTGGACTATCCATCTATGAATCAATATTCACCTCTTAAGATTGACTTGGAGTCAACCGACTCTGAGGATCCTATAGGAGAAGTTGAATGTATGCATGATGATAAGGTAGAACTTTCCACTAGCTCATCATTCAAAAGTCAAGTCAACCTACGGTGGCAAGTTCTACCTCTAGGTAGCACCGATAAGGGTATGTCATTGGTTCTAGTGGTAGATAGCCCCCATGGATGCTCCACCCATGGATATGTGGAGGACCAAGCTATAGTTGATTACAATGTCAGCCCACCTTAGAAAGTTTCCAACTAAGTTAAGCATGTATGATATGATCCAAAGATGAGGAATCTCTAATCAAGGCCTTACTTGATCTAGAGATATGCTTAACAAGTGGCACTATTAAAGAGGCACGCCCTGAAGGACATCTTAGGAGTTACATTCAATTATGAAGACTTACATTATAGTGGATGTTGGCAGATACAAGCTATCTAGAGTTCTAGTTGACCAGTGTAAACATTATGAATCTAAGAACCCTTACTTGAGGATCGACTTCCAAACTTCAAAAGAAAGGATGATAGAGTCAATGAATAAAGGAGCGTGGAGTTTTTTTTTAAGATGTAGGGTGGGGCTACTTTTGATGTGATGGGAACAACATTGAGATATGATGTACTATCTTGAAAGATAGAGACATCACCTACAATGGACCTAATCACATAATAAGGGCTCTAGCATGATGGGTCTTTGAATGTACTTGAGATTTTTCCCCTACTTTACATGGATGAATAAAGTAGGGTTTATATTAAACCAAGTTTCTAAGTTCCCTATGGAGGCAAGCCTCCATAATTAATTACATCTTAGGAAATGAAATTTCTTCAGAATATTCTCGATTAAAGTAAACAATTATCTTCTCCAACCAATTCAAGGTTAGACTATCAAAAGGTTGGTTGTATTTGAAAACTCATTTGGGAAAGTTCAAGGAGAAGACTTATTTTGGAATCAAATGAAATAAGTTTAAAATGCTCATGATTCTAAAGCCTAGTGAGCATTTCAAACAATCTATGGTTGGGCTTTATAACTTTGAAGTTGATTTATATGTTTTGAGTTGAAATTTAATTAGATTAATAAAGCATAATTCACCAACATAAGGTTGTGCTCATGCAGAGGTGAGGATTTATGCTATCTGAAATATCTACCTCGGATCCTAAATCTAGGGAGCTTTAGTATGAGCTAAGCAAGACTAAATCTAAATAGTATAAGGTTTACCTCCAAAAGAGAATAAATTATCAAACTTATAACCTCCTAGAGTAGCCTCCAACTAACTCTTGATTTTAAAATCATGTAGTCTTATGGTGTATGATAATTAGTAGTTATTTAATCGGAAAGAGACTAAAGTCCTAAACACACTCCCAGAGACTAGAGCATGTGGTATGGGCATATGACTTAATCTATTGAAGTGAAATCTTTTAAATTTTATTTTAGATAGATCATTTTGATAGAGGCTTTAGGTTTTCTTATGCCTAAATGCATGATGAAATAGTTATGATCAAATAGAATAAGGTGTTCTCCACCATAAGGGATGCCCCTTACAGGTCAAGCATTCCTTTATCATGCAGGATGGAGATCCTTCATGTTCAAGAGAGAAAGAATATGCATGCATGATGTGAAACACACACACAAAAATCATGCCTAAAACCTAAACCTGAATGCATCATGTTCAAGGATGGAGATCCCACATGTTCAAGATAAAGGGGGGTATACACCCCCTCGTTTCCACTCAAACACACATAAAAATCATTCCTTAGAGGCCTAGCTACCCAAGATTAGCTACTAGATCCATTCCCTAAGCCACCAAGCTCGTTCCTTGATCAAAAAATTCCATTCTCGTCTGTCCCAAAATAGGACACTCCCATTTCGATGACCTCCCATTCTCTATCAAACTCAAATTAACTTTTACACCTTCCTTAGGTCTCATTGAGCAAGAATGAATCATCTTGGGTAGCTAGGGCTCTAAGGAATGATTTTTATGTGTGATTGAGTAGACATGAGGGAGTGTATACCCCTTTCATCTTAGTTAGATGGTGGGATCAGTTTGGCTTAGTGGTGATTCGGCATCTCGAGTTGTGGGTGGTAGGTAGGAGGTAAGTTGGCTAAGCTTTGTTGGTTGAAGGTGTGGAGGTGGCAGAGGAATCATGGGTCCTATGGGTTTCAAATGCTCTAATGGGGAGGGTGAGGTGATTTCACCTCCCATGGGTCATGACCCAACCACCTCTTGGGTTGGGTTGGGCGTGTCCTGGCCTAGGTGGACCATTGGGAGATTACCAAGTGACCAAGGAATGGAAATGACCACTTACTTGGGTGATTTATCTCATGTGATGCCCTTAAGCCAAGGGTAGAATGATCATTTAGCATTGGATTTGATTTGGGAGGATTTTAAATGAGCCAAAAGTGGGTTAGCCCAAATTTCAAGTCAATTGGAGTTAATTTTATTGTTTAAATCAATTTGACTCATTTAGGTCAAATTGGGTTAGGTTAGTTGACCAAATTGGTCAAATTACCAAGGTTGGGTCAAGTTCATATGATCATTTGGAATGTTTTGGTTCAATTGGTTTGATTTAGTTTGGCTTATATTTGATTTTGGCTCATTTGAATTCATTTGGGTCAAATGGGTTAAGTTGACCAATTTGACTAAATTGGCCTAACTTGGATTGGGTGTTGGTTTGGGTTTAGTTGACCAATTGAAGATGATTGTAGGCTTTGGTTTCAATTAATTTGGATTTGGTTTTGATTTAGGCCAACTTGAACCTTTAGGTCAATTTGGGCTAAAGTCAATTGGGTTCAATTGGGTCCAATCATGGCTTTGGTCATGTTCAATAATCAATTTAGAATGAACTTGAACCATTGGTTGCAATCAATTTGGTTTACATTTTGATTTGACCAAATTTAGTCTTTTAGGTCAATTTGGGTCAACTTGGGTCAAGAGCCAATTGGGTTTGGTTTGACTCAATTGAAGGTCAAGTCATATTCAAATATTGATTTTGATTTGGTATGAATCATTAGTTTCAAGGATTTCTTAGGTTGCAATTTGGCTAGTTTGGGTTCATATGGGTTAAGGGGTTGACAAATGACCAAGTTGACTTGGTTTGATCAAATTTATGACAATTGATCAACTAGGGTGATCAAAATCATGATGGGAGGTTTTGATGGGCTTGGTTCAATCCAATTTGGGTAGGATTAGAACTTGGCTCAAATAGGTCAAATTGGCCACTTTGGGTCAAGTGGACCAATTGGGTTTAGTTGGCTTGATTTTGGGTTGAGTTTGATTTAGTTGAGTTTATATATGGATTTGGGATTGATATATAAATTTAATTGCAATTATCTTGGGTTCAAATGGGTTTTGGTTCATTTGAACATTTCAAGTCAATAAGGTTAAGTTAGGTTTGACTTGGGTTGATTTTGGTTTGACTTGATGATTGTAGATTTCATTTATATTTGTGAATATGATTGAAGGTATGATTGATTCATAAGAAAATCAATTGAATTTGGGTTTACAAATGAAGGAATTTGTCTAAGTCCATGGAGTTGAGTCATGTGGCTTAGGTTTTATTTTGATTTGGTTTGATTTAGTTTTATAATTTAAATGTATATTTCATTTAAATTTGTGAAGATGATTGAAAATATGATTGATTTGGGAAAAAATCAATTGAGTTTGACTTAATTTGGATTAAGATTTTGCTAAGTCCATGGGATAGGTCATATGGCTTAGGAAAATGATTTTGATTAATTTGATTTAGTTTGATTTAGTTTTGATCATTTGAATGTAGATTTGATTTATATTTAGGAAGATGATTGAAGATATAAATTGATTATGAGAAAATCAATTTATTTTGGATTGATTTGGATTAAGATTTGCTCCATGGGATAGGTATGGCTTAGGAAGGGTTTCAAGTTTGGATTTTATCATGGGGCTTCAATCAATTGGTTTTAGAATTTGGGTTTGGATTTGGATTTGAATTCGATGTTTGAATTGAACTTGAGGTTTGGTTTGAGTTGGTGAATAAGGATTGGATTTGGGTTGTAGGGTAGGTGGATTATCCTAATCCCTAAGGCATAACCTATTTCTATGGTTAACCCTTCCAAGTCTTTAAGCTTAGGTTAAGTGTTCACCTAATTCTTAGAAGTGTCTTATGATTAGGGAAGTCAGAGTGTCTAGAAGACTGCTAAGTCTAAGATGGGAGATTGAATACGCACTCCAAAAGTGAGGTCAACAGGCTTTAGGCTCCATAGTATTGCCCTTGGAGTTAGATGATTGGAAGACCGAAGCCAAGTTTCACATTATAAACTCAGATACATCTTTAAACGCTTTGCTTGAGAGACCATGGATACATGAGAAAAATATATATTCATCCTCTCTACATTAGTGTACGAAGTTTATGAGAGGTGGGATTATCTACTATGTCAAAGGAGATCTCAAGCCATTTACAGTTCATGAGGTATATATGAGGATGTGGCTTACTACCTCCCTCAAAATTAATAAGTCTATTCTCATGAACTTGGCCAAAGTTTAAAAATTAAAGAAAAATAAAAAGAAAAAGAAAGAGAAAAAGAAAAAGAAAAGAAAAGAGAAAATGAAAAGAAAATGAAAGGGAGTAAATAGACTTGGAGGAGGAAGTGGAGCGACATTAGATTCCACCCACGTTTGTTACTCCATTAGAACATATGAGTATGACCTAACCTCCATAGGGCAAAGGAAGCGCCAGTTGTAGTCCTGTGGGTGGAAAACCTCCTTATTGGAATAAGATATGTCCCTACAGTATAACTATCTATATAGACTTAGAATCTAGTTCATAGATGAGTCTTATATGGTTAGCACACCGCTCTTCTCAACAGAGATTCCCTTGGAGGTGACACTGTGATAGCAATGAATACTAGGGTCCAAAGCAAAGCATATGTGTATCCAAGTCTATATGTGAAACAAGGCACCGGGAGGGAACCTTAGCTCTAACCCCACTTTCCTCTCAAAAAATTGAGGGTTTGGTAGTTAAGAATCAAGTCATTCATAGGTGTGAAGACTTAGAGGTTCTTTTTAGGAGCATCATCCTTAAGTCAAGAAGTTAATGTAAAACTTGAGGATGATTCACATAAAGATTTAATAGAATTACCTTTGGATTAGTACTTTTCTTGTGTTCCTAATTTAGCAAAGAAAGGACTAATCCCACATACTTGGTCAGGCTACTTTGAAAGAATATTGAAGAACATATGCAAAGATCTCAATCAAGAATGGGACTAGGATTCAATAGATCTACGATGATTATGATCGCTAGTCATCACCAATCATTTAGAATTTGATAGTTCATTCAAATCATATTAACTCATATGAGGAGTGCTTAGAAACTTTATATGATCTAGATGATTTTAAGTCAAAGATGCACCAGAGTTCAAAGAAGAGATCAAGTCAACCCTCGATGAGCTCAAAGAAATTAACTTAAGAACTAAAGAAGATCTACGCCTGACATACATAAGTTCTTTATCGAATGAAATTAAAAGCAATGACTTAGTTAGGCCATTGATTGAGTTTAAGGACTACTTTTTCATAGAGTTATGAAGAGATGCCTAGATTGGCTCCTAATGCAACGATCCATAAACTAGCAATAGAGCCAACTACTAACCCTATCAAGTAAGCTCTTAGACGCATGATTCATAAAATAACGTGTCAAGAAGAATGATGCTAGATCATCTGGGAAGAAAAATACCCTACCGGTTAGCTAGTGTAATCATAATTAAGAAAATGAATGGCTAAATTCATATGCATTGATTTTAGGGATATAAATAAGGCATGTCCAAAAGATGAATTTTCACTATCAATCCGAGTCGATGGTGGACATTGCCTCATCTCATGTAGTATTCTTTCATGGATGGCTCATTTGGATATAACCAAATAAAGATGGCCCCTAAAGATGAAAGAAATATTGCTTTTAGAAGTCCTATCAAAATTTATTGCTACAAGGTCATGCCTTTCACCTTAAAATGCCAATGCTACATTCCAAATGAGCTATGACTCAAATCTTGTGAACTCATTCATCATCAAGTTAAGTGCTATGTCGATGATCTCATGGTCAAAAGTAGAGTAAAGGATGACAATCTCTTTGACTTGAGAGTAGTTTTCAAACAGTTAAGATACTTTAATGTCAAAATGAACCCCCTGAAGTTTGCATTTATAGTAGTTTCAAGGAAATTCCTTGGGTTTGTTATTCGACACCAGAGAATCAAAACAAATCCAAAGAAGATCAAGGCGATATTAGAAATGCCACCCCCTAAAACTTTAACTCAACTCAGATCATTCCAAGGGTGGTTGGCATCTTTAAGATGCTTTATATCCAACTTATCGGGAAGATGTCAGCAATTCTCAGCCTTTGTCAAAAAGGATGCCATGTTCAAGTGGGATGAGAAGTGTGAGCATGCCTTCGAAGACATCAAGAATTACTTGATGATGTCATCTAGCACTATCCCAGAAAGCCGCTCATGTTTTACACTACTATTTTAGATGACTCCCTTGGTGCTTTGTTTGCCCAAGTCAATGATGAAGGGAATAAAAATGCACTCTACTATCTAAGTCATCACCTAATCCCTACTAAGGATAATTATCCACCCATTGAGAAGCATTTCCTAGCTTTAATCTTTGCATCCCAAAAGCTAAAACACTACATGCTTCTTTATAAGGTAAACTTAATCCCTAGGAACAATCCACTACAGTATCTCATGACATGATTGCACTATCCAGATGGTTGGCATGACATTTCATGATCCTCTCATAGTTTGACATTACCTTCATACCACTCTGTGTAGTGAAAGGACAAGTGTTAGTGAATTTCTTAGCATCACACCCACTTCCTGCTGACTCTCCGCTTAGCGATGATCTCTCCGATGAACAAATTATGAACTTAGGGGATACTACCATTCACCACTGAGAGATGTACTTTGATGGTGCATCTTTGTGGTGTTTTATTTTGGATGTTTGGTGGGGTTGGGACACCACATAGATTTGCATATGTACTTATTTGGGTGATCAGGTATGACATTGAGGAATGATGTACTATCTCGAGAGACAGAAGTCACCATCCTACAATGGACCAAAACACCTAATTGGGACTCTTAAGGATAATGGGTCTTCAAATGTACGAGAGATATTTCCTACTTTACATGGAAAAGTAAAGTAGGGTCTATTTTAGACGGGGTTCATTAAGTTCCCTATGGAGGTAAGCCCCCATAGTTAATTACATCCTAAGGAATGAAATTCATTGGGAATACTCTCAATTAATGTAAATGATCATTGTCTCTAAATATTTCAAAGATAGGTCTATCAATTAATTAGTTATTTCTAGAAAATCAAGTGGCATTGAGCAAGAGGAGGGATTTATTATTGGAACCAAAGGTAGATGAGTAGGGGATACTCATGATATTATTAAACCTAGTGAGCATCCCAAACTATTCTATGGTTGGTCTTTATATTTTTGAAATTGAGGAGAATTTTTTTTTGTGTTGAATTTTTATTAGAAATTTAGGGCTTACACTTCTACAATATAAGATTGTAAAAATGCTTAAGAGGTGAGGATTTATGCTTATAGCCTGAAAAAAGAGAAATAATCTTAGATCCTAAATCTAGGGAGCTTTGGTGAGGGCTAGAGCATGACTTAAATCTAAGGCAAAAATGGGTATATGGTTTACCTCCATAAGAGAGAGTAAACCACCAGACGCTTACAATCGCTTGGGGTGGCCAACTAACTCCTACAATTTTGAATACATGTAAGCAAGTCTTATGCTTTGTAAGATAGCTAGTTTATTGTTCATTTAGAAAGGAGACTAAGTCATTAAACTCACTCCCTGAGAGACTAGATCATGACGGGCATAAATTCATGACTTAATCTAATGCAAATTTTATTACGTTTTATTTTCAGTTTTTGGACATTTTTATTTGACACAGGTTATGGGATTTCATATGCCTAATGCATGAGAAGATTGGTTATGGGCCAAAATCATAAAGAAGGAGGTGCATTTCCACCATGGCTCTCAAAGGTTAAACCATTTTCTCTGGAAAAGGTGGAAGCCCTCCATTAGTTAGAGTGAAGCAATATGATTTATGCATGATATGAGACATACAACATCCAGCTAAGGGGTTGCTAAATCTTTTATTATCTTGATTTATGTCCTAGGATTTAAGTGAGGTTATGAATTATTAAGTTTAATTTAGAGTTGATTAATTGGATAGAAAATTTATTTTTCCCTAAGTGCCTAATCGCATCTAGGTCATTCAACAACCATCAAATAATTAAGAAACTAGGAAAATCATGTCATCCTAATTGCACAATCATAAACATAACATCAATGAATTTATAAGATTAGTATAAAAGAATAAGAAGTTGATATGGTTGAGTCCCATAAAGACAACCCTAGAGAAAAATGTGTAGTAGCTCTACCCTTATATACACGGATTACAAATAAATAATTACAATTATGAAATGACAAGTGTTATGGGGGTCTTCATTCTTCATCCTCCATTCTTCACTCCTTGTCCTTCATTCCTTCACCTTGATTTGCTCCATTTCTTTCTTTTGGGTTATCTTGGGATGTAGCTTGCTCCAAGGCCTCACATGGTACATAAGACATAGTCTTATGACCAATGTTCATCCTAATCCCCATAAAACTTGTTCCAAATCTTAATTGAAAAATTTACATCAAAATGGGAAAAGCAAATCTAACAAAACCTACAAAATAAAGGTTAACTAAACATACCACACAACCCAAGTAGTTATGAGAATAATTTGGACTTAGCACCCACATGGGTAACCAAGCCCAATCCTAGTTTGGAATTATAGGGTATAAGCAACTGCATAGCATTTATATTTTATTACAGTGCCTTAAGCACAATCCCCTGAAGACATGATTAAGATCTTACCATCAAGTCTATACACACACCCTAACATCCGTCTAACATTATATCACAAAACAAAATCAAACCATGCACCATAACATAGAGCTAGAAATGGTGACTTTGCCTAATGTGTGTGTGCCATTTAAAGCTTGTGAGGCATGTCCTAGCTAGGCTTTAGGGTTGAAATTTTTTTAAGTGTGAGAGATTCAACTTAGATGGTGGTTTTAGTTTAAGTGATTTAGTTAACTTATCAATTTTAATTTGTGATTTGATTTGGTTTGAATGAATCTACACTTAATGACTAAATGTTGTGAAGAGAAGAAAAGAGAGAACACTTTTCATCCTACCTTAAAGCATTTGTAAGGTAGATTCATTAATGAATTTCTTTGGTGAATGATTTATTACATATTTTTTAATTAATCCTAAGTTTAGATTTATTCTAAATAATCCTATTCAATAAGAAAGGCATCTTAAGATTAGTTAGTGTGGATTACTATCACATAACACACACCCATTCATTTCTTTCATGCATATGAATAATCCTATGCATACATGTACATGCAATGCAAATCTTAGCACACTTTGATGATGAATGCAAAGAGATGTGGTTTGAAAATTTGGATGTTCCATGAATGCATATCTTTGTTATGTAGAAAAGAGGGACTCTTTTATCCATTATCTAAATGCACATCCACATGTATAAAAGTTATAAGTGAGTACGATGCCATTATTTTCTACACCAAGGGACTAAGGTACAAGACCTACTTGGGGCTACTTAAAGACTCGCAGCCTCGGGATGTCCAGACTGATATACCACTTTTCTTAGATACATGTAAATGTATAAAAAGAACTAATTGGATGAAGAATCATGCAAGAGATTTATGTTTGATTTGATTATAATATTTGCATGTGTAGTATGAAGGTGCTTCCTAAGTTTTAACATAGAGATGCATAGGAATAGATTTAGGTAAGTGTTATGTTCCTTTTCAAATGAACTATACACTTACAAATCCTATGTGAATCCATATTAAGAGAAGAGAAAAGAACTTCATAATACACATCTTATGCTATCATCACATGCAAGCTTATAAATATTTATAACTAGCATCACTTTATTTATAATCTTTGATTTATAAGTTTTGAAAAGATAATTTTGGTTTTAATAATAGCCACTCATATCCTTAATTTTAACCAACACATGCAATTTGACATAAAAGAAAACATTTTATTTAATTAATTTTTAAAAGAAATGAATGCATGATTTCATGTGGCAAGAAATATTTAGCATGATTGAAAAGAAATGAAGGGATGTAAGTACATAACTTCATTCACCCTAATTAACCCCTAAAGACAATCATATAGAATAAGATCATTTAAAATGAATCAAAAATTCTTTAAAGAGATTTTTATCTCTGAATTTGATTTGATTTAGGAGATATGAAAAAGGTTTGCTAATCCTAACCCATTCCCCCATGAGTGAATTGGTTTGCTTTAATTTAGAACAATTAGGTTGATTTTATATTCTAATTAAAGGTATGAATTAAATCCATTAATTACCTCTTACATACCACTTTAACATAATTAACCAAGTATATACATATGATATGCAACCACATGTAAAAATTAAATCAATAATGCACCTAAAAATAAAGGGGCCTAATGCAATTAGCTCACAATTATTGGTTAATTAAGTTAAAGGGTTTAATTAAATACTTTATAACCCTCCTACACATGTAGTTTGATTATAATTTTCTTTGGAATCATCTTAGGCTATTGAACACCTAAGAATCTATTCAATAATTGAATGATTAAATTCTAGAATGATTTCATTTTGAGTTTGATTAATTAAACTAATTAATGATGTGATTAAGCCATTAATTAATTACAAATTGATTAAGTGATTTCCAAGTGAAATGAACTTAGGGAAAAAGATTAGAAAAGTTCTCTCATTTCCCCGTCCATTCACTATTCATGATGATTTAACAAGATTAATTATGAATTTATCAATGTTTAACATGTTAAATTAAGAGTGTGATTAGGGATGAAATAAGAAATTCTAATTAATCAAGTAATAAATTCCAAGAAAATCATTGGAGGTAGAGGTCATAGATTAACCTCAAAGTTTTAATATAATTAATTAGAGTGTCATTAGCTTAATAACAATTCCAATAAAACATAAATTGAGTTAAAATCACTATTCAAAAATTATTTTAATTTTTTTATTCTTCTCTAAATTATCTTTAAAATGAGTAATTATTTGTATTTTTTTGATTTTTCTATATTAGTTAATTTTGGAAGTTTCATCATTAAAATCAAATTAATTAAGCCTTTATAACCCTAATCATTAGCCATGTGGTGGTATGCTGATCGTGCCCTTTCATATATGGGATATTATTAAGTTGTCACATCCATAGTCTAGATGGTATGCTTTTAATATGTTATCTTAATATCGAATGGGCAGATTAATCCATTAGTTTAGGCTTATATCGAAGGATCTACGTGATCTAATCACAACCATCCATTCAATCATGCAACATATGGAATGTGATCCTTCTCCTTCAGTGATGAGAGATGAACATCGTTTGTCTCTTCATTCAATTTGAGCTAACCGAGCTCATTGAGATAAAAATGATCCCACACCGAAGGAGGGGATGCACATCCAATGATCAAGATTTGATGGGATGATAATTTCCTTCAAAAGGACCAACCAAATTTTCCAATGGATACAATTTTGAGCAATTACCTCATTAGGCTATCATATGCCATGGAAGTGGTAGCTTCATCTAGTAGACAAAGCTCATTGAAGGTGGATCTTGGTTTTAGATTGCTTTAGTTGACCAAGCTCCCCTTCAATGGAGATCATCATTGAAGTGATGCTTCTTGTGGCTTGGGGACTTGGGAAATTACTTGATTGAGCTCGATGAAGTCCACTAATGGTGTGTCCAAGGTTAGTTTAATTTTGATGGAGATGAGTTGGATTTTCAATTCACCTCCCCATTTTGACTTTGAGCAAATAGTAGAAATGGGGAGCTAATGGCTTGCAAAGATTTAGAGAAGCTTCAACTCAACCTCCTTAGCTCTGTGGAAATGAATCCTTATGGTTTGAGTGGGAATGAGAGGTGGTATATCTTCCTTGGATATGGTGATGGGCTATTTTGCAATTTTGATTAATGGCAGGATTGGAAGCATAGTTTGAGTTGCAAAACACCCCCATGGGTCACTTTGGGTAGTGGAGGGAAGGAGAGTGGATGCCCATGTGCTAGGTGAGTGCATTTGGAGTTCCAAATGTTCAATTACATTGGGGAGGTTTTTGCCTTGCCTTGGGTCATGGCCAAAGCTCATTGGGTCATTTTTACCACCTCCCTTGGTGCCCATGTGGACCAATGGAAGGATGCCAATTGGCCTTGAGAGAGACATGACCAAATTCTAAGTGAATTTGGTCATAGGAAAGCCTTTGACCTAAGGGCAAAGTGGTCATTTGGCCACGATTTTGATTTTAGCAGTAGTTTAGAAATTAGGATTTAGGGTTTGGGGTTTACAGTTTAGGGTTTAGGGTTGTAGGTTTTAGGGTTTAGGGTTTAGGATTTAGGTTTTAGGGTTTTATGGTTTAGGGTTTAGGGTTTAGGTTTAGGGTTTATGATTTAGGATTTAGGTTGTAGTTTTAGGGTTTAGTGGTAGGGTTTTTCTATTTTTTTATTTTTTTTATTTTTAGGGTTTAGGGTTTAGTGTTTAGGGCTTAATTTTTTATGTTTAAGGTTCAAGTTTTAATTTAGGGTTTAGGTTTTAGATTTGGGGTTGGGGTTTTAGTTTAGGGTTTAAGGTTTTGATTTTTTTTGTTCAATAGAACAAATTGATTAAACATTTTTTTTTTTCATCAAACAAGAAACACTCCAAGCTTTCTAAGACACAAGCAATGACATAGATAAAAATGTGGCATAAAACAAATCAAAATCTTAGATAACTAGAATCATATCTACTATAAAGACAATTCCAAAGAAACATGGTCGGTCGTTCTTTAGTTTCTTTAGTTCTCATCAAAACCACCCTGGCCTCTCAAGTAGTGGGATCCACCATCATATCCTTGACCTCTCCCTCCATCACCACCACAATTAACCTCAATCTCTCCTCTCCATAACCACCACTTCTCAAACACCTCGATATCCACCACCTCTAAATCCCCACCACCACTATGATAGCGCCACCTCAGCCTTTTCCTCCACCTTGAGATTTGCTTTGAGCATGGTTGATGGTGTTGTTCCTGCTGTCAAGGTTCTCCCCATTCTTAGGGTTTAGGTTTACTAGGTTTTAGGGTTTAGGTATATTTTTTAATTATTTAGTTACTTTAAGTTTAGGTTTAGGGTTTGGGTTTTAGGGTTTAGGGTTTAGGGTTTAGGGTTAGGGTTTAGGGTTTTGGGTTTTGGGTTTTGGGTTTAGGGTTTAGGGTTTAATGTTTAGGATTTAGGGTTAAGGGTTTTAGGGTTTATGCTTTTAGTGTTTAGGGTTTAGGGTTAGGGTTTATGGTTTATGATTTAGGGTTTAGGGTTTTAGGGTTGAGTTTAAGGTTGTAGGTTTGGGTTTTAGGGTTTAGGTTGTAGGTTTAGTGTTGTAGGTTTAAGGTTTAGGGTTTAGGGTTTTAAATTAACTAATAGATTTAAGTTTATTTTATTTTTATTTATTTTAGTTTATTTATTTTAGGATTATTTATTTTACAGGTTTTTTATTTAGTTTATTTTATGTTTATGTTTAGGTTTAAGTTTATTTTCAAGTTGAGTTTTATTTTATTTTATATTTTAGATTTAGGTTTTAGATTTTTAGGTTTAGGTTTATTTAGTTATGGTTTAAGGTTTAGGGTTTTAGGTTTAGGTTTAGGGTTTAGTGTTTAGTGTTTAGGCTTTAGGGTTTATGATTTTTAGGGTTTAGGGTTTAGGGTTTAGGGTTTTGGGTTTGGGGTTTTGGGTTTTAAGGAGGTTTAAGGTTGTAACTTAGAGTTTAGGTTAGTTTTAGGTTTAGGGTTAGGGTTTTATTATTTATTATTTATTATTTATTATTTTATTTTATTTATATTTAGGGTTTAGGGTTTAGGTTTTAAGTTTAGGGTTAGTTTTAGTTTAGGTTTATTTTAAAATTAAGTAAACCAATAGGTTTATGTGTTGTTTTAAATTTTTAAGTTTATTTATTGTTATTTTAGTTTATTTTATTTTATTTTTATTTAGGTTTATTTTTTATTTTAGGTTTATTTATTTTAGTTTAGGTTTTTTATTTTAGTTTATTTCTTAGGTTTAAGTTTAGGTTTATGTTTATTTTTTTTAGTTTAGTTTCATTTTTATTTTATTTTTTAGGTTTAGGTTTTATCTTTTATTTTTAGATTTAGGTTTGGGTTTTTATTTTATTTTTTTAGGTTTTGGTTTTAGGTTTTTAATTGAAGTTTATTTTTAGATTTTATTTTTTAGTTTAGGTTTAGGTTTATTTTTAGTTTATTTATTTTATTGAGTTTAGGGTTTAGGTTTAGGTATTATTTATTTTAGTTTAGTTTATTTGATAATGTTTAGTTTTATTTTAGGTTAAGGTTTTTTTATAGTGTTAGGGTTAAGTTTTATTTTTTATTTATTTTGAGGTTTATTTTTTTAGGTTTAGGTTTTTATTTAGTTTTTCTTTTATTATATTTTAGGTTTATTTTATTTTTTTTATTTTTTTGTTTTTATTTTACTTAGGTTTTTTTAGCTCTATTTTATTTTTTTAGTCTATTTTGGGTTTTTATTTACTTTATTTTAGTTTAGTTTGAATTTTTGGGTTTAGGTTTAGGTTTTGGATTTAGTTTAGGTTTTTATTTTAATTTATTTTTTATTCTATTTATGTCTAGGTTTTTTAATTTATTTTATTTTTAGGTTTTATCTAGTTTAGGTTTAGATTTTTTGGTTTTAGGGTTCATGGATTAGGGTTAAGGTTAGGGTTTTAGAGTTTGGGGTTTAGGGTCAGTAAGTTGGTTCAGGGTTTTGGTTTTTTTTTAGGGTTTAGAGTTTAGGGTTTATAATTTGGGGTTTAGGGTTTAGGGTTTTGGGTTGGAGGTTTAGGTTAGGGTTTAGGGATTTTATGGTTAGTTTTAAGTTTAGGGTTTGTGGGTTGGTTTTATTTTTATTTATTTTAGTGTTTAGGGTTTACAATTTAGGTTTTGGTTTGTGGTGCAAGTTTTAGTTTAGGGTTTAGAGTTTTTTTTTTCTTAATAGATAACAAATTTAGATTCAAGATTCTTCTTTTGATTTCATCAACTGTAACACGCCAAGTTTTCTAAGATAGAAGCAATGACATAGATCCAAAATGAGCATGCATAAAGCTAATCAGGACCCTAGATAATCAATCATCTCTCACCCATAAGTAGATAGGTCTCCTCGCTTTCTCACATCAGAACCACCCCGGCTTCTCGAATAGCGGGATCCACCATCATATCCTCAATCTCTCCTTCCGCCACCATAACAGCTATAACCTCCATCACTCCTCCCGCCTCCAAAACTACCACTGCTCCGACCACCACCTCCATATCCACCGACCTCCATCATCACCGCCACCACTATGATAACCGCCTCCACCTTCGCTTCCTTCCATTGTCGATCTAGATGAGCTTGGTTGATGGTGATGTTCCCTCCATCAAGGTTCTACCTATTCTTAGTTTAGGTTTAGTTTATTAGGTTTTATAGTTTAGGTTTATTTTTTTAATTCATTTAGTTACTTTAGGTTTAAGTTTGGGTTTGGTGTTTAGGGTTTACGGTTTAGGGTTGGGGTTTAAGGATTGAGGGAGGTGTTTAGGATTTTTTTAGGGTTTAGGGGTTTTTTTAAGGTTTAGTGGTTTGGGTTTAGAAGTTTAGGGTTTTAGGTTTAGGTTTAGTAGGTTTAGGGTAGGTTTAATGTTGTAGGTTTAGGGTTATTTTTATTTATTTTAGTTTATTTTATTTTATTTATTTTTATTTAGGTTTATTTTTTATTTTTATTTAGTTTAGTTTATTTATTTTAGGTTTATTTATTTTAGTTTATGGTTAGGTTAAGTTTAGGTTTATTTTTATGAGTTTTATTTTATTTTATTTTAGGTTTAGGTTTAGGTTTAGGGTTGGGAGTTTAGTGTTTAGGGTTTAAAGTTTTGCATTTAGGTTTAGTGTGGCTTTAGTTTAGTGTTTAGGGTGGCTAGAGTAGGTGTTAATTTTGAATTTGAGTTTAAGTTTAGGTTTTAGTGTGGGGTGGTTGTTTAGGTTTAGGGTTTAGGTTTAGGTAAGTTTAGGGTTAGGGTTTTTTTTAATTTGTTTTAAAATGTTTTTTAATTTTTAATTTTATTTTTAGGTTTAAAGGTTAGGGTTTAGGTTTTAGGTTTAGGGTTCGGTTTTTAGAGTTTAGGGTTTTTTTGATTTGTTTTGTTTAAAGGAGAACAAATTTGGATACAACATTTCTTCTTTTCGATTTCATCAACCAAGTAACATGCCAAGTTTTCTAAGACACAAGAGATGACATAGATAAAAAATTGAGAAAACATAGAGCAAATAAAAATCCTAGATAACTAGAACCATAAGTTGAAGATCGGATCGGCCATTCTTCAGTTTCTTTAGTTTTTATTAGAACCACGCCCACCTATTGAGTAGCGAGATCCACCATCATAACTCTGATCTTTCCCTCTGCCACTCATGTAAACCTCCATCACTCCTCCCGCTTCTTCATAACCACACGCATTACCTCCATATCCACCAAAGACCTCTCCGAGGCCCCACCACCACTACTTATACCTCTTCATGCACCTTCCACACTCTGGGATCGAGGCCCGGTTGCAAGGTGATGTTCCCACACCAAGGCTGCCCATTCTAGGGTTTTAGGTTTTAGCTTAGTTTATTTAGCTTTTAGTGTTTAGGTTTATTTTTTAATTTATTTATTAATGTTTAGGTTAAGGGTTTGGGGTTTGTGGGTTTGGGTTTAGGGTTTCTGGGTTTAGCATTTTTAGGGTTTAGGGTTTGTAGGGTTTAAAGTTTAGGGTTTTAGGGTTTATGTTTTTGGGTTTGATGCTTTTTTAGGTTTTAGCATTTTAAGGTTTACTAGTATTGTAGGTTTAGTTTTGTTTTTTTTCTTTTTAAATTAAGTAAACCAGTGAGTTTAAGTTTATTTAAGATATCTTAGTTTACTTTTTATATATTTCAATTTATTTATTTTTATTTTTATTTAGGTTTATTTTTTATTTTTATTTAGTTTAGTTTATTTATTTTAGGTTAATTTATTCAGTATAAGTATTTTATATTTTAGTTTATTTTTTAAGTTATTTTAAGTTTAGTTTTACTTTTTAGTTGAGTTTTATTTTAGTTTTAATGGTTTATTTTAGGTTTTATTTTTATTTTAGGTTTAAGTTTAAGTAATTTTTAAGTTAATGTTTTAGTGATTTTATTTTAGGTTTATTTTAAGGTTTTAGTTTTTATTTTAGTTTATTTTAGTGTAGGTTTATTTTATTTTGTTTATTTTATTCTTTGTTTTAGGTTTAAGATTTTTTTTTAAGTTTAGGGATTGGCTTTTATTTATTTATTTTTAGGTTCTTGGTTTTGGTTTATTTTTTAAAATTTAGCTTTTAAAAGTTTTATTTTATTTTATTTTAAGTTTACTTTATTTTTATTACATTTAGTTTTTATTTTAAAGTTTTTTTTGTTCTTATGTTTATTTTATTTTAGTTTATTTACAATTTTATTTATTTATTTGAATTTATTTTATGAGTTTATTTTATTTTAATTTTAAGTTTAGGGCTTTGTGTTTTTACTTTTGGCCTAGAGAGATTGGGTTTGGTCTTGGGTGGGTTTGGGTCAGAGTTAAAGTTTCATTTTATTTTTTAGTTTCAGTGGGTCAGTTTTCCTAGCTCAGTGGTCATTATTATGGTTATTTTTATCAGGGATCTAGGGTTTTTTATTTTAGTTTATAACGAGATTTTAAATTTTAGTCATTTATTTATATCATTTTATTTTATTTTATTTTACTGGTTCTTTCTTTATTTTATTATTTATTTTTTAGATCATTTTAGGCTTTTTGGTTTAGTTCATTTGTGGTTTTTAGATTTAGATTATCTCAGGTTGTGGTGGTAATGTATTTTTAAGTTTTCAGTTATTCTTTATGGTTTTTTAACCATACAGAGTTTAATTCAGAGTTTAATGATTTATTATCAAGATATTTTAGACTAGATTTGGAGGTGAGTCTTATTTTAAATTTTAGGTTTGGGTTTTGGTTTCATTTATAAGTTTTAGTTATTTAATTTTTTAGTACCAATTTTAAAGAGTATTCTCATTTATAGTTGTTTGGTTGTGATATTAGTTAATTTATTTTTCTTAGTTTTATTTAGGATTCTAGCTTTGGATTATACAAAATAGTTTTAGTGTTGATAAGTCATTTTTTCATTCATGGTTTAGTATTTAGATTTTATGGCTAGTTATTTATTTTTAAAAATTGGCATAGGTTTAGTTTATTTACTTTATTTTATATTTTAATTCATTTTAATTTTTTTATTTTATTTACAATTTTTTTATTTTTATTTTATTAGTTTATTTATTTTGTGTTTATTTATTTTAGTTTAGGTTTTTTATTATATTTCTTTTTTAGATTTTCATTTAGTTTATGTTATTTTACTCTTGTTTATTTTAATTTTATTTTTAGGTTTGGTTTTATTTTTTTAATTTTAGGTTTAAAATTTTATTTAGGTTTTAAGTTTTATTTTGTGGTTATTTTTAGATTTTATTTTTTTAGTTTAGTTTAGGTTTATTTTTTACTTTATTTTGTTTTATTTTAGTTTATTAAAGTTTATATTTTAGGTTTGGTTAAGTTTTATTTATTTTAATTTTAGTTTATTTTGTTTAAGTAGTTTATTTAATTATTTTATTTATTTTATTTTTTTTTATTTTTATTTTATTTTATTTAATTTTAGGTTTATTTTTTTGGTTTTTTATTTTATTTTTATTTTTCATTTAAATTTATTTTGTTTAGTTTTTTTATTTTTTCATTTATTTATTTTTTTTACTTTAGTTTAGATTTTATTAATTTTATTTTAGTTTATTTTTTTTTATTTTATTTTATTTTATTATTTTTTATTTTTTATTTTCATTTTATTTTATTTAATCATTTGATTTAGTTTCATTATTTTATTTTATTTTGTGGTTTATTTTGTTTAATTTTAGGTTTTTTTCATTTTGGTATTCTATTTAGTTCCAGGATTTTTATTTTTTGTTTAAATATGGTTTTAGGTATTTTTATTTATTTAGGTTTTATTTTGGGTTTATTTAGTTTTTATTTTGGTTTATTAGGATTTATTTTTTTATTTTTATTTATAGTTTTAAGTTTGAATAGGGTACATTTTAAGTTTAGTGTTTTATTTAGGTTTTAGTATTTACCTAGGTTTTTATTAAATCATTTTTGTTTATTTTTTATTTATTTTATTTATTTTTATGTTTTGGCTTTAATTAGGTTTTATTTTTTATTTTAATCTTTTATTTTGGTTTTCCTTTTGGCTCTTTCTTTTATTTTATTGTCTTATTTTAGCTCTTTTGGTATTAGGCTTTTTAAAAAATGCGGGAATAAGAGTGTCCCAACCTAATCCATAAGCCACCCACACCAAGCATGACTTAATGTGATTTGGATTTAACTTAGCTAATTAAGTCATTAATTAATTAATTATTAATTAGCACTTTGGTTGAAAAGAAAGAGAAAGTTAGGAAAAGGATTAGAGGAGGCTCCAATCCACTTCCCTAAGTTTCTTTACTATTCAACAGTGATTAGAGAGTTCAAATAAATAATTAATTAATATTCATATGCTTAATTATTTCTTAATTAAGTTAAAAAGATAATTAGGACTTAATCAATCAATTTTTATAATAAAGCAAGCAATAAATTTCAAGAAAAATAGAGTAGATTATCCCAAAACATCCTAGAAAATTTGGAATTGATTGAGTGCTTAATTAGAGAGTAATTAAGTTAATTAAACTTTAATTAAGCTAAAATTACTATTTCAAATTAATTAAGAATAATTTTAATGGATTCCTCTCTAAAATACCTTTAAAATGAGCCATTATTTTTATTATTTGGATTTTTCTATAATTAGTTATGAATTATGAAAGTTTCAGCCTTAAAATCTAATTAATAATCCTTAATTAAACCTAAGCCCGCCGGTGCCATTTGGAGCGCTGATGCGACACACTTTCCACATGACACCGCAGGATTGGTTATTTAAGTTATCACGTTTGCGCGTCGAGTCAGCTGGAGGCGGACGCGACATTGATCATCGCCGTTCGACACGGATCAAACCCGAGGCGTAAGGGAATAATCTCATTTAATCTAGCATGATTTAATCGAGCCCATTCTAATCACGCAAAAAATGGATGACCCATGATCTTTCTTCCGTGACGAATGTAACATTTGTCCGCCATGGATCGATCCAAGCTCACCCGAAGCTCGGATGAACTTCAAAATCAACCCACACCATCAAGAGAAGGAGATGAGCACATCTAATAATGAAGATTGCATGCAATGAAAATTCTTTTGAAAAGGACCAACCACACTTAAGCTAAAGATCAATTTTCATGAAAATACCTCACATGACTGGCGGTTCACATGCTTGAAGAAGCATCGTTTAGTTGAGAAGCCTGATCAAGACGCTTGATTTGGTGAGAATTTCCTTGAGACCAAGATCCTCCTTCTTGGCATTCATTGATTAAACTTGAGCTTGGAGTTGATTTGGGTGGCCTCGGAGGTGTGTAGAGATGGTGTAAGAACGAGGAATTTGATTGAGGTGGGCTATTGGCAAAGTTAGGATCGAAGCTAGCCTCCCATGTTTCGATTTCACATGAGAAGAGAGAATGCCGAATGTGGGAAACTTGGAATCGCTCTAGAACTCATAAGGAAGTTCGACTCGATGATAGTAAGCTTGCACGAAGTGAATTGATGTGTTTCCCATTCGAATTTGGGGAGTATATCCCCTTGATTTGCTGAGTTGGACGGACGGGATGACCTCCCATTTTTTGGCTGGTCAACCGCCATCAGAGCATCATAGGTGTCTCAATCAGTCACGTGGCTTTGGGTTGGAGGAAGTCATGGGAGGTGGCTCAAGGCTTGACCTTGGCGATTTTGTTTCATTGATCCCTTGGGTGCTCGATTTGCAAAGAGGTGAGTTGGCTCACCTCTTTTTGGTCCATGACAAGTCCTATTCCCTCTACGGTGGGCTAGGAGACTTAGGAATTCCTCATTTGGAAGTTAGATGACTGCCAAAGTGTTAAAGAGTGGACTTTGCCATTTATGGGTGGAATCCTATGTGAAGAGAGCTTAATCAATGGATTATGGCTTGGTTGGATTCACTTTGCTTTTGGGATAACTTTGGGCTGACTTAAGATCAATTTGGGTTAGGTTTGGTCAGCCACCAAAGTCCCATGGGTTGGTTTTATTAGTTTTGGCTTCATTTGATCAAATAGGTTCATGTTAGGTTAGGTTACCCAATTGGTCAAATTGGGTCAAACCAAGGTGTTAGATTCAAATGATGATTTGAAGAGTTTTAGTTCAAGTGGTTTCAATCAATTTGGCCTAGGTTTGATTTTGGCTCACTTGGATTCTTATAGGTCAAATGATCTAAGTTGACCAATTTGATCAATTGAACCAAATTAAGTTGGGCTAGGTGTTGATTCATGTTCAATTGATCAATTAAAATGATTGTAAGTTTGGTTTGAATCAATTGATTTGCCAATTTAACCCTTTAGGTCTTTGGGCTAGATCAAGTTAAGACCGGTCAAATTAGGCTCAATTGTGACTTTGTTCAAGTTCAATAATCAATTTGGAATGAACTTGAGAATCAATTTGAGTTAAATCATGATTTGACCTATTTTGAAATTTTAGGCCAATTTGGGTCAACTTAGGTCAAATGGCCAATTGGACTTGATTTGGCTCAATTGGGGGTCAAGTCATGTTCAACCATTGATCATGAGTTAGTTTGAATTAATGGTTTCAATCAATTTGGTGTATGGTGAAATTTGGCTAGTTTATGTTTTATTTGGGCTAAAGGTTGACTTGGTTTGACCCAATTCAAGGTGGTTGATTACCCTAGGGTGATTGTTGATCATGATATGAGGCTTGGTTCAATCCAATTTGAGTTAGATTAAGACTTGGCTCAAAAAGATCCTTTAGGCCACTTTGGGTTAAGTGGACCTAAATAGGTCAATTGGTTTAGTTTTGGCTTGATTCAAGTTTAGTTGAACCTATACATGAGCCTAGGATTGAATAATAAATTCAATTGTAATCAATTTGGAGTCCAATGGGTTTTGACTCAATTAATGTTTTCAAGCTAAAAGAGGTAACTTGGGCTTGACTTGGGTTGACTTTAGTTTGATTTGATAATTATAGGTTTTATTTATATTTGGATAAATAATCAAAGGAATGATTGATTCAAGAAAAATCCATTATTGGCTTGATTTGGATAGAATTTAGCCAAGTCAAGGAAATGGATAAAAGGCTTGAATTGGGCTTTGGTTTGATTTTGGACTCTATTTTGCCATGTGAATTTATATTTCATTTATATTTGGGAGAAATGAAGATATAAAGACTCAGAAAATCACTTGAGTTTGGAGTAATTTTAAAGTAAAGGATGTAAGTCAAAAGGGCTTAAGTAGGGAATTGATTTAGCTTGATTTATTTTTTGTCATTAGAGGGTGGATTTCATTCATATTTATGAATATAAGTGAAGGAGTAATTAGTTTATAAAGAAACTAATTGATTTTAGGTTAATTTGTATGAGATTTGGCTAAGCTTATGGAGGTGGGTCGTATGACTTAGGAAAGAATTTTGATTGGATTTGGATTTAGTTTTGGCTATTTAAGTTTATATCTCATTTATATTTGTGAATATGAATAAAGATATAAATGATTCATGAAGAGATCAATCATGTTTGGGTTGAATTGGGTGGAGATTTGGCTTAATTTATGAGAATGGGTCATATGGCTTAAGAAGGAATTTTGATTTTGGATTTGATTATGGGTTTGAATTATTTGGTTTAGAATTTGGATTTGGATTTGGCAAATGATTGAGAAATTGAATTGATCTTTGAGAAAATCAGATGAATTGAGATTGATTTGAATTTTGTTGAGGCTAAGTCCATAAGATGAAATCAAAGGGCTTAGAAAGAATGTTGATCTTGAATTTGATTACGAGTTTCAATAATTTGGTTTGGATTTGGACTTATATTTTGTATTTGAGTTGAATTTGAGGTTGGGTTCAGGATATAGGGTAGGCAAGTTTCCCTAAATTCCTAAGGCATAACCTATTCAGCTAACCCTTCTAAGTCTCTAGCTGTTTGTTCACCTAATCACTTTTCTTGAGACTAAGGAGCTCTTGTCTATGAGTCCTAGATCTATGATGACGAAATTGAGAACTCACTAAAAATGAGGTCAACAATGCATATCAAGTTAAATTCATTTGAATATTTATATGTTTTAAAAAATATCAAGTTGAATTTAATAAATTTCTTAAAGCATGTGAGATTTATTTAGAATTGAAATTAATGCCTTCTGCTTGCTTCTAATTTTGTGTTATAGATTCGGTGGCATAAAAGTTTTGAAATTAATGTATTACTTTTAACTCGATTCCATTTTAGATTCTTAGCGAGATGCTCTTTCAAAAATTTTAGCTTTATTTTGGCAGTGAAATTCGTCTCTATATGATTTATCTTATTTAAGTTGGGCCCATAAAGCATCTTTATCTTTTATAAATAAACACACTATTCAGTTAATTCTCATACAAGTTTATTCATTTCTATTGAATATTCTGAGAATTTTAGAATTTTACTTATGATTTGGGAGGATTTTTCAAATTCTTTAAGTCTTTCAAGCTTTCAGTAAGTTCCCCTTTTTTATTCTTAATATTTTGAATTTTCTTTCATTTCTTAGGCTTTTGAAGATTTGCATTATGATTCACTTTATTATCAATTTAATGTTCATGTGATATTTTTTTGGGTCTTATTTAAGTCCTATAAAAGTCTTGAGTTTGGCAAAATTTGAGAGTTGCGAGGACGTGATTTGGTTTCCTGCAATCAGCCTGGAGAAGGGTTGTGGTTTGTGCAGCTCTGAGAGAAACAAGTGACGCTGGAGTAAGTTAATGCTCATAGATTGAGAGTTTGTTTTACCAGAGATAAATAGACAGCGACAAGAGCTTGCTGCTTGTAAATAGTCAAGGCTAAAGGAAAAGTGGAGGTCAAATCTGCTATGAGGTTGTCTATTTTGAGGTGGAGATGGCAAGTTGTAGAGTGAAGCAACACAGTTGGGCGAGGAAAAGAAAAGACTATCTGCTGACAGCCACTGAGAAGAGATGGGATGAGGCAGGTAGAGGAGGAGAGGATGTGCTCATTTGGAGAAGAGAAGGAGATTTGCTAGTATTTCGTGATAGTAGACAGATGAGGCAGCAAGAGCTTGGGGAATGGGAAGAGGGCTGAGATTGTCGACAGTGAGCTGTTTGATGGTAGAGGAATGACAGCTTTGGCTTTATGCTTTTGAATGGCATAGATTAATTGGAGAGTCAGATTTAAGGATTCAACGAGAAAAGCTTGTGCTGGGTTGGAGATGAGCAAGGAAAAATTGTCTTAGTTTCAGTAGGAGCAGTACCTAGTGGAGTAGAAATGAGGGCATGATCAAGAAAATGGACTTAAGGAATTGGAAAGAGCTTACTGTTGTGTGCAGAAAACCATAGTGAAAAGAGGGAGGCGGGCTGGAAAATCAAAATTTCATTCTGCCATCCGAGCAGATCCTACTAAGAAGAGGACCTTTTCTTTTCGGTATGGAGAGAGAGAGAGAAAAATATGAGGTAGAGTCGGACATAGATTATTACTCAATAAATGCAACATCTGTCCATTATAAAAAAAATTTAAAAGAAAAATATAATATATATATATATATATATATATATATATATATATATATATATATATATATATATATATATATATATATATATGGCATAATATATTTTTTTTTTTTAGACAAGAGCTGTGAGAGAGAGAAACAAAATCTCATTTCATTTTAAAGAACTGAAGATGGAGAATGAATTAGATATTATGATGTGATATTAATTTAGCATTTAATTAAATAAAAAATATTAAATTTTTAAACCATTTTATATGTAATTTTTTTAGGGTTTATAAGTGATATTCTTTGAAAATTTTTTATTTAATGTATATTTCCTACACTGTTAGGAGTTCTTTGCAAAAGGACTTTGCTTGTTTTAGGAACTATTTTGCATGTGTCATCTCTGTACTCTCATGATAATACAACCCATTTAATCTTTTTTTTGTCAGATTTTTGACC
Source organism: Cymbidium sinense (assembly GCA_021442155.1). Classification (NCBI taxonomy): domain Eukaryota; kingdom Viridiplantae; phylum Streptophyta; class Magnoliopsida; order Asparagales; family Orchidaceae; genus Cymbidium; species Cymbidium sinense. Next base: position 218,054,391 of record CM038214.1, on the reverse strand, counting down.
CTATTTGGATATAATATGATTTGTATACGACATTACAAGTTGTTTGGAGCTGGTTAGTTTTAGATTTTAGAGGTATTGATAATTCTCCATGAGTGATTATTTTTCAATTTCTGTCGATTTTTCCTATTTGGAGATAATATATTTATTGATTTCATTCAATTTGGATGATTGAGGTTTTTTAGAGAGATTTGCATATGTACTCAGACTCTCATGAGAGTATATATTACTTGTTTGAGGTTTGGTTGTTTTTTATGTACTCTCAAGAGAGACGATTATTTTTTCAATTTATTTGATTTTTTTTGAGAGAATATGTTTATTATATTCCATTAAAAGTAATTTTGATTGATTAGTTTTAGGGAGATTTGTATCTCATTTTGTACTCTCATATTATAAATTACATTTGATTTTGTTTGGTTGATTTTTTTAGGTATTTCTTTGTACTCATGAGATATTATTATTTTTCAATTTCAAATTTTGGCTGAGAATATATATTATATTCCATTAGAAGCAATTTGGAGGCAGATTGGTTAATTTTTAAGGGAGATTTGCATATGTACTCTCTGTACTCTCATGAAAGTACATATTATTTTTTCAATTTCTATCAGATTTTTTGGCTTTTTTGGAGAGAATATATTTATTATATATTATAAATAATTTGGAGGTATTGGTTTTTTGGATATTTGCATTGTACTCTATACTCTCAAGAGTATATTATTTTTTTCAATTCACAAATTTTTGGCCTATTTAGAGAGAATATGTTTATTACATTCCATTAGAAGCAATTTGAAGGTTAATTGGTTGGTTTTTACAGGAGATTTGTATCTATACTCTCTGTGCTCTCATGAGAGTACATATTACAAGCTGTTTGGAGGTTATTTTGTTGGTTTTAGGCATATTATATACTCTGTACTCATGAGAGTACATATTATTTTTCAATTTTTCAGATTTTTAGTCCGTTTGGAGAGAATATATTTATTACATTCTATTAAGTAATTTGGATTGGTTAGTTTTTAGGAGAGATTTGCATCTGTACTCTCTGTACTTTCATGAGAGTACATATTATTTTTTCAATTTCTATCAAATTTTTTGGCCTGTTTGGAGAGAATATGTTTATTACATTCCATTAGAAGTAATTTGGAGGATGATTGATTAGTTTTCAGGGGAGATTTGCATCTATACTCTCTGTACTCTCATGACAGCACACCCCATTTTCTCATTTTTTTCCAGTTTCTTTGGTCTGTTTGGAGAGAATATATTTATTACATTCCATTAGAAGCTATTTGAGGCTGATTGATTGGTTTTTAGGGGTATTTTACATCTGTACTCTCTGTATTCTCATGAGAGTACATATTATTTTTTCAATTTATGTTAGATTTTTTGGCCTGCTTGGAGAGAATATGTTTATTGCATTCCATTAGAAGTAATTTGGAGGCTGATTAATTAGTTTTTAGGGAATATTTGTATATGTACTCTTTGTACTCTCATGAGAGTACTGATTACAAGTTGTTTGGAGGCTGTTTGGTTAGTTTTTAGGGCAGATTTGTATGCATGTGCTCTCATAAGAGTACATATTATTTTTTCAATTTCTCTTAAATTTTTTGGCCTGTTTGGAGAGAATATGTTTATTACATTCTATTAGAAGTAATTTGCAGGCTGATTGGTTGATTTTTAGGGGAGATTTATATCTGTACTCTTTGTACTCTCATGAGAGTACATATTATTTTGTCATTTTCTATCAGATTTTTTGGCCTGTTTGGAGAGAATATGATTAGTATATGACATTACAAGTTATTTGGAGGCTATTTGATTAATTTTTATGGCAGATTTGCATTTGTACTCTCTGTACTCTCATGAGAGTACATATTATTTTTTCAATTTCTTTCATATTTTTTGGCCTATTTGGAGATAATATATTTATTACATTCCATTAGAAGTAGTTTGGAGGCTGATTGGTTGGTTTTTAGAGGAGATTTGCATTTGTACTCTCTATACTCTCATGAGAGTACAGATTATTTTTTCAATTTCTATCAGATTTTTTGGCCTCTTTGGAAGGAATATGTTTATTACATTCTAGTAGAAGCAATTTAGAGGCTGATTGGTTAGTTTTTGGGAGAGACATCTTACTCTGCATACTCTCAGAGTACATAACATTTACACATTTTTGTCCAGTATCTTTGGTCTGTTTGGAGAGAATTTATTTATTACATTATATTAGAACCAATTTGGAGGCCGATTGATTAGTTTTTAGGGATGTTTGCTTTTATACTCTCTGTACTCTCATGAGTACATATTATTTTTTCAATTTCTATTAGATTTTTTGGCCTGTTTGGAGAGAATGTGTTTATTACATTCCATTAGAAGCAATTTGGGGATGATTGGTTGGTTTTTAGGAGAGATTTATATCTGTACTCTCATAAGAGTACAAATTACAAGTTGTTTGGAGGTTGTTTGGTTGGTTGTTAGGGCAGATTTGCATGTGTACTCTCTGTAATCTCATGAGAGTACAAATTATTTTTTTCAATTTTAGAGTTTTTGGCCAGTTTGGAGAGAATATGTTTATTACATTGCATTAGAAGTAATTTGGAGGTGATTAGTTTTAAGAGATTTACATCATTCTCTATACTCATGAGAGTATTATTTTGTCATTTTCATTTTTTTGGCATCTTTGGAGAGAATATGATTAGTATACAATATTACAAGTTATTTGGAGGTTGTTTGGTTAATTTTTAGGGCAGATTTGTATGTGTACTCTCTGTACTCTAATGAGAGTATATATTATTTTTTCAATTTCTGTCAAATTTTTTGGCCTGTTTGGAGAGAATATGTTTATTACATTCCATTAGAAGCAATTTGGAGGCTGATTGGTTAGTTTTTAAGAGAGATTTGCATCTGTACTCTCTGTACTCTCATGAGAGTATATATTATTTTTTTCAATTTCTATCAAATTTTTTGGCCTGTTTGGAGGGAATATATTTATTACATTCCAGTAGAAGCAATTTGGAGGCTGATTGATTAATTTTTAGGAGAGATTGACATATGTACTCTCTATACTCTCATGAGACTATAGAGCATTTACACATTTTTGGAAAATTTCTTTGGCCTATTTGGAGAGAATATATTTATTACATTCCATTAAGTAATTTGAGTGATTGATTAGTTTTAGGGATTTTTATATCTGATACTCTCGCATTCTCATGAGAGTACATATTATTTTTTCATTTTTGAGCTATTCTGCATGTGACATATTTGTGTTTGTGCAGGTGAATGTGATAAATGAGCAGTGCGATGATGAAGACGTGATGTCTAATGACCCAAATGGGGAAACTCCTTAGCACCACTATTCACAATGAAACGGAGGCTTATGTAGTATACTGTGATTATGCAAATCAAACTGGGTTCAGTGTTAGGAAGGATCATACTAGTTATTGGCCAAACTCCAAGAAATTAAAATCAAAGGATTTTATGTGCAAAAATAGTCGAAGAAAGTCGCCAATCTAAACTACACGTTAAATTCTAGAAAAGAGGGAGTGGTTTGGCCATGATTAGATTTTTTTTATTAATTTAGATGGGAATTGGAAGGTTAAAAAATATATAGAAAGTCATAATCATTCACTGGAAAAGCCGGATGACCTACATCTTCTTAGATTATACAGAGGTATCAGCGATGAGAAGGCAGTTGTATTGAAGACAATGACAGAGACCAGAATTAGAGCAATTGATGCGTTCAACTATCTAAGTGAAGAAGTTGGCGGCGTGGAGAATATTAGCTTCACAAAAATAGATGCATTCAATTTCATCCAAAAAGAGAGAAGATCGAGGATTGCGAATGGTGATAGTAATGCATTAATACAACTGTTCAAGGAAAGATAAGCGGAGGATGGGATGTTTGCATGGGATGTCCAAGTTGATGAGTCGATGGTTAGTTTTTTGGAGCAATGATATGTCAAGGATAGAATATGATTATTTTGGGGATGTCATAATTTTGATACAACTAACTCAATAAATATAATCTTGTCTGTGCCCCTTTCGTTGGAGTGAATCATCACTAGCAAAATATCTTATTTGGAGTAACCTTATTATCATAAGAGATAATTGAGTCATTCACATGACTATTCAAAACATTTCTCTGGTTAATGAGTGACAGACATCCTATAACAATATTCACGATCAGATCGCAATGAGAGCTATCAAAATTGTATTACGATACTCATAGGTTGTGCCAATGACATATTTTGAAAAAAGCTCCTTCAAGGTACACTACTTTAATAAAAGTATACATGCTATGTAAAAGCGATGAGGGCAATTTGCATCATGCTTGTCATCAGGTTTATAAAATTAGAAGCAAGTGATCCACCACATTCTACAAAGACTCATTCTATATGAGAATCTTGTCAATGCAACGTAGTGAGTCCACGAATAATGTATGTCATGAAATCTCTAAACCAATAAGTTCAATCACAGATTATTTCTTGAGATTGGAGAATGTTATCGACACATGGTGTCGGAATGAACATGGTGAAGATTTCAAGTGCAACCAGTCGACAATTGTTCCTGTTGTTAAGACCAGCCCAATTCTGAAACAAGCCGCTATGTTTTACACAAGAAAGCTTTATATAATATTTGAGGAAGAATTTTTGCATGGAGTTGGAGGATTAGCAGCAAATGTGTCAGATGACAATCCCATGGAGTATTTGGTGAGAAAAGTAGAGAATAAATATGCTTTCAAAATATAGACTATCCATTTCAAGAAGATATGCCTAAATGTAACTTGTAGTTGTAAAAAATTTGAAATGATGGGATTACTTTGTGCCCACTACATCCGAGTTCTTAGTTAGGAAGATATTGTGTGCATTCCAGATAAGTACCTTCTCATGCACTGGTCAACCAGAGTAAATAGGGATATCTACTTTGACAGTGCTCATAAGAACTTAAAAGATTTGCAAGGTAATGATGGAAATGAAACTAGCATTATTTTTCAGAACCACATTAGTCGATATGCATATCAAATAAGCACCAGGTCATAGGGTAATAAGATAGCCGAGGAGTATATGCTTGGATCATTAAAAAAATTATCTGATAATGTCGACTCTATATTATGTGAGAATTCACCTCATGAATAGTTAAGAAGAAGAAGTCAACCACAGATAAAGGAAATGACATTTTAAAGGATCCTTAAGCAAGACCAAAGGGTGTTTCAAGGTTTAAGGGATATTGGGAGAGAACCAAAAAGCCAAGAGTAATTTTCTATTTGCCTCAAGTTATAGTATTTACATATTATTTATAAACTTTAAACCATCCTTTTTTTATTGTTACAAAGTCTAAAGAACAATCTGAGAAGGGTGGAGAACATGTAGAGTCACCAATTGCAACACCTTTTTCTGTTATGCGTGAGTGCTTTTCAGAGGTATGCATGGAAAACCAGTCAATCATGCTATTACATATCATTAACTAATACAGTGTTCTGTTTCTAAGAATTTAACTCAAGCTCAATAATCAATTTGTCGACTGAAGGGTACACTAAGCTGATGATGGATATCATTATAGAGAAACATTTTAGTGCATGACATCATTTATTTGTGTTCTTCGACTGTACATATGTTAATGTCAATTACAATTATAATTACATCATTACAATCATTTCTGTAAGAACAAAGAGATTCCTTGATGAGTTTATTTTACTTAACACAGGCACACAAGCACTCATATCTTGGGGATTCAGAGAAGACTTTGTTAGAGTCACAGACTTTCTTTGGCACTACTATGAAATTATCTCTAGAAATCAAGGCTGAAACAATAGGTAGTACTAAGCTCTGAATTAACGGTCTAATTTTCTTTTTTAAAATTTAAAAAGATTAATTTATGAATGACTCATTATATCGATAATTGCTCTGTTATGCTCTTTAGGATTTCTAAAAAATCTAGATAATCATTAAGCTTTGGAAGATGAATTAAATGATCTAAATTAGTTTGAAGATGAGTGCCTACAAGAGAGCATGAGAGAGCTAAAGCACTTCAATGCCCTGCAGTGGTGGTCATTACCCTATTAGCCTATTAGCTTGTGTGCATGAAGGTAAATTTAGAGCAATAAGTATATGTAATAATGCGATGCCAAAATGAATAAGTTAGGAGACAAACAATATTTCCTTTAGCTTAAGTCGCTTGTGCTTCTGAACTTTGTTCCGTAAATATGTTGTGCTTCTCCTTCTACTTTCGGATGATTGTGTATGTGAATGAGAATAATGGTTTATTAATGCATCTGGTTTGATATAATCAAGTATCATTTAGTAATGATTTTGTGTGATGATTTTTTTTCTATTATTTTGCATTATTATAATTAAGGTTTATTAATTTGTGAAGCAAGGAAGATGAGAATCATGTTAAATAAATTGCTTAATGAGCAATTTCTGTTTATTTCATGCATTTTTTGCTTATTTCTTCCTCAACATTTATTTATTTACTTTTGGTTTATTTTTTCTTTTACATCCATTGATGTCTGATTACTCATTATGGTTGGTGTTGATGAGGGGAAAAAAAGAACTGGTTGTACAAATCATCAATTACAAGAGGAAATTTTTTTAATCTTTTTTTCCAATTTAATTATCTATATATTTGGACTGCTTACCACTGGACATCAAGCGTCTTAAGGGTCCTTACATTGTTCGGCTAATTTTTTTGTTGCTTGTTTATTTCTCTATGAAGGCTGTACAATGTGTTCCAACTGCTCAATACAGAGATGAAAGCATTATTTTAATCAAATTGGGCGTTCTTTTCATGAAAAATGTTCTTCAAATATATCCAAATTATTTTTCAAATTTCTTTTTTATGCTACATGTCTAATATTTTCTAAAGGGTTTATAACAATGTGTGTTATGTCAGATAAAAATAAAATGTGTTAGTCCTTCATTCTTACATGTTCTTCTGCAATAAATTAGGTAATTTGTAGTTCCTTTGTTTCAATTTTTAGGTAGATGATGGCGAAGGCTTAATTATGTAAGTGATGATGTCTGGATGTCAATTGAACTCACATTAAGTTTTAGAGAGAGAGAGAGAGAGAGAGAGAGAGAGAGAGATATATTGAATTGTGTAACTTTGTATCGATCTTTGATCCTTTATTTTTAGATTTTGTTGATATTGCTTGCTACATGATCAGATGTACAAAATAATAAAAAAATTTATGAATGTATCTCGATGTGGTTGATTCTCAAATTCTACTTGAGGTGTTCTAATGATTTAATAAATAGGTTCGATTTGAGTTAACAATATTCGAACTATGTCAATCTTACGTTAAGATTGAACTGAAATCCTCATATACAGAAATAGCCGCTTATTAAAGCAGTTAATTATGCAAAATATGCAATTTAAGAAAACTAAAACTAAGCCAAAGATTACAAAAAGCTATTAAGATCAATAAATACTCGTTATAAGCAAGAAAACTATTATTTGTTGGTATAAGCAAGAAAGCTATATTTTGAATATATTGTAAGGTCATTTGGAATTATTTTTATTTTTAATTTTCCATATTTTATTTTATTTATATTTTGACTTAAAATAAAATTTATTCGATAATGATAATTATTTCAAAACCATTCAAAATATATAAAAATTATTTCGAATATTTCTATAAATAATATGTTTTATTTTTAAAAATAGAAATAGAAAATGTTTTTTAAAACTTATTAAATAAAAATGACTTATAAGAAATAAGAAAATAAAAGTAATCCCTATCATGCAATAAGCCATAAAATTAGAGCAATTCAAGTTAATTAATGTTAATCGAATGGCTGTCTAACATTCCATAATGAATTTTTTTAAATAAATTTTTATTTTGTGCGCACTATTTATTCAAAATTATTAAGCACATTTTATAATAAATTTAAGTTAATAAACCTTTTATCTTAATTTATCGAAATAATATTTTTAAAAAATAGAAATTCTGAGCTTAATATTATTATTTTTTTGATTAATTCACTTTCCAAATTTTATTTGAAATGAATTCAAGCATTTTTACATTAAAAGCTAACATTCATGCTCCAAATTGTGATGGAATGTTAAAACATATTCTCCAAACGGCATGACAAATTAGAAAAAAGGAATAATATTCTCAGAGTACAAAGAGTATAACTAAAAAGAGCTAAAAAAGCTAATATTAAGGCTCCGATCAGCCTGTAATTAAATATAGTAAAAAGTTCCTTTCTAAGTAGGCTAACAGAAGTGGAAAAAATTGTGAAATTAGTTTGTACTCTCATGAGAGTACAGAGAGTACAGATGCAAAACAACTCAATAAATCAATCCAATAGCCTCCAAATTGCTCCAAATGGTTTGTAGTAAACACATTCTTCCTAAGCAGGTCAGAATAAGTGAAAAAATTGAGAAAATAGTCTGTACTCTCAGAAGAGTACAACTAAAAAATAGCTCCAAAAAGCTAATATTAAGGCTCTGATCAACCTGTAATTAAATATAATAAATATTTTCTTTCCAAATAGGTTAACAGAAGTGGAAAAAATTGTGAAATTGGTCTATACTCTCATGAGAATACATAGAGTACATATGCAAAACAGCTCAAAAAAGCAATCCAACAGCCTCCAAATTGCTCCAAATTATTTGTAGTAAACACATTCTTCAAAAGGAGGCCAGAATAAGTGAAAAAAAATTGAGGAAATAGTCTGTCCTCTCAGGAGAGTAAAGAGAGTACAAATGAGAAACAACTCTAATATTAATGCTCCAATCAACCCAGTAATTGAATATAGTAAATATTTTCTTTCCAAACAAAGCAGTATAGGAAAAATTATGAATCTCAGACTCTCATGAGAGTAAGGAGAGTATAGATACAAAATAGCTCAAAAAAACAATCCAACAGCCTCCAAATTGCTCCAAATGTTTTGTAGTAAACACATTCTTCCCACGCAGGCCAGAAGAAGTGAAAATAAATTGAGAAAATAGTCTATACTCTTAGGAGAGTACAAAGAGTACAACTGAAAAATAACTCCAAAAAGCTAATATTAAGGCTCCAATCAACCTGTAATGAAATCTAGTAAATATTTTCTTTCCAAACAAAGCAAAAAAGTAGAAAAATTAGAATTGGTCTCAGACTCTCATGAGAGTACGGAGAGTACAGATGCAAAAGAGCTTAAAATAGCAACCCAGCAGCTCCCAAATTGCTCCAAATGGATTATAGTAGACACATTCTTACCAAGCAACCCAGAATAAATGAAAAAAATTGAGGAAATAGTCTGCACTTTCATGAGAGTACATAGAGTATAACTGAAAAATAACTCTGAAAAGATAATATTAAGGCTCCAATCAACCTGTAATGGAATCTAGTAAATATTTCCTTTCCAAACAGGCTAACAAAAGTGAAAAATTGGGAAATTGGTATGTACTCTCATGAGAGTATAGAGAGTACAGATGCAAAAGAGCTTAAAAAAGCAACTTGGCAACTCCCAAATTGCTCCAAACGATTTGTAATAGACACATTCTTCCCAAGCAGCCTAGAATAAGTGAAAAAAATTAAGGAAATAGTCTGCACTCTCATTAGAGTACAAAGAGTACAACATAAAAAATAGCTCTGAAAAGATAATATTAAGGCTCCAATCAACCTGTAATGGAATCTAGTAAATATTTCCTTTCCAAAAGCAACAAAAGTGAAAAATTGAGAATTGGTCTCAGACTCTCATGAGAGTACAGAGAGTACAGATGCAAAAGAGCTTAAAAAAGTAACCCAATAGCTCCCAATTGCTCCAAATAGTTTGTAGTAAACACATTCTTTCCAAATAGACCATAATAAGGAAAAATGAGAAAAAAGTCTGTACTCTCAAGAGAGTACAAAGAGTACACCTACAAAATAGGCCAAAAAGGCTAACATTAAGGCTCCAATCAACCTGTAATGGAATGTAGTAAATATTTCGTTTCCAAACAGGCTAACAAAAGTGAAAAAAATTAGGCAATTGGTCTGTACTCTCATGAGAGTACAGAGAGTACAGATGTAAAAGAGTTTAAAAATACACCCCAACAGCTCCCAAATTACTCTAAATAGTTTGTGGTAAACACATTCTTTCCAAACAGGCAACAATAAGTAAAAAAAATTGAGAAAAAATTCTATACTCTCAAGAGAGTACAGAGAGTACAGAGAGTACACTTGTAAAATAGGCCAAAAAGGCTAACATTAAGGCTCCAATCAACCCATAATGGAAAGTAATAAATATTTTCTTTCCAAACAAAGTGTAAAAATTGAGCAATGTATACTCTCATGAGTAGAGAGTACAAAGATCTGATGCAAAGAGCTTAAAAAATAACCCAAAAGCTCTACTATAAGGAAAAAATCGAAAAAAGTCTATCTCTCAGGAGAGTAGAGATACTACACTTGCAAAACAAGCCAAAGTGCCTAATATTAAGGCTCCAATAAACCTATAATGGAATCTAATTAATATTTCCTTTCCAAAAAGACCAAAAAAATTGAAAAAAATGTGCAATTGGTCTGTACTCTCATGAGAGTACAGAGAGTACAGATAGTATAGATGTAAAATAGCTTAAAAAGTAACCCAACAGCTCCCAAATTGCTCCAAATAGTTTGTAGTAAACACATTCTTTCCAAATAGGCCACAAAAAGGAAAAAAAATTGAGAAAAAAGTCTATACCCTCAAGAGAGTACAGAGAGAATACACTAAAATAGGCTAAAATTAGGCTCAATAAACTCAGAATAGAATCTAGTTAATATTTTCCAACAAAGCCAAAAAAATACAGAGAAGATGTGAATCATACTCATGAGAGTACAGAGTGTGATGCTAAGCTCTAAAAAAATAACCCAATGACCAAAATTGCTCTAAATGATTTATAATTAACATATTCTTTCCAAACAGGCCACAACAGCTGGAAGAAATTATGAAATTAGTCTATACTCTCATGGGAGTACAGTGAGTACAGATGCAAAATAGGAAAAAAAAGTAACCCCTCAGCCACCAAATTGCTTGAAATGGTATGTCATAAACTTTTTTTCTCCAAACAGGCTAGATTAAGTGAAAAATATTGAGAAAATACTCTGTACTCTGAGGAGAGTACAAAGATTACACATGCAAAATAGCTTAAATAAGCTAATATTAAGGCTCCAATCAACTTGTAATGGAATCCAGTAAATATTTCCTCTCCAAATAGGCCAAAAAAATTGAAAAAAAAGAGAAAATAGTTATCTGCTTAAGGGGTCCTAAAGCTCCACACATGTTATCTACTAAACATGGCATCTACTAGACATGTTATCTCCAAAAGCTTGAAAAAGCAAAAATATTAGCTTCTAATGGAATCCAAAAGCACAGCAGATATATACATTTCTAAAGCAATAGATTACCAACATGTCAAACTTCGATTGTACATTTTTCAAATCAGTTATTTCATACCCATACAGAAGATAGCGTAGGTGAACTCAGCCTTGAAGCAATTCATCTTCTTTGACCAATCCTGATGGTCTACCCAGTCCACTGGAGGTTTTGCTAATTGCTGTCTCCATGTATTTGTAGACAAACATCCTGTAGTCAACACTATTTTCTTGGACTAGTAGCCCACTCGTCATTTTGATTGGCCATTTTGTGGGATCGCTCTGGAAAGACTGACCAGCATCGTCGACAAGTAATTTGATCTAAGTAGTAAAAAATATAGTCAATAAGTAGGCACAAAATATGTAAAACATGCAAACTAAAATGAGAACAGTCATTACAATCTTAAGAAGAATGGCCTTATGAGTTAGTTTTGACAATGAATCATAAAAATATCAAGCCCCTTGCTTAATATGCCCGACCAGGAGTGTCCAGTGCTGATTTTTTATAACTGGAAGTAAGAGTAGCTCAACCCTTGATACACTATTTGTAGTGACATGTTGGATGAACATTTTGCTTTCCTTTTGTAGGCCATATTTAGCATAACTCTGCAAGAAGTGAAGGGTAAGTTTATAAATAGTGACTCCTAATAATCTAAATTAGGAAAGGATCGTATTACCCAAAGTTTTATGGAGTAACTTACCCAGTGTAGGCATGCAACATACAAATAGGGGACATATAGCCTAGGACATAATGAGTACTTCTACCAAGAAATGGTGAAGGCATCGTGCATCGATGATAATCGATTGTCAAAGAACTCGTCAATCCGCTGCACAATGATGATATTCTAGCTATGAATACGCTATCATGTGAGAAATATGAGAATGTGAGCCTAATTAAATGAATAGGTGATTTTATGTATTTGAAAGAGTTGAATGAAAATGACTTACTTCTCCTTGAATCAGAGTAAAATGAGTACAACATTGGCTTGGGCAGGACATCACTTGATGAGAACTCCACTATATGATGTGCCTCAGCTGGCTACAAGAAAATTAGTGATGAAGAGCTAAGTTCACTGTGAAGTAAGGCTCAAACTGCTAAGTTGATGCATACCTCTGACTGATGCTCCTCAACCACCACGATAGTAGTCGGTGGTTCAGCCACTGATATTGGAGCATCTTTGCAAACTTACAAAAATTTTTAGTAAAATCAGTTACTATTAGGTTAAATTAAAAAAAAGTAAAGCAATATCTCTTCGTGTTGCTCATCCCAGGAGGCTACAAGTGAGTCTCACCATGACTTCTTGTATGTTAGTGTGAAGGGGGAAGATATAAGCTTTCCTCTTCCTCATATGCCGAGCCTTCACACCATGCTCACTCAGTAAAGATAGCATCTTCATGTAGTTGAAGCCTCATAGAGCTTCTTCGTGGTGGCCTCCACAGGGTTTCCCAGTAGAAGCCTCCAGGGGCTTCGTGGAAGTCTCCATGGGGAAGCCCCCATGGTAGCCTCCTCCATGGTAGCCTCTACCATGTGGGAAGCCTGGTAGCCATGGGGAAGCTCTGGTAGATCCATAAGTGTTGCCCCTAATTTTCCTCAAGAGATTCCCCTGTGGTCGCCTCCACAGGAGCTTCCCCCATGCTAGGGATGCTAGGACCCTACTGCCCAATAACCACCGCCTCAATAGCAGCTACCCGCAAATCAATTTCATTCATTCTCTAGGTCATTGATGCTTCAAAAGATGATACTCTCTCTCCCAGTGCCCTGAAACCTGCAAGTATCCTCTATACTGTAGAGCTTTCTAAATGAATACTAGTAGAGGACAGGCTAGATACAGGTAGGGGGAGAATATTGAGGAGAGACATATGAAGATTCAGTGGGGGCTACACTCATTGGACTAAGAATGGACTGCTATCGAGCTCCATGGTTATCGGCAAGAATGTTTCAAGCCGTCTCTTCTTCTGATATGTCCTCAAATGAAAGATAGACCTACGTTACATCGATAAAAAATGTGATGCTTTACAATATGAATGAATACATTCTAATATAAATAAAGTAAAATTATTTTGTGTCACCTGGTGACCTTCCAAACTAGTGAAGGAGTCATCTGCAAACTTTATTTTTGGCCATCATAACATACGTGGCTTTGCAGAAGGAAAGGGCGGCCTTATGATGGCTATGTGCTCCGCCACCCAGATCGATAATGAATATTTATATAAGCTAACTTCAATGCATCAAATAATACATATCTGAAGATGTAGAGTGTACCATTAGAAGAGTGATGAAGTCACTCATGTACCAGGGTGCCATTTGTGTTCGAATCTTTGATGTAATACCATCAAATTATGAAACAAGAAAGACCCAAATAGCCTTTACCCAATTGTACTGATCTATGTCTATAGCAATCAATTCTGATGCCACTCTGTAGTTGTGATATATAAAAAAAGATTTGAAAGTAAAAAATGTATGTACAACTGCACAAACTATGCCGCAGTTAAGAAGCGATCCAAATCCTCAAGTTTATTCTTAAAGTCCACTGAGCTGAACTTCGATAGTGGGGATTTCTGCCATATGACCTTCTCCCCTCTGTTTGGCATCCTTACAATTAATGCAACTTTATTAGGGGTGAAAGGAATGCATTGGCCACCAAAAAAAAATGCCCGCTTCTCTATATCTCAACAAGACAGGATTGAAGTGATGACAACTGAGTCTTGCTGAATTCCATGTAGTCTAATAAATTGATGCAAATGAAGCCTTCTTAAAATGTCAATAACTTCATCAGTAAAGCATGCTGAGATATTATCGAACATCGCTTTAATGGTGGTAGGCCTGCATCTGGAAGTTATCCTTTTCCTAGACATGTTAAATTTCAAAATGGAAATTCAATTTATGAGATTTTTATCAGCACAATGGAGGCCCAGAGAGTAGACAAACAAAGCACTAAAAGCAGAGACTAATAGCTGAAAAAAAAATGAAAAAATACTCTGTACTCTTATGAGAGTACATAGAGTATACATGACAAACTACTCAAAAAATCCACCCATCAGCCTCCAAATTGCTTCAACTGCTATATATCAAACATATTTTCTCCAAACAGGCTAAAAAATCTAGGAAAAAATGAAAATAGTTTGTACTCACAAGAGAGCACAGAGAGTACACATGGAAATTTGCTAAAAAAAAACTACCCATCAGCCTCCAAATTATTTCAAATGGTATGTAATAAACATATCTTTTTCAAATAGCCAAAATGCGAAAAATGTATAAATGCTCTACTCATGAGTAGAGAGTACAAATGCCAATCTCCCCTAAAAACTAACCAATTAGCCTCTAAATTGCTTCTACTGGAATGTAATAAATATATTCCTGCCAAACAGGCCAACAAATTTGATAGAAATTGAAAAAATAATCTGTACTCTCATGAGAGTACAAAGAGTACAGATATAAAACATCCTTAAAAACCAACCAATCAGCTTCCAAATTGCTTCTAATGGAATGTAATAGACATATACTCTCCAAATAAGCCAAAGAAATTGGAAAAAAAAATGACAAAATGCTCTATACTCTCATGAGAGTACAGAGAGTACAGATGCCAATCTCCATTAAAAACTAACCAATTAGCCTCCAAATTGATTTTAATAGAATGTAATAAACATATTCTCTCCAAACATGCTAAAAAATCTAACAAAAATTGATAAAATGCTCTGTACTCTCATGAGAGTACAAAGAGTACATGTTAATCTCCCATAAAAATTAACCAATCAACATCTAAATTGCTTCTAATGTAATAATAACATATTCTCCAAAGCCAATAAAGAAATTGAAAATAATCAGTACTCTCATGAGAGTATAGAGTACATGCAAAACACCCTTAAAAACTAACAAATCATCCTCCAAACTACTTCTAATGGCCTGTAATAAACATATACTCTCCAAATAGGCCAAAGAAACTGGAAGAAATTGACAAAATGCTCAGTACTCTCATGAGAGTCCAAATGCTAATTTCCACTAAAAATCAATCAATCAGCCTCTAAATTGCTTCTAATGGAATGTAATAAATATATTCTCTCCAAACAAGTCAAACAATGAAAAAATAAAAAATAATCTGTACTCTCATGAGAGTATAGAGAGTACATATATAAAATACCCCTAAAAATTAACTAATTAGCCTCCAAATTGCTTCTAATAGAATGTAATAAATATATACTCTCCAAATAGGCCAAATAGACTGAAAAAAAAATGATAAAATGCTATGTACTTTTATGAGAGTACAGATGAAAAATAGCCCTAAAAACTAACCAATCAGCCTCCAAATTACTTCTAATAGAATGTAATAAACATATACTCTCCAAACAGGCCAAAAAGACTGGAAAAAAAAGACAAAATGCTCTGTACTCTCATGAGAGTACAAAGAGTACAAATAGAAAACACCCCTAAAAATGAACCAATCAGCCTCCAAATTGCTTCTAATGCAATGTAATAAACATATTCTGTCCAAACGACCAAGAAACTGGAAAAAATGACTAAATAATCTATACTCTCATGAGAGTATAGAGAGTACATATGCCAATCTCCCGTAAAAAGTAACCAATCAGCCTCCAAATTACTTCTAATGGATTGTAATAAACATATTCTCCAAACAGCCAAAAATGAGAAAATGAAAATAATATGTACTCTCATGAGAGTAGAGAGTACAGATGCAAAATATCCCTAAAAACTAATCAATTAGCCTCTCAATTGCTTCTAATAGAATGTAATAAACATATACTCTCCAAACAGGCCAAATAGACTGGAAAAAAATAAGAAAAATGCTCTGTACTCATGAGAGTATAGATGCA
Source organism: Cymbidium sinense (assembly GCA_021442155.1). Lineage (NCBI taxonomy): Eukaryota > Viridiplantae > Streptophyta > Magnoliopsida > Asparagales > Orchidaceae > Cymbidium > Cymbidium sinense. The sequence goes on along the minus strand of CM038214.1, from coordinate 218,038,256 downwards.
AAACACTCCTGAAAACCAATATATCAGCCTCCAAATTGCTTCTAATGGAATATAATAAATATATTCTCTCTAAACAGGTCAAAGAAACTAGAAAAAAAAATGATAAAAAGCTCTGTGAGAGTACAGAGAGTACAGATGCCAATCTCCCATAAAAACCAACCAATCGGCCTCTAAATTGGATCTAATGGAATATAATAAATATATTCTCTCCAAACAGGCTAAAAAATTTGACAGAAAATGAAAGAATAATCTATATTCTCATGAGAGTACGGAGAGTACAGATGTAAAATACCCCTAAAAACTAACCTATCATCCTCCAAATTGCATCTAATGGAATGTAATAAACATATTCTCTCCAAACAGGCCAAAAAATGTGATAGAAAATGAAAAATAATCATCTCATGAGAGTGTAGACTACGATACAAAATACCCCTAAAAACTAACCTATCAGTCTCCAAATTCCTTCTAATGGAATGTAATAAACATATTCTCTCCAAACAAGCCAAAGAAACTAAAAAAAAATGTCTAAATAATATGTACTCTCATGAGAGTACAGAGAGTATAGATGTCAATCTCCCCTAAAAACTATCCAATCAACCTTCAAATTTCTTATAATGGAATGTAAGAAATATATTCTCTCCAAACAGGCCAAAAAATCTGACAGAAAATGACAAAATAATCTGTACTTTCATGAGAGTACAGAGAGTACAGATGTAAAACACCCATAAAAACTAATCAATTAGCCTCCAAATTGCTTATAATAGAATGTAATAAACATATACTCTCCAAACTGGCCAAATAGACTAGAAAAAATGATAAAATGCTTTGTACTCTCATGAGAGTATAGAGAGTACAGATATAAAACACCCATAAAAATTAACCTATCAACCTCCAAATTGCTTCTAATGGAATGTAATAAACATATTCTCCCCAAACATGCCAAAAAAATTGGAAAAAAAATGATAAAATGCTCTGTACTCTCGTGAGATTACAGAGAGTACAGATGCCAATCTCTCCTAAAAATCAACCAATCAGCCTCCAAATTTCTTTTAATGGAATGCAATAAACATATTCTCTCCAAACAGGCCAAAAAATTAGACAGAAAATGAAAGAACAATCTGTACTCTCATAAGAGTATAAAGAGTACAAATTCAAAAGACCCCTAAAAACTAGTCAATCAGCCTCTAAATTACTTCTAATGGAATGTAATAAATATATTCTCTCAAAACAGGCTAAAAAATTTGACAGAAAATGAAAAAATAATCTGTACTCTCATGAGAGTACAGAGAGTACAGATGCAAAACACTCCTAAAAATCAACCAATCAGCCTCCAAATTGCTTCTAATGAAATGTAATAAACATATACTCTCTAAACAGGCCAAATAGACTAGAAAAGAAATGACAAAATGCTCTATACTCTCATGAGAGTACAGAGAGTACAGATGCAAATCTCCACTAAAAATCAACCAATCATCCATCAAATTGCTTCTAATGGAATGTAATAAACATATTATCTCCAAATAGATAAAAATGACAAAAATTGAAAAAACAATCTATACTCTCATGAGAGTACAGAGAGTACAGATGTAAATCTCTCATAAAAATTAAACAATCAGCCTCCAAATTTCTTCTAATGGAATGTAATAAATATATTCTATACAAATATGGTTTAAAAACTAGAAAAAAAATAGAAAATGAGGTGTACTCTCAAGAGAGTACAGAGAGTACACATGCAAAACAACCATAGAAACCAACCAATAACCATTCAATCTACTTGTAATGCCATGTACTGAACATATTATATCCAATCAGTGTCAAAAATTTTAAAAAAAATATGGCAAAATGGGCTGTACTCTCTTGAGAGTATAGAGAGTACATATGCAAAACTGAAGCAAGCAGCCATCAAGCAACCCTAAACAAATTATAATGCCATCGACTGAACATATTATATCCAAACATGCCTTAGATTTTATCAAATCCTTCATGAAATATCACTAAACACCCTATAATGGGATATACTAAACATATGATGAGCCCCACGGTTCAAAATTTGAAAATAACGACGTGTATCATCATGAGAGTAAAGAGAGTACACATAGCAAAATATTTTCAAAATACTAGTAAAACATGCTCCTTTCCTTTAAAGACCTCAAATGTTCCAAATGTTCTCCTATTCGACGGTGAGAACAATAGAGAAAAGTTTAAATTCATTATAGTTCAAGAATGCAGGAAGAAATACCTCATGCAGTCGCATATAATACCTCAAATTTTAATTCTCAAGATTTAGCAAATCTTCGAGGGAAGGTCGGAAGCACGCTGGGAGAGAGCGGAAGTTGAGCTAAGAATAATTTTTGCGCAAAAAGAAATCCCTAAACTGGTCTGTGCCGAAGAATATGGAATGACGAGCGTAATATTTTCTCCTCCCACTATTTGAATGGGCAGCCGGGCCGGTAACGTGAAATGGCGTGCTCGCAAGTGACAACTGTTAAAAAAAATGACATTTTTTAATAATGGATAGGTATTGCATTGCTATTAGAGTCCGGACGTAAAACTACATCCGAACTTCACACGTAATATTTTTGAGAGAGAAAGAGAGAATTATGTTTTTTTTGAAACCCGATAAAAAATATAGAAAATTTGAATTGACTGCTCTCTTGTTAAAAAAAAACGATAATATATATTTTTAATCAAAAGATGTGTGGGCAGCTAACACAGATTATTGGCTTTTAGTTAATGAAGTGAGTTGAGGTACAACCGGATTTTGGTATAGGCTAAAGCTAAAAAAATAGTATATTATACTAACATGAAAACAAACAAAATAATAAAAAAAACTTGCCAGCTAAATGCATAAAAGATGAGATGCAGAATCTTATATATATTATTGACTTAATGTTTTAATTAATTGGCATAATCTCTGCTCATTCTAATGATTAAAATGAATCATTATAAATAAATAAATATATATATATATATATATATATATATATATATATATATATATATATATATATATATATATATATATTATTTTATGAATCTTATTTATTAGTATTATTATTTTTTATCAATCTTATTTTCAATACTAATTTGTGGAAAAATTTGAACATTTTTTTGATGCCAAATTTGTCAATATTAAAACTCTTTTCATCCTTCCCTTTTTTTATTGCAAGCTTATTGATGCGATCCCATGATCACACAATATTATATCTATTGTTCATCATTTTCATCAAGCTTTGTCGGATTGTATTGTGGAATACATTTGTGGGTTAACAATAGTAAATGATAATTACAATCCGAAGTACATAAAATGGATACCAAATATGATAATATTTCTCAACAAAAAGGAAACCTAGCACTTAAATTACAAATTCAAAGCAGAAGGGAACTTTATGTACCAACCACCAAATTCTTATATATTTATAAGTTAGCTTTTTTTTTTTTTTTTTGAATTATTGTAGTATTTGAGAGTATCACAATCAAATTATTAGAAATTTTAAAAAATGAAAAATATGGATTGGAATTTTATTATGAATATAAATATTTGAGTGTTAATTTGAAATATTGAGATAGAAGGATGATTGATTTGTAAAGATATAAGAATTAGATGCTTTGTATGTAAAAACCCCAATCTTAAAATATTGTTCTTTTCTCTTTCTCTCATGTGCATTTGCTATGCTTCTTCCTCTCACATTCTTATCTTTTGTCTCTATTTGAATCTCAAGCATTTGATGATTGATCATTGTCTTCTTATAAATAATAAATAAAATATTTTATTAAATTAAAATATAAATATGAAATTTATAATTTTATATACTATATGTGAGTTTTTTGAGGAGGATAGTGCATCTAAGATTTCTACATGAATTGTATGATATGACATTATGAAATCTTAACTTTCATTTTGAACCTCACAACTTGAGAAAAGATGTTACCCTACTCTAACTTAGACTACAAGTAAGTAATCATGGCC